>JACRUU010000001.1:0-5000 GCA_030449085.1 Kryptopterus vitreolus
TCTATTTATCTGTCTGTCTGTCTGTCTGTCTATCTATCTATCTATCTAGCCATCCATATCACTATCCATCCATTCATCTATCTACCTATGTATTTCACTATCCATCCATCCATCCATCTATCTATCTATTCATTCATCCATATCTCTATCTATCTATCTATCTATCTATCTATCTATCTATCTATCTATCTATCTATCTATCTATCTATTCATTCATCCATATCTCTATCTATCTATCTATCTATCTATCTATCTATCTATCTATCTATCTATCTATCTATCTATCTATCTATCTATCTATCTATCCATCCATCAGTCTATCCATCCATCTATCTATCAATCCATATCACTATCCACCCATATCTCCATCTATCTATCTATCTATATATCATCTATCTATATATCTATCCATCCACCATATACGATACATCATAACCCATCCGGTTCATGTGGAATCATTACAACATGATACGATATTTATCTCGTTTACCAAACAAGAAGAAAGGAAACGTATTTAACAATGAAAGTGAGAAGTAAATAAAAGATTTCTTATCGTTCTGTATTCTGCATGAAAAAATCTTCTTAAAATAACATAAAGAAATATTGGTATTTAACTTTATTTTACATTAGTATCAATTTACCCAAATGTAACTTTTGGTTTGTAGTTTATGTTTTTGTCGTTTGTTTATTTTTGGAACTGTGAAGTTGTGAATTTTATTCGTTATAATTCCTGTATTAATTACACCGAGCTATGATTATTTATTTATGGATATGTATCCTGTTAATTGCCTGGTCTGTAATTGCTCGTTACTTAATGATGCGTTTTGAATGAGTGCGAGTAAAGCGACGAGGCGTCCCCGCGGGCTCTACACTACCCTTAAAACAATCCCGCTGTAACGGAGAATTTCGCAGCACTGTCCCTTCCTTTACAACCCCACTATCCATCCATCCAATCTATCTTGTAGATCAACTATCCATCCATCCATCCATCCATCTATCTATCCATCCATCAATCTATCCATCCATCTATCTATCTATATATCACTATATCACTATCCATCCATCCATCCATCCATCCATCCATCTATCTATGTATATCACTATCCATCCATCCATCCCCCATCGATTCTGTAATCACTATCCATCCATACATCCATTCCACTCCATCCATCTTATCTATCGTATATCTTCACTATCCATCCATCCATGCCATCCATCAATCTATCTATGTATATCACTATCCATCCATCCATCCCATCCCATCTATCCATCCATCCATCCACCTATCCACCCATCCATCCATCTATCTATAGCCATCACTATCATCCATCCATCTCCATACATCAATCCATCCATCCATCCATCTTTCTATCCATCCATATCACTATCCATCCATATCACTATCCATCCATCCATCTTTCTATCCATCATTCTATCCATATATCCATGTTTCTATCCATCTACCTTATTCTATCCATCCATCCATCTTTCTATCCATATCACTATCCATCCATCTTTCTATCCATCCATATCACTCGAAATTGCTCGTTAGTTAATGATGCGTTTTGAATGAGTGCGAGTAAAGCGACGAGGCGTTCCCTCGTTCTCTACACTACCCTTAAAACAATCCCGCTGTAACGGAAGGAATTTCCGCAGCACCGTCTTCCTTTACCCCGGAATGGCGGGAAGTTCCACGGCGGCGTCGCGTTCGAATCCTCCCTTAATCAGCGTTAACCAAGCTACCTATCGGGCGCATCTCAGTCATCAGGACCGAGAGGCGTGTTGACTCACACCGCGCTGTCGCTCAGCATGACGCATTCATGGCGGTGAGGGAGGCGAGGCGAGGCAGGAGAAATGGGCTCGGCATGACAAAGCGGCGGCGGGGCTAGTGTGTGAGTCATTGTAGCAGTCCTGTCTACCCCCCCCCCCCCCCCCCCCCCCCGCAGTATTCGACTACCAGACACGTGTAAATCCGGCAAATTTCTCCCACATGATCCTCTGTGTGTGTGTGTGTGTGTTTTGTGTGTGTGTACGCCACAGGTTCAGCTCTGATGGAATCTCGCTGTAATGAGACAATCGACTGCTGTGTGTGTGTGTGTGTGTGTGTGATGTGTGTGTGATGGTGTGTGTTGTGTGTGTGTGTGGTGTGTTGTAATCTCTGGTCGACGCTTAATCCTTGATGCCAGTTAAACAGATGGATTAGAGCGCGAGAGGAGAGATGAGGAATGGCGAACTTTCACCAACAATATATATAAATATAAATATATATAAAACGCAGATTCGCTTTAACGTCACTAATGTTATTAACGCGTTATAACGCAACGCACTGTGCATTAGTATGTGAGCGATCTGCTCCTTCACTCATTCATGCGTACACGTCACGTTGTAGTGCCAAATGAAACCCGAACAATAAATAACAAATGAATAAAGAAACTTCAGTGTGTCCACTCACGCTTTCTAAATTTCCCCCGATCGTACTACTAGCTGCGCATTCACAATATGTACGATCTCCTCACTATATTAGCGTTATATTACCGTACGGAACCTTACGCCAAGCGCATCGCATTCCCAAATCCGTTATTAATAGTAATAAAGCGCATTTTTACTGAACGCAAAAAAAGCGCTTCCGTATAACCTAAACACCGTATCACCAGTTTATATGGAAAGCAACGGAACACAATTCTTAAAGGAGCCACGTCCATATTTTACACTTCAAACCACACTAAAAATAACATTGAAATTAACAGAAATTTATATTAAAAGTTCCAGAGTAAAATAAATATTAAAAATCAATAATTTTATTAAAGGGGGAGATTTTGAGAGAAATGTATATAATTATAACATCTGTTACAGTATTAGAAACATGAAAAGTGTTTATTTATGGTACATTGAAAACAAACGATTAATCACAATTAAAAAGTTTAATCGATTGACAGCACTAATACACACACACACACACATACACACACACACAACATATATTATTTATATAATATATATATATATTATATATATAGATATGTACAAGGTTTTTGCAATATAAAAAAAAGTAAAAAAAAAAATTTCTATAATGAAATATTTAAATAATGTTTTAAATACATTAAAGCTGTAAATAGTCTTATTGATATCTCCACTTTCAAAATAATTATAATGCTCATTAAAATGAATATTTATGATAATTCTCACTGACGTTCTCCTCACACTTGGCTTGACAGGGAAAGTCGTTTACTAGCAACATATTTGTGTTTTTTTCATAAAATCGGTCTTAAATCATAAAAAATCTTAAATCTAAAAACGACTTTAAAATTCTTATATTTAACTCTGTTAATAGAAACGCTTGATGTTGAATATTATGGTATGTTTTGTATTATTTCAATAAGAGTAAACCGAGCAGAAATATAATTTTATTTTATTATAAACATATAATAAACAATTGTGTGTTATTTTTGACCACATCGCGCACCTTTACAAAATATTATACATGTGAAATAAATCCAGTCTAGAACACTGCATGATGATTACCTGTGATGATGTCATTTCTTCATCGGGGATGTGAATGTTTATCCGGATGGGACGGAAAGCGTCCGGATGGGACGAGGCGATGTGACGGCGTGAGGCGGCTATTGTTAAAGCTGCGGTATAAATAGAATAGAACAGAAGAAGGACGTGTGGATGTTCAGAGGAAATGACTGTTTGAAACAGACCTGATGGATGGAGGTTGGAGTGGATGCTGATCGCAGTACAGACGCAGTGCAGACGCAGTACAGACGCAGTACAGACGCAGTACAAATGCAGTGCAGACACAGTACAGACGCAGTACAGATGCAGTGCAGATGCAGTACAGACGCAGTGCAGACGAAGTGCAGACGCAATACAGACGCAGTATAGTCGCATTACAGACGCATTACAGACGCATTACAGATGCAGTACAGACGCAGTACAGTCGCATTACGGCCGCATTACAGACACATTACGGACGCAGTACATGCACATTACAGACGCAGTACAGATGCAGTGCAGATGCAGTGCAGACGCCGTGCAGACGCAGTACAGGCGCAGTACAAGCGCAGTACAGGCGCAGTGCAGACACAGTACAGACGCAGTACAGACACAGTACATACGCATCACAGACGCAGTACAGGCGCAGTACAGGCGCAGTACAGGCGCAGTGCAGACGCAGTACAGACACAGTACAGACGCAGTACAGACACAGTACATACGCATCACAGACGCAGTACAGGCGCAGTGCAGGCGCAGTACATACGCATCACAGACGCAGTGCAGACGAAGTGCAGACGCAGTGCAGACGGATATTTCTTTCTTTTTTTTTGGAATAGGGTGTAATTGTTCCTTCATCAAGAACAATATATCTATCCATCTGTCTATCTATCTATCTATCTATCTATCTATCTATTTATCGATCTGTCTATCTACCCATCCATCCATCATCCATATCACTATCTATCTATCTATCTATCTATCTATCTATCTATCTATCTATCTCTATATATCCATCCATCCATCCATATTACTATCTATCTATCTATTATCAATCTATCTTCTACCCATCCATCCATCATCCATATCTCTATCTATTATCTATCTATCTATCTATCTATCTATCTATCTATCTATCTATATATATATCTATCTCTATATATCCATCCATCCATCCATATTACTATCTATCTATCTATTTATCAATCTATCTATCTACCCATCCATCCATCATCCATATCACTATCTATCTATCTATCTATCTATCTATCTATCTATCTATCTATCTATCTATCTATCTAGTTATCTAGCTATCTCTATATATCCATCCATCCATCCATATCACTATCCATCCATTCATCCATATTACTATCTATCTATCTATCTATCTATCTATCCATCTATCTATCTATCTATCTAGCTATCTATCTATCTATCTATCTATCTATCTATCTATATACAGTCCATATCGCTATCTATCCTTTCATCTCGATATCTATCCA
>JACRUU010000001.1:10000-17500 GCA_030449085.1 Kryptopterus vitreolus
ACATGTAGAAACATAGAGATAGAGACACACAAAGAGACACAAGACAGAAATATACATATAGAGTCAAGGAGACAGGAGAGGAGACAGAGAGAGACCTGGAGAGATAGAGGGAGAGAGACCTGAAGAAGGATAGAGAGAGACATGGAGAGACAGAGAGAGGGAGAGAGAGAGAGGGAGAGAGACCTGAAAGAAGGATAGAGAGACATGGAGAGACAGAGAGAGGGAGAGAGAGAGAGGAGACAGAGAGAGACCTGGAAAGACAGAGGGAGATAGGATACAGAGAAAGACCTGGAGAGACAGAGGGAGGGAGAGAGAGAGAGGAGACAGAGAGACACCTTTAAAAGATAGAGGGAGGGAGGAGACAGAGAGAGACCTGGAAAGACAGAGGGAGATAGGAGACAGAGAAAGACCTGGAGAGACAGAGGGATGGAGAGAGAGAGAGGAGACAGAGAGACACCTTTAAAAGATAGAGGGAGGGAGGAGACAGAGAGAGACCTGGAGAGAGAGGGCAAAGAGAGATACCTGGAGAGACAGAGAGAAAGAGGAGACAGAGATATCTGCAGAGATAGAGGGAAAGTGAGACCTAGATATAGAGGGAGAGAGAGAGAGGAGACAGAGAGAGATCTGGAGAGACAGAGAGAAAGAGGAGACAGATGGAGAGAGTGGAGATGGAGAGAGACCTGGAGAAACAAAGGGAGTAGACAGAGAGGCCTGGAGAGACAGAGGGAGAGAGATGAGAAAGAGAGACCAGGAGAGACAGAGAGAGAGAGACATGAGACAGAGAGAGAGAGAGAGAGAAAGCACAAACATCCTGCAACCAGCCACAAAGAGCAAACTCAGTGGACACAAAATTACACACACACACACACACACACACACACACACACACACACACACACACACACACACACACACACTCTTGATGCTGCATGCCATCACACCTCCATTCTTTCACACACATACACATTTATTTTATAGCAATCACAGTTCCTTTTTGCTCTCAATGCCTTTGAATCACACACACACACACACACATCTCACACACACACACACACACACACACACACACACACACACACACACACACACACACACCACACACCCACACACACACCTGCGGTCCACCAGGAGGCTAGGTTTGATAAACAGGAACAGGAAACCTGCTGGAGTGGTTGTGTGTCAAACCGAATCTTTGTCTCAGCAAGTGTCCGGCCCTGATTCAGCCCTACAGAGACATGTGTGTGTGTGTGTGTGTGTGTGTGTGTGTGTGTGTGTGTGTGTGTGTGTGTGTGTGTGTGTGTGAAATTATTGGGGACAAAAGAGGAAGAGAACAATAAATGAGATCAAATGTGGGGGCTTTATATTGTCTGGCTGCAGGGGTGTATGCACTGTGCTAAACTCATCACACACACACACACATGTACACACACACACACACACACACACACACACACACACACACGCCTCGCAGACAGCGTCGCATTCAGCCGCAACAGGAAGTGTTGGTCTAACAATATGTGTGTGTGTGTGTGTCAGGGTGTGTGTGTGTGTGTGTGTGTGTGTGTGTGTGTGTGTGTGTGTGTGTAATTCCTTAGTTAGCTCGGGTCAGATGAAGATTTGACACAATCTCAATTTCAAATCTGCATGTTGTGGTTTCCATGGCAACGACACCATGTGGTGTTTTATTATGTGCTGTGATCTTTAAACCCCTGACAGATACAGCGAAGGAGGCGTGGCCTCTGTATCTATGAGACGGATGGTCTCTGTAAAGGAGGAGGCGTGGTCTCTGTATCTATGAGACATAAAGGAGGCGTGGCCCCTGTATCTATGAGACCTAAAGGAGGCGTGGTCTCTGTATCTATGAGACGTAAAGGAGGCGTGGTCTCTGTATCTATGAGACCTAAAGGAGGCGTGGTCTCTGTATCTCTGTATCTATGAGACGTAAAGGAGGCGTGGTCTCTGTATCTATGAGACGTAAAGGAGGCGTGGTCTCTGTATCTATGAGGCGTAAAGGAGGCGTGGTTTCTGTATCTATGAGACGTAATGGAGGCGTGGCCTCTGTATCTATGAGACGTAAAGGAGGCGTGGTCTCTGTATCTATGAGACGTAATGGAGGCGTGGCCTCTGTATCTATGAGACGTAACAGAGGCGTGGTCTCTGTATCTATGATACGTAACAGGAGGCGTGGTCTCTGTATCTATGAGACGTAAAGGAGGCGTGGCCTCTGTATCTATGAGACGTAAAGGAGGCGTGGTCTGTATCTGAGAGGTAAAGGAGGCGTCTCTGTATCTATGAGACGTAAAGGAGGCGTGGTCTCTGTATCTATGAGACGTAACAGGAGGCGTGGTCTCTGTATCTATGAGACGTAAAGGAGGCGTGGTCTCTGTATCTATGAGACGTAAAGGAGGCGTGGTCTCTGTATCTATGAGACGTAAAGGAGGCGTGGCTTCTGTATCTATGAGAGGTAAAGGAGGTAAAGGAGGCGTGGTCTCTGTATCTATGAGACGTAAAGGAGGCGTGGTCTCTGTATCTATGAGACGTAAAGGGGGCGTGGTCTCTGTATCTATGAGACGTAAAGGAGGCGTGGTCTCTGTATCTATGATATGTAAAGGAGGCGTGGCCTCTGTATCTATGAGACGTAAAGGAGGCGTGGACTCTGTATCTATGAGACGTAAAGGAGGCGTGGTCTCTGTATCTATGAGACGTAAAGGAGGCGTGGTCTCTGTATCTATGAGACGTAAAGGAGGCGTGGTTTCTGTATCTATGAGACGTAATGGAGGCGTGGTCTCTGTATCTATGAGGCGTAAAGGAGGCGTGGTTTCTGTATCTATGAGACGTAAAGGAGGCGTGGACTCTGTATCTATGAGACGTAAAGGAGGCGTGGTCTCTGTATCTATGAGAGTTAAAGGAGGCGTGGTCTCTGTATCTATGAGACGTAAAGGAGGCGTGGTCTCTGTATCTATGAGACGTAAAGGAGGCGTGGTCTCTGTATCTATGAGACGTAAAGGAGGCGTGGTCTCTGTATCTATGAGACGTAAAGGAGGCGTGGTCTCTGTATCTATGAGACGTAATGGAGGCGTGGTCTCTGTATCTATGAGACGCGTAAAGGAGGCGTGGTCTCTGTATCTATGAGACGTAAAGGAGGCGTGGTCTTCTGTATCTATGAGACGTAATGGAGGCGTGGTCTCTGTATCTATGAGGCGTAAAGGAGGCGTGGTTTCTGTATCTATGAGACGTAATGGAGGCGTGGTCTCTGTATCTATGAGGCGTAAAGGAGGCGTGGTTTCTGTATCTATGAGACGTAAAGGAGGTGTGGTCTCTGTATCTATGAGACGTAAAGGAGGCGTGGTCTCTGTATCTATGAGACGTAAAGGAGGCGTGGTCTCTGTATCTATGAGACGTAAAGGAGGCGTGGTCTCTGTATCTATGAGACGTAAAGGAGGCGTGGTTCTCTGTATGAGACTATGAGAGACGTAAAGGAGGCGTGGTCTCTGTATCTATGAGACGTAATGGAGGCGTGGTCTCTGTATCTATGAGACGTAAAGGAGGCGTGGTCTCTGTATCTATGAGACGTAAAGGAGGCGTGGTCTCTGTATCTATGAGACGTAAAGGAGGCGTGGTCTCTGTATCTATGAGACGTAACAGAGGCGTGGTCTCTGTATCTATGAGACGTAAAGGAGGCGTGGTCTCTGTATCTATGAGACGTAAAGGAGGCGTGGTTTCTGTATCTATGAGACGTAAAGGAGGTGTGGTCTCTGTATCTATGAGACGTAAAGGAGGGCGTGGTCTCTGTATCTATGAGACGTAAAGGAGGCGTGGTCTCTGTATCTATGAGACATACGTAACAGGAGGCGTGGTCTCTGTATCTATGAGACGTAAATGGAGGCGTGGTCTCTGTATCTATGAGACGTAAAGGAGGCGTGGTCTCTGTATCTATGAGACGTAAAGGAGGCGTGGTCTCTGTATCTATGAGACGTAAAGGAGGCGTGGTCTCTGTATCTATGAGACGTAAAGGAGGCGTGGTCTCTGTATCTATGAGACGTAACGGAGGCGTGGTCTCTGTATCTATGAGACGTAAAGGAGGCGTGGTCTCTGTATCTATGAGACGTAAAGGAGGCGTGGTCTCTGTATCTATGAGACGTAAAGGAGGCGTGGTCTCTGTATCTATGAGACGTAAAGGAGGCGTGGTCTCTGTATCTATGAGACGTAAAGGAGGCGTGGTCTCTGTATCTATGAGGCGTAAAGGAGGCGTGGTTTCTGTATCTATGAGACGTAATGGAGGCGTGGTCTCTGTATCTATGAGGCGTAAAGGAGGCGTGGTTTCTGTATCTATGAGACGTAATGGAGGCGTGGTCTCTGTATCTATGAGACGCGTAAAGGAGGCGTGGTCTCTGTATCTATGAGACGTAAAGGAGGCGTGGAGGCGTGGTCTCTGTATCTATGAGACGTAATGAGGAGGCGTGGTCTCTGTATCTATGAGACGTAAAGGAGGCGTGGTCTCTGTATCTATGAGACGTAAAGGAGGCGTGGTCTCTGTATCTATGAGACGTAATGGAGGCGTGGTCTCTGTATCTATGAGACGTAAAGGAGGCGTGGTTTCTGTATCTATGAGACGTAAAGGAGGCGTGGTCTCTGTATCTATGAGACGTAAAGGAGGCGTGGTCTCTGTATCTATGAGACGTGGTCTCTGTATCTATGAGACGTAAAGGAGGCGTGGCCTCTGTATCTATGAGACGTAAAGGAGGCGTGGTCTCTGTATCTATGAGACGTAAAGGAGGCGTGGTCTCTGTATCTATGAGACGTAACAGGAGGCGTGGTCTCTGTATCTATGAGACGTAAAGGAGGCGTGGTTTCTGTATCTATGAGACGTAATGGAGGCGTGGTCTCTGTATCTATGAGACGTAAAGGAGGCGTGGTCTCTGTATCTATGAGACGTAAAGGAGGCGTGGTCTCTGTATCTATGAGACGTAAAGGAGGCGTGGTCTCTGTATCTATGAGACGTAATGGAGGCGTGGTCTCTGTATCTATGAGGCGTAAAGGAGGCGTGGTTTCTGTATCTATGAGACGTAATGGAGGCGTGGTCTCTGTATCTATGAGGCGTAAAGGAGGCGTGGTTTCTGTATCTATGAGACGTAATGGAGGCGTGGTCTCTGTATCTATGAGACGTAAAGGAGGCGTGGTCTCTGTATCTATGAGACGTATCTATGAGACGTAGGCGTGGTCTCTGTATCTATGAGACGTAAAGGAGGCGTGGTAATCTCTGTATCTATGAGAAGTAGAGGCGTGGTCTCTGTATCTATGAGACGTAAAAGGAGGCGTGGTCTCTGTATCTATGAGGTAGGGCGTGGTCTCTGTATCTATGAGAGTAAAGGAGGCGTGGTCTCTGTATCTATGAGCCTAAAGAGGCGTGGTCTCTGTATCTATGAGACGTAAAAGGAGGCGTGGTCTCTGTAGGGGCGTCTATGAGATAAAGAGGCGTCTATGTATCTTGTGTAGGAGGCGTGGTCTCTGTATCTATGAGACGTAAAGGAGGCGTGGTCTCTGTATCTATGAGACGTAAAGGAGGCGTGGTCTCTGTATCTATGATGAGATAAAGGAGGCGTGGTCTCTGTATCTATGAGACGAAAGGAGGCGTGGTCTCTGTATCTATGAGACGTAAAGGAGGCGTGGTCTCTGTATCTATGAGACGTAAAGGAGGCGTGGTCTCTGTATCTATGAGGCGTAAAGGAGGCGTGGTTTCTGTATCTATGAGACGTAAATGGAGGCGTGGTCTCTGTATCTATGAGGCGTAAAGGAGGCGTGGTTTCTGTATCTATGAGACGTAATGGAGGCGTGGTCTCTGTATCTATGAGACGTAAAGGAGGCGTGGTCTCTGTATCTATGAGACGTAAAGGAGGCCGTGTGGTCTCTGTATCTATGAGATTGTAAAGGGGCGTAAAGGAGGCGTGGTCTCTGTATCTATGAGACGTAAAGGAGGCGTGGTCTCTGTATCTATGAGACGTAAAGGAGGCGTGGTCTCTGTATCTATGAGACGTAAAGGAGGCGTGGTCTCTGTATCTATGAGACGTAAAGGAGGCGTGGTCTCTGTATCTATGAGGCGTAAAGGAGGCGTGGTCTCTGTATCTATGAGACGTAATGGAGGCGTGGTCTCTGTATCTATGAGGCGTAAAGGAGGCGTGGTTTCTGTATCTATGAGACGTAAAGGAGGCGTGGTCTCTGTATCTATGAGACGTAAAGGAGGCGTGGTCTCTGTATCTATGAGACGTAATGGAGGCGTGGTCTCTGTATCTATGAGACGTAAAGGAGGCGTGGTTTCTGTATCTATGAGACGTAATGGAGGCGTGGTCTCTGTATCTATGAGGCGTAAAGGAGGCGTGGTTTCTGTATCTATGAGACGTAAAGGAGGCGTGGTCTCTGTATCTATGAGACGTAAAGGAGGCGTGGTTTCTGTATCTATGAGACGTAATGGAGGCGTGGTCTCTGTATCTATGAGACGTAAAGGAGGCGTGGTCTGTAAAGGAGGCGTGGTCTCTGTATCTATGAGACGTAAAGGAGGCGTGGTCTCTGTATCTATGAGGCGTAAAGGAGGCGTGGTTTGTATCTGTATCGTAAAGGTGAGACGTGGCTTGTATCTATGAGGGACGGCCGTGTCTCTGTATCTATGAGACGTAAAGGTCTCTGTATCTATGAGGTGGCGTGTATCTATGGCGTGGGGGTGGTCTCTGTATCTATGAGACGTAAAGGAGGCGTGGTCTCTGTATCTATGAGACGTAAAGGAGGCGTGGTCTCTGTATCTATGAGACGTAAAGGAGGCGTGGTCTCTGTATCTATGAGACGTAAAGGAGGCGTGGTCTCTGTATCTATGAGACGTAAAGGAGGCGTGGTCTCTGTATCTATGAGACGTAAAGGAGGCTTTCTCTGTATCTATGAGACGTAAAGGAGGCGTGGCTCTGTATCTATGAGACGTAATGGACTGAATGGAAGGCTGTGCATCTCTGAATAAACTGCACTCTTGTGCCATACGACACACAGGCAGGATTTTTTCTTCTCCGCTGTCCGGGACAGGAAGTCTAATTACAGCGAGCTACAGAGAGACTAATTATAGACCTTTCAGACAAAAAAAGTGAAAAGTGTAACTTCTCCACAGCCGCCTCTTCAGGGGCCAATTTAACCTTCCCTGCTTTTCACCCACAAATTGGACACATCGGTAAGAAAAAGCCGGATTTCAGTATTTGATCCCAAAGCCTTGAAGCTCAGTCGGGGTTTAGGAGAATTCTCTGTAAGCGCTTTATTCTGATCTCAACAAAGTGTCTCTTATACGATCTCTGATCTCAGTCTCTTATACGCCTCCATTTATTACTAATCCAACCACAACCTCACATATATACTGCAAAAAACACACACAGTTTCAAATGAATTTACTTATGGATAAATGGATGGATGGATGGATGATGGATGGATGATGGATGATGGACGGACAGTGAAATAGAATGATAGATA
>JACRUU010000001.1:23258-40758 GCA_030449085.1 Kryptopterus vitreolus
GGGGGAAATCCAGAGTGGATGCTCTTAGAAGTTCTATCAGGCTGGACTCTTGAAGGTCATGGTGTGTGTGTGTTGTGTGTGTGTGTGTGTGTGTGTGTGTGTGTGTGTGTGTGTGTGTGTGTGTGTGTGTGTGTGTGTGTGTGTGTGTGTTGTGGGTGTGTGTTGTGTGAGTGTTGTGGTGTGTGTGTGTGTAGTGTGTGTGTGTGTGTGCGTGTGTGTGTGTGTGTGTGGTGTGTGTGTGTGTGTGTGTGTGTGTGTGTGTGTGTGTGTGTGTGTGTGTGTGTGTGTGTGTGTGTGTGTGTGTGTGTGGAGGGGGGAAATTCAGCAGCTCTTGCCTGGCAATAAGAAGAGAAACAGCACTCCAAATCTCACACTCCTTCTTAAGAACAAGAGATGAATTTTATCTATCTATCTATCTATCTATCTATCTATCTATCTATCTATCTATCTATCTATCTATCTATCTATCTATCTATCTATCGTCGTGGGTGTATCTTATCTTCTCTAGCATCTATCTATACTATCTCCGTCTGTCTGTCTCTATCTATCTATCTATCTATCTATCTATATATATCTATCTTATCTATCAGTCTGTTTGTCTCTATCTATCTATCTATCTATCTATCTATCTATCTATCTATCTATCTATCTATCTGTCTCTATCTATCCGTCTGTCTGTCTGTCTGTCTCTTCTATCTATCTATCTATCTATCTATCTATCTATCTATCTATCTATCTATCTATTTCATTGTTGTCTGTCTGTCTCTATCTGTCTATGTCTATCTGTCTGTCTATGTCTGTCTCTCTGTCTGTTCTCTATCTATATATCTATATATCTATAATAGGAGGGGTGTATCAGTGGTATAAGGCGTGTTGGGTTACTGATAGGAATGTCGGGAGTTCGAGTCTCGGTATCACCAAACTACAATCCTTGGGTCCTTGGGCGAGACCTTTAACCCTCTGCACTCCAGGGGGCGCTGTATCATGACCCTGCGCTCTGACCCCAGCGACCAAACAATCTGAGATATGCTGTAATGTTTACGTGAAAAATAACGGTTATGCAATGCTATAATGCGTGTATGTACGTATAGTGATGCATAACCAGTGATATGATAAAGACACACATCGTCACGAGTCATACCTCATATCGTGCATACCTCATATCGTGCGTGGTGTGAGCCGTGCTGTTACTTTTATAAGGAATCGCTCCGCGGAATTCCGAACCCGGAGCCAAAAAGTGGGAATTTTTCCCATAGAAAATGAATGGGGTTGAAATTTCCTGCCTCACAGTTCGTCCTGCGACATGCACATATGTACAAATCCACTCGTAGGGGGTCCGGAGTGGATCACCATCATATACCTCCCGAATCCCATGCACGTTCGGAATTTCGGGAAATCCGCGACATTCCGGTCCCATAGAGAATGAATGGGGAAATTTGACGCTCCGCTGTTCGGCCCCGTGTTCGCCCGACATGCACATGTGACATAAACACGTGAGATGGAGTCGGTCATGATCATATGACTACCTCATGGCACTCGGAAAAAATCTCGGACACAGGGTCATGTGACATGTCTAAACGCTCGGTACATCGGCGGGAGTCGGACGCTGGATAATTTGATGGCATGTGCGTCACAGGCTCCGCCCCCTCCTGAAAAAATGCGGGCGTTTTCTGTGTCTAAACACTCGTCTCTCCGAACGAGCTCGCATTTGGAAGTCAACGGTGAATATTAAACGGAGCAGGCTGTAAGGGGGGAAGGGGGGGTCACGCCCGGGGTCCATCCAGGTACTAACAGTCTCATCTCTCGAGAGCAGAAGACCACATGAACGCTGGTATTATATTGGGGTGTGTATGGGGGTGTCTTCTGTTCTTCCCTCTATCCAGGACAAAGACAGCGTCCCACAGTAAAAATACCAACAAAAGGCCTGGTGTGACGAATAGCCTCCATCAATCAGTCCAGACAATGGTGATTTTGTCTCCTGGTGAATTTCTGGACGACGTAAAGAAGGTTTAAACGTGACATTTATAGCCGTCCGTGTAAATTCATTAACACGCTGCCCTTTATTAAACCTGCCTGCCGTCTTCGTTACAGTCTGGAAGCAATCCGGCCCACGCTGGGGAGAAACGAGCCACTGTGGCATTAAATCTCGCCTCTTTATCAGCACTTTCACTGGCGCCGGCCCACTTTCTCAGCGTGGATCAGCCGCCGCATCCGATCCTCCTGCTCTTCACAACGCCTTTACCTTAAACACCGCGATCTGGGCCTGTGAAATGCAGCTGTTCCAGGAACAGTTCATGTTCCTACATGCTTCTTCATAAGGAGATTACAGGTGTGTGTGTGTGTGTGTGTGTGTGTGTGTGTTACTATGTGTACTATATACTGTACTATACTGCACTTATACTACTATACTATACACTGTACTATACTATGCACTATACTACACTATACATTGTACTATACTCTACACTGTACTATACACTATACTACACTATACACTGTACTACACTGTACTATACACTATACTACACTATACATTGTACTATACTCTACACTGTACTATACTATACACTACACTACACTATACATTGTACTGTACTATACACTGTACTATACACTATACTACACTATACACTGTACTATACTCTACACTGTACTATACTATACTATACTATACTATACTATACTAATATGACATACACTACACTATACTGTACTATACTATACACTATACTATACACTATAATACACTATACATTGTACTATACTATACACTGTACTATACTATACACTCTACTACACTATACATTGTACTATACTCTACACTGTACTATACTATACACTATACTACACTATACATTACACTATACTATACACTGTACTATACTACACACTGTACAATACTATACACTGTACTATACTAAACACTGATCTATCTATACTATACACACTATACTACACTATACACTGTACTATACTACTATACTATACACTATACTACACTATACTACACTGTACTATACTATACACTACTACTACACTATACTATACTGTACTATACTATACTGTACTATGTACTATACACTGTACACTATACTGTACTATACTACATTGTACTATACTACTACTATACACTATACTACACTATACAATACTGTACTATACTATACACTATACTACACTATACATTGTACTATACTATACACTGTACTATACTATACACTGTACTATACTATACACTGTACTATACTATACACTATACTACTACTATACATTGTACACTATACTATACACTATACACTATACAACACTATACTATACACTATACTACACTATACACTGTACACTTACTACTATTACTATACACTGTACTATACTATACACTGACTATACTATACTATACACTGTTACTATACTGAACACTATACATACTATACTATACACTGTACTATACACTATAATACACTATACATTGTACTATACTATACATTGTACTATACTATACACTATACTACACTATAAACTGTACTATACTATACAGTGTACTACACTATACATTGATCTATACTATACACTGTACTATACTATACACTGTACTATACTATACTATACTATACTATACTATACACTATACACTACTATACACTATACACTATACTATACACTATACTGTACTATACACTGTACTATATACACTATACACTGTACTATACTATACACTATACTACACTACACATTGTACTACTATACACTGTACTATACTATACACTATACTACACTATACACTATACTATACACTATACTATATACTATACACTATACTATACACTATACTATACTATACACTGTACTATACTATACACTGTATACACTATACTACACTATACACTGTACTATACTATACACTGTACTATACTATACACTATACTACACTATACACTATACACTGTACTATACACTATACACTATATACACTGTACTATACTACACTGTACTGACTATACTACACTATACTTATACACTGAATATAATAACACTCTACTATATTTATACACTATATACACTATACTATACTATACACTGTACTATACTATACACTGTACTATACTATACACTATACTACACTATACACTGTACTCTACTATACACTGTACTATACTATACTATACTATACTATACTATACTATACTATATACTGTACACACTATACTATACACTATACTATACTATACACTGTACTATACTATACACTGATCTATACTACACACTATACTACACTATACACTGTACTATACTATACACTATACATACTATACTATACTACACTATACACTGTACTATACTATACACTATACTACACTATACACTGTACTATACTATACACTATACTACACTATACACTGTACTATACTATACACTGTACTATACACTGTACTGTACTATACACTATACTACACTATACACTATACTACACTATACACTGTACTATACTATACACTGTACTATACACTGTACTATATTATACACTATACTACACTACACATTGTACTATACTAAACACTGATCTATACTACACACTATACACGGTTCTTCAGGTATTGACAAAATTTGGACCTTGTGTTTTGCATTACCGGCTCGAGGTTCACCTCCTAACAGCGTAACGTTCATTCTGACTGATCCGAGCTGTTCCTCTAAACCAGAGCTTCTTGGTTATATCAATAACCTGTGATATTCTGGTCCAGAGTCCAACACTGGGCTTCCAACCATGTTGGAGAAGGGTTGAAATTAAACACTGCAGGGCTGCGACTCTTCAGGAAGGGAGTTCGACACCCCTGATGTAGATGGAGACACCAGGAGAGACGCCTCAGCGCTGTGTGACAGGAATGACCTCAGGACCAAAACTGGAAATGTTTAATGAACGGCAAAGATGTGAGGAAGCGTCTGCAGACGCCTAAAGGCAAAACCTGTGGGACTGAGATGTCATGTATTCATTTCTGCGATGGAGGAACCCGGAGATGCTGAGATGATGCAGAGGGAAAGGAGAAAAGACACGTTACAGCACAGGGAAATTCTCCACGAAGAAAGGATGGTTTGGACGGCTCGGTTTTCGAATGAAACCGTATTAGTGTGGACACGCCGTCCTGTGGGGGTTATTTAGCTGTAGGTGTTGATGTGGAAAGGAAGGAAGTTCCCTGTCTAAAATAATGGCACCCCTATCTCTCTATTAAGGAAGAGCAGGAAATAAACGATGTGATGTTTTTGTCCTGAAGTGAACATTAACAGAACATTAGACATGGCTGTGCTCCAAACCCGAGCGCCAACAGAGACAAAGTGGCCACTCGGTGCCGCCTCGCCCCACACCGCACTGTTTACCCCACCGGGTGTGGGACGCGTCCTCCATCCATTTCACTCCACCCCTGCGGTTATTTGTGCCGCCAGACGTTCTGTAGCCGAACGCCTTTATCTCCTATCGGCACATATTTCATACCTTTCCTTCTCGCGCTGTTTTCCTCCTCCAAGGCTTTTGGAAGTAAACTTAATGCAATCCAACGCTCCTCGTGCATTGTCTCACACACACACACACACACACACACACACACACACACACGCACACACACGCACACACACACACACCCTGAACACTGAAACCCGAGGTGAAATAGAACGCTGCGTACGACGTGACAGCGAAGCGATGATCGGGTTTGAGGCAGAACGAGTCCGAGGCAGAGCGGGTTCGAGGCAGAGTGAGTCTGAGGCCGAGCAAGTCCGAGGCAGAGTGGTTTCGAGGCAGAGTGAGTCTGAGGCAGAGCTAGTACGAGGCAAAGCGGGTTCGAGGCAGAGTGAGACTGAGGCCGAGCAACTCCGAGGCAGAGTGGGTTTGAAGCAGAGCGAGTCCATGGCAGAGCAAGTCCGAGGCAGAGCAGGTTCAAGGCAGAGAGATTCCGAGGCAGAGCAAATCCGAGGCAGAGCGGGTTTGAGGCAGAATGACTCCGAGGCAGAGCAAGTCCGAGGAAGAGTGGGTTCAAGGCAGAGAGATTCCGAGGCAGAGCGAATCCGAGGCAGAGCGGGTTTGAGGCAGAATGACTCCGAGGCAGAGCAAGTCCGAGGAAGAGTGGGTTCAAGGCAGAGAGATTCCGAGGCAGAGCAAATCCGAGGCAGAGCGGGTTTGAGGCAGAACGAGTCCGAGGCAGAGCAAGTCCGAGGAAGAGTGGGTTCAAGGCAGAGAGATTCCGAGGCAGAGCAAATCCGAGGCAGAGTGGGTTTGAGGCAGAACGAGCCCGAGGCAGAGCAAGTCCGAGGAAGAGCAGGTTCGAGGCAGAGTGAGTCTGAGGCCGAGCGAGTCCGAGGCAGAGTGGGTTTGAGGCAGAGTGGGTTCGAGGCAGAGTGAGTCCTCACCGCCGTGGGTCATCTTCACAGCGAGCTCCACCGTGGAGGAAACGCGTGTTTACACTCTGCGCCACTGCTGCTTTGCATTTATATTACATCCACGTTTTCCGTAACCACGAGGAGACGACATTCCGCTTTATGAGAGACGGAATTATTTTGGCTGGCGATCACAGCGTCCCCCCTGCGATAAGGACGCCGACGCCGGGTGGTGTTTTTTTTTATGCCTGATGTTTAAGCTGGGAAAAGCAGAACAGATCTCCTATTGCGCATTTATGAAACGCCTTGTTTCCCCTGCCAGCGTTCTCCTGTATCTGAGATTTCCCAGCATCCCCGGTCCCGCTGCGTCCTGCGTCCTGCGTCCTGCGTCCTGCCCACACACACGCGTGGGACGCCACGCCGAGCTGTTTTCTAACGCGTCCCCATAAAACACCTCATGTTTACCATTCATTCACGAGTCTGAGACGAGGTTTAGTACAGAGATTATCAGACGCTCATTAGTGAGGGATTACGGGGGCGCCAATACTTTTATCTATTGTTTTGTGTATGGTGTGTATATTGTGTACACAATATACACTACACACTGTAAACCATTCGCTACACAATATACACTACACACTGTAAACCATTCACTACACAATATACACTACACACTATAAACTATTCACTACACAATATACACTACACACTGTAAACCATTCACTACACAATATACACTACACACTATAAACTATTCACTACACAATATACACTACACACTATAAACTATTCGCTACACAATATACACTACACACCATAAACCATTCACTACACAATATACACTACACACTGTAAACCGTTCACTACACAATATACACTACACACTATAAACCATTCGCTACACAATATACACTACACACCATAAACCATTCACTACACAATATACACTACACACTATAAACCATTCACTACACAATATACACTACACACTATAAACCATTCACTACACAATATACACTACACACCTATAAACCATTCACTACACAATATACACTACACACCATAAACCATTCACTACACAATATACACTACACACCATAAACCATTCACTACACAATATACACTACACACCTATAAACCATTCACTACACAATATACACTACACACTGTAAACCATTCACTACACAATATACACTGCACACTATAAACTATTCACTACACAATATACTCTACACACTATAAACTATTCACTACACAATATACACTGCACACTATAAACTATTCACTACACAATATACACTACACACCATAAACCATTCACTACACAATATACACTACACACCATAAACCATTCACTACACAATATACACTACACACCATAAACCATTCACTACACAATATACACTACACACCATAAACCATTCACTACACAATATACACTACACACCATAAACCATTCACTACACAATATACACTACACACCATAAACCATTCACTACACAATATACACTACACACTATAAACTATTCAACTACACATAAACACAATATACACTACACACATAAACCATTCACTACACAATATACACTACACACTATAAACCTATTCACTACACAATATACACTACACACCATAAACCATTCACTACACAATATACACTACACACTATAAACTATTCACTACACAATATACACAATGCAAACATACACACACTCATAAACCATTCACTACACAATATACACTACACACTATAAACCATTCACTACACAATATACACTACACACTGTAAACCATTCACTACACAATATACACTACACACTGTAAACCATTCACTACACAATATACACTACACACTGTACACAATCATACACTACACACTAAACTGTAAACGATTCATTCACTATTCACTACACAATATACACTACACACTGTAAACCATTCACTTCACAATATACACTACACACTGTTCACTACACAATATACACTACACACTATAAACCGTCACTACACAAAACACACACAATTCACTACACAATATACACTACACACTATAAACCATTCACTACACAATATACACTACACACTATAAACCATTCACTACACAATATACACTACACACTGTAAACCATTCACTACACAATATACACTACACACTGTAAACCGTTCACTACACAATATACACTACACACTAACATAAACCATTCACTACACAATATACACTACACACTGTAAACCTATTCACTACACAATATACACTACACACCATAAACCATTCACTACACAATATACACTACACACTATAAACCGTTCACTACACAATATACACTACACACTATAAACCATTCACTACACAATATACACTACACACTGTAAACCATTCACTACACAATATACACTACACACTATAAACCATTCACTACACACTGTAAACCGTTCACTACACAATATACACTACACACTATAAACCATTCACTACACAATATACACTACACACTATAAACCATTCACTACACAATATACACTACACACCATAAACCATTCACTACACAATATACACTACACACCATAAACCATTCACTACACAATATACACTACACACCATAAACCATTCACTACACAATATACACTACACACCATAAACCATTCACTACACAATATACACTACACACCATAAACCATTCACTACACAATATACACTACACACTATAAACCATTCACTACACAATATACACTACACACCATAAACCATTCACTACACAATATACACTACACACTATAAACCATTCACTACACAATATACACTACACACCATAAACCATTCAGTACACAATATACACTACACACTATAAACTATTCGTTCACTACACAATATACACTACACACCATAAACCATTCAGACACTACACAATATACACTACACACTATAAACCATTCACTACACAATATACACTACACACCATAAACCATTCACTACACAATATACACTACACACTATAAACCATTCACTACACAATATACACTACACACCATAAACCATTCACTACACAATATACACTACACACTATAACACCGTAATAACACTACACACTGTAAACCGTTCACTACACAATATACACTACACACCATAAACCATTCACTACACAATATACACTACACACTATAAACCTATTCACTACACAATATACACTACACACTATAAACCATTCACTACACAATATACACTACACACTATAAACCATTCACTACACAATATACACTACACACTATAAACCATTCACTACACAATATACACTACACACTATAAACCGTTGCACTACCATTACACTACACACTATAAACCATCACTACACAATATACACTACACACTAAAAACCATTCACTACACAATATACACTACACACCATAAACCATTCAGTACACAATATACACTACACACTATAAACCATTCACTACACAATATACACTACACACTATAAACCATACACTACACAATACACACTATAAACCATTCACTACACAATATACACTACACACTATAAACCATTCGCTACACAATATACACTACACACTATAAACCATTCACTACACACCATAAACCATTCACTACACAATATACACTACACACTATAAACCATTCACTACACAATATACACTACACACCATAAACCATTCACTACACAATATACTCTACACACTATAAACCATACCACTACACAATATACACTACACACCATAAACCATTCACTACACAATATACACTACACACCATAAACCATACACTACACAATATACTCTACACACTATAAACCATACACAATATACACACTACACACTATAAACTATTCACTACACTGAATCGTGTATGGTTTATAGTGTGTAGTGAATGTTTATAATGTAGTATATAATGTATAGTATAGTATAGTATAGTACAGTGTATAGTACAGTATAGTGTATAGTATAGTGTAGTATAGTAGTATAGTCAGTATAGTACAGTGCAGTGTATAGTATAGTGTATAGTATAGTACAGTGCAGTGTATAGTATAGTATAGTGTATAGTATAGTGTATAGTAGTGTAGTAGTATCGTATAGTGTATAGTATAGTATAGTATAGTATAGTATATTGTATATTATAGTACATGTATATATAGTAGTATAGTGTTGTATAGTGTATAGTATAGTATATTGTATATTATAGTACAGTGTATAGTATAGTATAGTGTATAGTATAGTACAGTGTAAAGTATAGTACAGTGTATAGTGTAGTACAGTGTATAGTATAGTACAGTGTATAGTATAGTGTATAGTATTGTACAGTGCAGTGTATAGTATAGTGCAATGTATAGTATAGTATAGTGTATATTATAGTACAGTGTATAGTATAGTGCAGTGTATAGTATAGTACAGTGTATAGTATAGTACAGTGTATAGTACAGTGTAGTATAGTATGTAAGTGTATAGTATAGATCAGTTTATAGTGTAGTATAGTGTATAGTATAGTACAGTGTATAGAGTATGGTATGGGGTATAGGGTATAGTATGGGGTATGGGGTTTGGTATGGTATGGGGTATGATATGGTATGCGGTATGGTATGTTATTGGGTATGCGGTTTGTCCGATGCCCTTATCCAGACCGACTTACAGCTGCTCAATGCCACCCCTCCCCACCCCCCCCCCCCCCCCCCCCCCCCCAGTGGCAGTTTGGTGGCAGTATGATTTGAACCTGCCATCTTCCGGTTCCAGAGGCCAAAATGTCTTAACCACTGATCTCCCAACTCATCCCTGGACACGTAAGGCTTCTTTTTCAACATCCATTTCCACATTTAAATGGACACACACACACACACACACACACACACACACAGCGATATAGATTAGAGTGAAAGAAGAAGAAAAAGTTTATCCTTTAAGTGTCTCGCTGCAATCGGACAATGCTGATAAACACATGGCGGCGCCGGCCAGTCGAGCCGGAGACTGGTATCGCGGACGAATCAGAGCATGGGACGGACGCGGGCTACCTGAGTCGGGTCACTTTAAACAGCGGGGGCAGATAAAGGACAGATGTCGGATTTGCCCCGTGCTGTCGCTGCGTACGCGCCATTGATCTCGCGAAGCATCCTGTCCGAGTCACGAGGGTGGTCAATTCTATTCCAGATGCTTGTTCATGCACTGCTTATGTCCTTCCTCTGTCTGTTCTCTTCTCTTTCTCTCCCTGTCACACACACACACACACACACACACACACTCTATCTGCCCGACACACTCCAGCAGAGCTCGAGATAGCTGACTGATTTTACGATCTCTGACAAACTGGATATAATACGAGGATGTATGACGACATGAGATTGTGTGTGTGTGTGTGTGTGTGTGTGTGTGTGTGTGTGTGGTGTCACTGACTGCACACCAGACAGCATGCCTGGCAGAGTTCCACCTCTGTCTGAGTCTCCATCGGCTCTCTGACTCACTCAACCTTCATGAAGAGTGTGTGTGAGAGAAAGCCCAGAACAATATGAGGACTGTGCGAGCGTGTGTGTGTGTGTGTGTGTGTGTGTGTGTGTGTGTGTGTGTGTGTGTGTGTGTCGCGTTAGTGGAACATCAATCTGAGGATAGATGACACAAGCGCCGTCCATATAGAAGAATGAAGCTCACTGGGAAATGTTCAGCATTGTCACATGACCTGCTTCTGCATTATGTTAAAGTGTGTGTGTGTGTGTGTGTGTGTGTGTGTGTGTGTGTGTGTGTGTGTGTGTGTGTGTGTGTGTTAAAGCCTGGAGCGTGTGCTCATGGTGAACCACCCACTTCTGCTCTTGCTCCACCCACTCCAACCTGCCAAAATCCTCTCACACCCCCCCCCCCCCCCACTGCTGGCACTCGCTCCACCCACCCCCCCCACTACTGCACCCACTCCACCCACTCCAACCTGCCCAAGTTCTCCTACACCACCCACTACTGCTCTTGCACCCACTCCACCCACTCTAACCTGCCTAAATCCTCTCACACCCCCCACTGCTGCACTCGCTCCACCCACTCTAACCTGCCTAAATCCTCTCACACCCCCCCCACTGCTGCACTCGCTCCACCCACTCCAACCTGCCCAAGTTCTCCTACACCACCCCACTACTGCACTCGCTCACACCCACTCTAACATCCTGCCCCATGCTCACCCCCCCCCACTGCACTGCACCCACCCACTCCACCCACTCCAACCTGCCCAAGATCTCCTAAACACCACCCCACTCTAATGCACCCACTGCACTCCTCCCCCACTCCAACCTGCCCAAGTTCTCCCACTCCTACAACACCCCCCACTACTGCACCGCAAAACCCACTCCACCCACTCTAACCTGCCCTCCAAAGTTCTCCTACACCACCCACTTCTGCACTCGCTCCACCCACTCTAACCTGCCTAAATCCTCTCACACCCCCCCACTACTTGCACTCGCTCCACCCACTCCAACCTGGCCCAAGTCCTCCTACACCACCCCACTACTGGCACTCACTCACACCCCCCCCCACTACTGCACCCACTCCACCCACTCTAACCTGCCTAAATCCTCTCACAAACCCCCCCACTGCACTCGCTCCACCCACTCTAACCTGCCTAAATCCTCTCACACCACCCCCACTGCACTGTTTCTCCTACACCCACTACTCCCCCCACCCCCCCCCACTGCTGCCACGTCCACTGTCTATAACCTGCCCAAGTTCTCCTACACCACCCACTACTGCACTCGCTCCATCCACTCTAACCTGCCCAAGTTCTCCTACACCTTCTCTCAGGGGAAGAGCTAAAGATCAGCTCAAGGCTCTTCTTCTCTGTTCTGGTTCCGAGGTGGTGGAATGAACTTCCCCTGGATGTCCCGACCACAACAACAACTGCATCTTCAAAACCACGACCGAAGACTCCGATCTCTTCCAACAACATCCCATAATAACACTTCTTCCTCCTCACTGTCCAGGAAAAACGTCAATAAATAAATAAATCCCCTCAATGGTGTTTTTGTTTATTCTGTACCTTTATAAATGCCGTAAATGTAAATGTGATGTAAATGTCCCATTACTTTTGGACCCTTTTGAACACGTGGGAGACGCCGTTCGCCATTTTATGTATAGAGGCAAAAAAACACACCGTCTTTGGGTGTCCCAATATTTATGGACCAGACTGTAAATACACTACGATTAGGAGCGTGTGAATATATTGACACACACAGTATCGCGATATTTTACTCGTCAATATGGTAACGATTCAAAAATGCTATTTCTGTACGTAAGCTGTCCGGATGCTTCCAGCCAATCACAATCCACGATTCATCCTGAGCATTACACGCAGAAAACACTGGGAGGAAATGTACAGAGTCCAGTGTCGTAGTAACTGCTTTATCTCTCACACACACACACACACACACAACGGATATACATACACACACATACATACACACACACACACACAAACATACACAACATACACACAACACACACATACACACACACACACATACACACATACACACACACACACACATACACACACATACACATACACACACACACATACACACACACACACACACACACACACATACACATACACACACATACACATACACACACACACATACACACACATACACACACACACACACACACACACACACATACACACACACATACACACATATACACACACACATATACACACACACATACATACACACATAACCACACACACACATGTATATATACACATATACATACACACACATATACATACAGATACACACACACACACACATACACACATACACACATACACACACCATACATCACACATATACACAGACACACATACACACACACACACATATACACACACACACATACACACATACACATACATACACAACATATACACACACACACACAACACACACACACACACACACACACCACATACACACACACACACACACACACACATACCAAGCACACAATACATACACACACACACACACATACACACACCACACACATACATACACACACACTCACACACACAGACACACACACACACACACACAAACACACACACACACACACCCACACACACACATAACACACACACAAAACACACGGCAAAAGAACACACACATACACACATACACACACACACATATATATATACACCCACACACACACACATATACATATACATACATTCACACACACACACACATACCAACACAACACACACACACACACACACAGGACACACGATACACACATCACATAGCACACACCACATCACCCACACATATACATACACACAACACACACCTACCACAACACATCCACACACACACACACTAACCACAAAGAACACAGACAACCACACACACTACATACACACACACACACACACTCACACACCATATACATCACACACACCACACACACATAGACATTCACACACACACACACATATCCATTACACACACACACACACCCACACATAACACACACACACACACAGATATACATAACACACACATATACACAACATACACACAACATACACACACAACACAACACACACATACATATACACACACACACCACATACACACACATACACACACACATACATACACACACGCAACACACACATACACAACACACACATATACAACAACACACACACAAAAAAAAAAAAACCACACACAACACACCACACATACACACACACCACACACACATATAACACATACCCATACACACACACACATATACACACACACATACACACACACACCCACACACACACACACACACACCACACACACATTGTTTATTACTTATATAAAACAGATCTTGGCGTTGGAATGTAAGAAAGAATATAAGGTTAAAGGTCAGAGAAGCAACGACAGGAAAAGGAATGTACAGATAGAAGCAGCAGAAAAAGCGCAAATCCATTGCAAATGCCGTTCGTGCGTGTGTGTGTGTGTGTGTGTAGGTGTGTGTGTGTGTGTGGGTGTAGGTGTGTGTGTGTGTGTGTGGGTGTGTGTGTGTGTGTGTTTTCTGCTCACACTTCCTGACCTCCATCTACCAGCTTCTCAGTCCGACCAGAATCTAATTACACTCAATACACAACACACAACACAACTGCAACACCACACACACACACACACACACCACACAAACACACACACACAGTGGATTTAACACACATCACCATGTGCATTCACACCGTAGAGCTCTCTCTCTCCCTCGTTCTCTCTCCCTCTCTCTCTCTCTCTCTCCCTCTCCTTCTCTCTCTCTCTCATCTCTCTCTATCAGTCTCTATCCCTCTCTCCTCTCTCTCTCTCTACCTCTCCGCCCTGACTTCTCTCTCTCTCCTCTCTCTCTCTCTCTCTCTCTCCCCTCTCTCTCTCTCTCTTCTCTACTCTTCATCCCTCTCTCTCTCTCTCTCTCTCTTTCCCTCTCTCTCTCTATCTCTCCCTTCCTCTTCTCTCTCTCTCCCTCCCTCCCTCTCTCTCCTCCTCGCTCCTCCAGATCCTCTGTTCAGACTACCTCTCACCTCCTCCGTCTCTCTCTCTCTCGCCTCTCTCCATCTCTCTCTCTCTCTCTCTCTCTCCTTTTCAATCCATCGTCTCTGTATCAGGACTAAATTACAATCAGAAATTAATCCCTCTGACCCGCGGTTTAGTGATTGTTTAATGACAGACAAGCTGCGAGTAAACAAGGCAATTAGCAGCAAAGAAAAACATCAACACCACAAAGATGAATTAAAGTGGGAAAAAATTAAAAACATTAAAAAATTATATATATATATATATATATATATATATAATCTTACGCAAGCGCATCGCATTCCCAAATCCGCATTACACATTAAAGCGCATTTTTACTGAACGCAATAAAGCGCTTCCGTATAACCTAAACACCGTATCACCAGTTTATATGGAAAAGCAACCGGAACACAATTCTTAAAGGAGCCACGTCCCATATTTTACACTTCAAAACAACACTAAACAAATAACATAATATAAATAATAATGTTTAATAATGTTATTAAATGGAGAGATTTTGAGAGAAATGTATATAATTATAACATCTGTAACAGTTACAGGATTACAAACATGAAAAGTATTTATTTATGGTACATTGAAAACGTGCTATTAATCACTATATATATATATATAGATTTATCTTCAAAAGAGCGCCCTCTAGAGGCGAATCACTGACACCACGTTCTGATTATTGTTACACATATGAATAATGTATGAATTGTATGTAATAAGTAATATTTTATTTAGGTATTATTTTTGTCGTATTGTTCATGTCGTATGACGTTTGTTTTTAATTCAATATCCATTTTTCTAAACCATTTAAAATTGGCGAGAACAATCTCAACCTCACTATAATAACAGTAACAATTATTTATAATAATAAAAATAAAAGTTATGTATTTATTTAACGGCTGGTGATTTGTTTGTAAAACACTCAAGTGACTCGTGACTCCATGTGACTCCATGTGACTCCGTGACTCTTTTTGACACTGCAGTAAGTTTCCAGACGCCGCGTCTTCCAGACAGTAATCATGTAAACACAGGCGTGGCGCAGAGAACCCGAGAATCCGCTGGAGTGTTCCTCCGCCGCTACTCAGTTGCCATGGCGACGGCGGGCCGTTCGGAACGGGAGAAGGCGGGGGAAGATTATAGAGGAGGCGCCGTTCGGAGCGAAATTAAATATATCGGGTGGAGCGTAATTCGGTGTTCTAGCTGCTGTAATGATGAACCTCAGGACCTCGGAGAACCCTGTAGAACCTCCAGTAAGCCTGCACTTCTGAAAGGCCTGCTGGGAGGTAACGGGAGCGCCAATCACGAGCCGTCAATCAACGCAAATACGCCACCGTGCACACGTGAATGGGAGGGGCTTACTCTCTCTCTCTCTCTGTCCCGCCCATCACAGTGATGTTATCCAATCAGTGAGCTCATATCGATCATATTGAGATACCCCTGTGTCAGGCTTCATAGGGAGGCGTGTGGACTGGAAGATCCTTGGTGGGGGTTCAAACCCCACCCCCACCAAGCTGCCTCTAGTAGGGCCCTTGAGCAAGGCCCTTAACCCCTCCTGTCTCCGCCCG
>JACRUU010000001.1:45758-53258 GCA_030449085.1 Kryptopterus vitreolus
AAGTTTACATGGAATTCATTCGCTTCCAAATGAGTCAGATTGACTCGGAGTCAAATAACTTTCCTCAAGTTAACACGGAATTTATTCACCTACAAATGATTCAGAGTCGAATCAGATTCAACCCCCACCAATATCCCCCACCCGCCCCGCCCCTGTCCGTCACAGACTCATCTATCATTTATTAGGGATGGATTGGGCAGAACAGGGATGTAGGGTCCCGTGTGCCGGAGCGTATCCCGGAGCGCTCGCCGCCGTATCGTATCCGCGAAACCCTGAAACCCGAGTAAATAATTACTCTGAGTCTGAGTCAGATGTGCAGGACGAGTCCGAGGTACAGGATCGATAGAGTTTTGGATTCCAGCAACAACAACCACAAAAAAGATAAAAGGATTATTAATATGAAACAGAACAGTATATATATATATATAAATATATATATATATATACAGCACAATGTGGAGATGAGTCAGAGTCGAATCAGAGTCGACGCAGAATCAAATAGCTGTTTCATCGAGTTTGCATGGAATTCATACACCTCTAAATGAGTCAGAGTCTAATTAAATTAGACTCGAGTCAAATGAGTGTTTCCTCAAGTTTACATGGAAGGAGTCAGAGTCGAATCAGATTCGACTCAGAGTCGAGTCACCATTATCTCGCGTTAACATGGGATTCATTCACATCCAAATGTGTCAGTTTTGAATCAGAGTCGATCCAGAGTCAAATAACTGTTTACTTAAGCTTACATGGGATCAGTGTCGACTCAAATTAACTGTTTCCTGCCTCCAAATGAGTCAGAGTCGACTCAGAGTCGAATCACTGTTTCCTGAAGTTTGCATGGAATTCATACACCTCCAAATGAGTCACAGTCGAGTCAGTGTCGACTCAGAGTCAAATAACTGTTTCCTTGACTTTACATGGAATTCATACACCTCCAAAGGAGTCACAGACGCGACTCAGAGTCAAATTATTGTTTCCCATAGTTTACATGTTCTTCACCTCCAAATGAGTCACAGCCGAGTCAGTGTTGACTCAGATTAGCTGTTTCCTTGAGTTTCCATTTACCTCCAAATGATTCAGAGTTGACTAGGAGTCACTGTTTCCTGAAGTTTGCATAGAATTGATTTGCTTCCAAATGAGTCAGAGACCAATCAGATTCGACTCGGAGTCAAATTTACATGGAAGGAGTCAGAGTCGTATCAGATTGTTTCCCAGAGTTTACATGGAATTCCTTCACCTCCAAATGAGTCACAGCCGAGTCAGAGTTGAATTGCTGTTTCTCTCTCCCTCTATCTCTCTCTCTTCCTCTCTCTCTCTCTCTCTCTCTCTCTCTCTCTCTCTCTTCCTCTCTCTCTCTCCCTCTCTCTCTTCCTCTCTCTCTCTCTCACGTTTAACTCCCAGGCTGCAGTGTTGTTTACCCCATCGCTCTGGTTGATGGTTTTATACGTGTGTGTGTGTGTGTGTGTGTGTGTTTGTGTGCGTGTGTGTGTGTGTGTGTGTGTGTGTGTGTGTGTGGTTTGTGCGTGTGTGTGTGTGTGTTATGAACACGAAACACCTGAGGTCATTTACTTTTGTTATTTGTAATCCACTCTGTGTGTCTTTGAATAAGTGCTGTGTGTGTGTGTGTGTGTGTGTGTGTGTGTGTGTTTGTGTGTGTGTATGTGGGGGGGGGGGGTTGGGGGGGGTGAACATCTGTGGGAATACAGCACTCTCATCGTCACTCAACACATGTTCGAGACATGATGATTCAGCATGATGCAGTGAAACAGATCCGAGATCTACACACACACACACACACACACACACACACACACCATACACACACACGCACACAACCACACCACACCATACACAAACACACACACACACACACACACACACACACACACACACACACACACACACACACACACACACACACACACACACACACACACACCACACACCACACACACACACACACACACGCACACACACACACACACACACATGCAGACACATGTGAAATGGAAAGGCAAAGGACGACAGAATGACAGAGCGCTGACTCCTCCCCCCATTTCACCCCCCGTCTCTCCCACCCCTGCACTGACTCCTCCCCCCATTCATCGCCCGTCCTCTTACCCCTGCACTGACTCCTCCCCCCATTCACCCCCCGTCTCTACCCCTGCACTGACCCTCCCCCATTCACCCCCGTCTGTCTCTACCCCTACCACTGACTCCTCCCCCCATTGAACACCCCGTCTCTACCACTACCTGATCTCCCCCACATTCACCCCTCACCTCTACCCTGACTCCTCCCCCCATTCATCGCCCGTCTCTACCCCTGCAACTGACTCCTCCCCCCATTCACCCCCGTCTCTACCCCTGCACTGACCCTCCCCCATTCACCCCGTCTACACCCCTCCACTGAACTCCTCCCCCCATTCACCCCACCGTCTCTACCCCTACACTGACTCCTCCCCCCATCACCCCCCGTCTCTACCCCTGCACTAAACTCCTCCCCCATCACCCCCGTCTCTCTACCCTGCACTGACTCCTCCCCCCATTCACCCCCCGTCTCTACCCCTGCACTAACTCCTCCCCCCTCATTCCCCCGTCTCTACCCCTGCACTGACTCTCCCCCCATTCATCGCCCGCCCGACTCCTCCCCCCATTCACGCCCCTCTCTACCCTGCACTGACTCCTCCCCCATTCCATTCACCCCCCGTCTCTACCCCTGCACTGACCCCTCCCCCATTCACCCCCGTCTCTACCCCTCCACTGACTCCTCCCCCCATTCACCCCCCGTCTCTACCACTACACTCCCCCCAGACTCCTCCCCCCATCCTCCCCCATTCACCCCCCGTCTCTACCCCTGCACTGACTCCTCCCCCCATTCACCCCCCATTCAACCCCCCGTCTCTACCCCTGCACTGACTCCTCCCCCCCCCACTCTCACCCCCGTCTTACCCCTGACCACTGACATTCCCCCTCTCCCCCACTGACTCCTCCCCCATTCACCCCCCGTCTCTACCCCTGCACTGACTCCTCCCCCCTCACCCCCCACCCCCCATTCCTCCCCCACTCACCCCCCGTCTCTACCCCTGCACTGACTCCTCCCCCCATTCACCCCCCGTCTCTACCCCTGCACTGACTCCTCCCCTCCATTCCCCCCATTCACCCCCCGTCTCACCCCCGTCTACCCCCTGAACTGACTCCTCCCCCATTCACCCCCCGTCTCTACCCCCTGACACTGATTCCCCCTCACCCACCCCTATTACCCCCCTCCCTGACCCCCCCATTCACCCCCCGTCTCTACCCCTGCACTGACTCCCTCCCCCATTCACCCCCCCGTCTCTACCCCCTGCACTGACTCCTCCCCCCACTCACCCCCCGTCTCTACCCCCTGCTGACCCCCTGACTCCCCCCCATTTCACCCCCAGTCTCTACCCCTGCACTGACCCTCCCCCCCATTCACCCCCCGTCTCCCCCCTACCCACCCCTCCCCCCTACCCTCACTGACTCCTCCCCCCATTCACCCCCCGTTCTCTACCACTACACTGACTCCCCCCCCTGCCACCACCCACCCCTCACCCCCGTCTCTACCCTGAACTGACTCCTCCCCCCATTCACCCACCGTCTATATCCCTGCACTGACTCCTCCTGTGTGTGTGTGTGCGTGGTCACAGTGGTGATTGTGGGTGCAGAAGGGCAGTAGTGTGTGTGAGTGTGTGTGTGTGTGCGTGGTCACAGTGGTGATTGTGGGTGCAGAAGGGCAGTAGTGTGTGTGAGTGTGTGTGTGTGTGTGTGTGTGTGTGTGTGTGTGTGTGTGTGTGTGCGTGGTCACAGTGGTGCTTGTGGGTGCAGAAGGGCAGTAGTGTGTGTGAGTGTGTGTGTGTGTGTGTGTGCGTGGTCACAGTGGTGATTGTGGGTGCAGAAGGGCAGTAGTGTGGTGTGTGTGTGTGTGTGTGTGTGTGTGGTGTGTGTTGACGCTGAGTGTGTACAGAATGCTGAGACAGTGCGGTATGAGTGCAGTATGGTGTAATGGATTCTCTCTGACTTACAGCCTGAGAACGTTCTCCTGCCATCATCCATCACGCCTCAGACCAGCACTCAGCTTCACACACACACACACCTTCACACACACACACACACACACACACACCATTTCATCCACAACATTATCTACGGCATTCGTCTACTTTACACTCTAATTCACACACTTTATTTCACATTCACACTATAATATACATTCTGATGCGCATTGTAATTCTAATTCACATTCTAATTCACACTCAATCTAATCCTATTCATATTCTATAATTCACATTATAATTACAGGCACACACGAAGGGACCCCATTTTTACATCCACACACACACACACACACACGCCCACACGCACACACGCACACACACACACACACACACACCACACACATTAAAATGGGGGAGAAGAGGCACTCGGGAAGGCAATTCTAATTCACAGGCGGAATTCACACTCAATCTAATCCTATTCATAGGCGTATAATGGCACATTAATTCACACACAAGGGACTCCACTCACACACACACACACACACACACACACACGCACACTCCCACACACACACACACACACACACACACATTAAAATTTTTAGCTAATTCACCATTCCTAATTCACACCTCATCTAATCTATTCATATTCTATCATTCACATTATCAAATTCACACACAATTTTACTCCACACACACCACCACACACACACTCACACACACACCCCCCCTCCACACACACACACACACACACACACATTAAAATTTTTATTAATATTCACTCTTTAATTCAAATTCTAATTCACATTCTAATTCACACTCAATCTAATCCTATTCATATTCTATAATTCACATTATAATTCACACACTAATTTTACCACACACACACACACACACACACACACCACACACACACACACACACGAATTATAATTCACACACTACTTTTATCCACAAACCCACACACAACACACACCATCACACCTCACACACTACACACACACACACCTCACACACACACACACACACACACACACACACACACACAGGAATTTTTTATTAATATTCACTCTTTAAAATTCAAATTCTAATTCACATTCTAATTCACACTCAATCTAATTCTATTCATATTCTATAATTCACATTATAATTCACACACTAATTTTACTTCACACACACACACACAACACACACACACACACACACACACACACACACACACACACCACACACCACACACACACACACACACACACAAATTAAAATTTTTAATAATATTCACTCTTTAATTCAAATTAGAATTCACATTCAAATTCACTTTTTAATTCAACACACACACACACACACACACACACACACACACACACACACACACACACACACACACGCACACACGCACACACACAAATGATAATTGTTATTAATATTCACTCTTTAATTCAAATTAGAATTCATATTCTAATTCACACACTAATTTGAATTCACACTAATTAAAATTCGAATTCACACTAACGCTGTAATTAATACTGATCTCTAATTGAAAGTTGAATTCACATTGTAATTCTAATTCACATTTTGATTCACACTTTAATTCACATTCAGATTCACATTCAGATTCACATTCGCGGTGAAGATTTTCAGAAACATTATATTTAATATGTAATGATTTAATAAACATTTCACTCAATTTGTAGAATTTGTAAAAGAATAAATGAACCGAAACAAATCAGCCGATGCTAAAGAACGACAAACAAACAAACAAACAAACAAATAAATAATGGTTTTTTTTTGCTGTAGAATAAACAATTAGTTGAAAAAGATATTTATATTAAAAATATTTTAACATCAGTGAGAAAACGTACTCGAATTTCGAAATTCGCTCCTCTTTAGTGAGGAAAGGAGGAAACCTGAATATCCACGGAGAAACCCCGGAGGAACCAGGAACTCCACACAGACCGTAACCTGAGCTCAGGATCTACTGTGATGATATATTACAGATTCAGAAGCACACACACACACACACACACACAGGTCCAGGATCAGCCGAAGTGTGTGTTAATTATGCTTTATCCTCTCCTGATCTGATTGATGATGTGCAGAAGCTCCGCGTCTCATAACGTCTGAATCCAAGCAGCTTTTATTATTGAGGACGAATCGATTCCTCTGTCGATATCGCAGTAAACATCTACACCTTCCTGCAGGAGAGATCAGGCAGGGGCGGCGGGGTCGGCTTTAATTACAGCCAGTGTGTGTGTGTGTGTGTGTGTGTGTGTGTGTGTGTTTAAGGCAGCCGTATTGCCCCCCGGTGCTTGCCGCGTTCGCGCTGGCCGTGGTGCGGAAATGAAAACGTGTGTTTACAGGTTGATAAACAGCTCGTAAACAAGCAGGGACGCGATATTAAACACATCAGTGACAGCAGGACTGCGGCGCGAACGCATCATCAATCTGTCACACAGCACCGAGTCCCGAGTCCCAGCACGCCGTCATCATCCATCACCGCTACTGACGGATACACCCAGGCGGGTTCGGGTCCGAGTACCGAGAGATCGCAAACTAACCACCATGATGGAGCTCGTCACCTGCCGGGTTAGGAAAGATAAACATCCTCTCGTTTACTCAGACTGATAAACACAAAGACCACGCCCCTTTTCCTGAGACTGACAAGCACACAGACCACACCTCCTTTTTTAAATCAAAGACAGGCCACGCCCCTTTCCCTGAGATTCACAAGCACACAAAGCATACAGACCACACCTCCTTTTTTATAAAAGACGAGCAGACAGGCCACGCCCCTTTCCCTGAGATTGACAAGCACACAAAGCATACAGACCACACCTCCTTTTTTATAAAAGACGAGCAGACAGGCTACGCCCCTTTCCCTGAGATTGACAAGCACACAAAGCATGCAGACCACACCTCTTTTTTTATAAAAGACGAGCAGACAGACCACGCCCCTTTCCCTGAGATTGACAAGCACACAAAGCATGCAGACCACACCTCTTTTTTTAAAAAAGACGAGCAGACAGGCCACGCCCCTTTCCCTGAGATTGACAAGCACACAAAGCATACAGACCACACCTCCTTTTTTATAAAAGACGAGAAGACAGGCCACGCCCCTTTCCCTGAGATTGACAAGCACACAAAGCATACAGACCACACCTCCTTTTTTATAAAAGACGAGCAGACAGGCCACGCCCCTTTCCCTGAGATTGACAAGCATACAAAGTATACAGACCACACCTCCTTTTTTATAAAAGACGAGCAGACAGGCCACGCCCCTTTCCCTGAGATTGACAAAAATACAAAGCATGCAGACCACACCTCCTTTTTTATAAAAGACTAGGAGGTAGGCCACGCCCCTTTTCCTGAGACTGACAAGCACACAGACCACACCATTTTTTTAAAATAAAAGACGAGCAGACAGACCACGCCCCTTTTCCTGACATTGACAAGCACACAAAGCATACAGACCACACCTCTTTTTTAT
>JACRUU010000001.1:55758-58258 GCA_030449085.1 Kryptopterus vitreolus
TGTGTGTTTGTGTGTGTGTGTGTGTGTGTACCTCTACCCTCCGCACTTTCATCCTTTACTATGTACATCACAGTGACATTTTTGCAGTGATGTTTAGTGCAGAGCGATTAATCGTTATTATCAATTAATTCGACTTTATTGTTTATGTTGATATTGACAAATAGATTTTACGATTACACCTCGAAATACGACATGACCAATCGGAAGAGCTCGTTCCCGAGAGGGGGCGGAGTTTCATCAGTCATATGGAAACGGTTCCAGGTTTCAGACGTCCAACAAACCAAAACCCCGCTGTAACGTTTATCTATAATGTTTGCAGCACGACTCGTTTATTCCAAACACAAACACGTTGTTGAAGGTGTGTGTGGCGCTGAGGGATAAACATCACAAACACCAAAACAACCACAACAAATAGTAAACAAATGTTTACTGTATCCAAAAATCACATTTTTTGTAAAATAAAAAAATTCAGTTTATATGTCGTTTCAGCCAGATCGAGGTCTGCTATGATAAAAAAAAAAAACCCTGGAAGACAGAGGGTTAAGGGGCCGTGCTCAAGGGCCCCAAAAGCGTCATCTTGGAGATACTTTTGGTTTAATAAAAAGAAATATATTTTGCTGTAGTATTGATTGGGTATTGGTATCGTGATACGATATTTAATTGAGCGACACATTTTCCACTCGTCATTCTTTAAAAAAGAAATCGCTCGGCTGTAGGTCAGAGTGCAGCCATGATAAAACCCCAGAGGGTTAAGGGCCTTGCTCAGGGGCCCCGAGAGTGTCTCCAACGATCCATCAGTAACCCAGAGCCTTAATCACTGCGTCCTTTCCCCAGTGGCTGGCGAGAAGACTTTTATGACTATCGTCGTTGAGACGCTTCGTCTGTCCGGCTCGGTTTGGGAAATTCGCCCGATTCCTATTCGGGAGAGGCAGGGTCGGTCGGCGGGGGCGGAGTCACTACACCGACCTGATTAAAGGCCTATTAAAACACGGCTCTTCGTCATCACCCGCCTGCTTTTATAGCAAAGCGTTTAGCCGGCAGCAGAATTCCGACGGGAATGTCGGGAATGTCGTCAGGTGGGATCTCAAAAAAAAAACAAAAAAAACAAGGGGAATACCGAGGCGAAATATCACGTAGCGTTTAAATGTCATCGCCAGAAAAGCAGCCCGGTGCGCCGGACGTCCATCCCGGCAATTAAAGTGGCGCGTTCGCACAAAATCAAAGCTATCGGATGTAATTCCGAGACGTTCGTCTCGCCACGACGTGTCGTCCCAGTTTCCATGACAGCCGGCAAAAATGTTCTCAGATTACAAACCGGGCGAAGAAAACAATCCCGAGTCCAACCTTTTACACAAATAACACACGTTTAAAGTGAAATAATAACGCAGACGAGACGGGGGGCGGGGAGGGGGGGGGGGGGGGGCGTCGATCAATTTCACCGCCTCACCCTCGAAAGTTGTCAGAAAACAAAAAGAAATTAATAAAAATATCTACAGTACACACACACACACACACACACACACACACACACACACTAGTTTATCACATTCCTGCATAACAGCAGTGTGTCGCTAACTGCACGGGGAACGGGAGACGTTTTAACATGTGCGAGATTCCGACAAAGGCGGGAAAACAAACGCACAAAGTGGGAAAACAAAATGGAAAAAATAACACTTTTTAAATGTTTAAAAAAAAAATCATTGAAATTATTGTATAAATAGATGTGTCTCCAGATCTTTCTTAACACTACACACACACACGCACACACACACACACGCACACACACAATGTATATTGTGTAAATAATCAGGAATTTTGACCAATTCTGTATTTATACATCTTATATTTATGTATTTGATTCATATAAGTAAGTAAATAAATAATTAAATAACTCGTCCTCCTCCTTCAACTCTCGTTCCGGCCGAGATGTTTTACAGGATGACAGCGAGGAGCTTCAGGAAAGAGATTTGTTTATTAGTGCGGCTGAAAAGTCAGAAAGTCTGATTTGTAAGATAGAGCGAGACGAAGGAGTGGACCAGAGGCTTTGTACCGGTCAACAACTATCACTATAACAACTATCACTATAACTATCACTATAACAACTAATACTATTACTATCACTACATAAACTATCACTATAACAATCACTATAACTATCACTACAACAACTATCACTATAACAGCTATCACTATAACTATCACTATTACTATCACTACAACAACTATCACTATAACTATCACTACAACAACTATCACTATAACTATCACTATAACAACTATCACTATAACTATCACTATAACAACTATCACTATAACTATCACTATAACTATCACTATAACTATCACTATAACTATCACTATAACTATCACTATAACTATCACTATAACTATCACTATAACTATCACTATAACTATCACTATAACTATCACTATAACTATCACTATAACTATCACTATAACTATCACTATAACTATCACTATCACTATACTATACTACACT
>JACRUU010000001.1:62278-64778 GCA_030449085.1 Kryptopterus vitreolus
GAGAGATGATGGTGGAGATGGTGAGAGATGAGAGGTGGTGATTGAGAGATGATGGAGAGATGGTGAAAGTGGAGAGTGAGAGATGAAAGGTGGAGAGAGAGAGATGAAAGGTGGAGAGTGAGAGATGATGGTGAAAGGTGGAGAGTGAGTGATGATGGTGAAAGGTGGAGAGTGAGAGAAGGTGGAGATCTGAGAGATGGTGGAGAGTGAGAGATGATGGTGGTGAAGGTGAGATGAGAGATGTGGTGGAGAGTGAGAGATGATGGTGAAAGGGGGGAGGAGAGATGAGAGAGGAGAGGAGGAGATGGTGAAAGGTGAGAGAAGGTGGAGAGTGAGAGATGAAAGGTGGAGAGTGAGAGATGAAAGGTGGAGAGTGAGAGATGAAAGGTGAAATGTGGAGAGTGAGAGATGATGGTGAAAGGAGGAGAGTGAGAGATGAAAGGTGGAGAGTGAGAGATGAAAGGTGGAGAGTGAGAGATGAAAGGGGGAGAGGGAGAGATGAAAGGTGGAGAGTGAGAGATGAAAGGTGAAATGTGGAGAGTGAGAGATGATGGTGTGGAGAGTGAGAGATGATGGTGAAAGGTGGAGAGAGAGAGATGAAAGGTGGAGAGTGAGAGATGAAAGGTGAAATGTGGAGAGTGAGAGTTGTGAAGGTGATGGTGAAAGGTGGAGAAGCGTGAGAGTGAGTGATGATGGTGAAAGGTGGAGAGTGAGAGTGAAAGGTGAAAGGTGGAGAGTGAGAGATGGTGGTGAAAGGAGGAGAGTGAGAGAGGTGAACATGAAAGGTGGAGTGGAGAGTGGAGATGAAAGGTGGAGAGTGAGAGATGGTGAATGAAGGTGAGGGGAGAGGAGAGAGATGATAGTGGAAGACGGTGGAAGGGGGAGAGTGAGAGATGGGTGAGAGGTGATGGTGAAAGGTGGAGAGGGAGAGATGATGGTGAAAGGTGGAGAGTGAGAGATGAAAGGTGGAGAGGGAGAGATGATGGTGAAAGGAGGAGAGTGAGAGGTGATGGTGAAAGGTGGAGAGTGCGTGATGATGGTGAAAGGTGGAGAGTGAGAGATGATGGTGAAAGGTGGAGAGTGAGAGATGAAAGGTGGAGAGTGAGAGATGAAAGGTGGAGAGGGAGAGATGAAAGGTGGAGAGTGAGAGATGAAAGGGGGAGAGGGAGAGAGAGGAGAGGGTATTTAGATGGTTGTGATGGGAAAGGAGGGAGTGAGAGATGATGGTGAAAGGAGGAGAGTGAGTGATGATGGTGAAGGAGGAGAGTGAGAGATGATGGTGAAAGGTGGAGAGTGAGAGATGAAAGGGGAGAGTGAGAGATGAAAGGTGGAGAGTGAGAGATGATGGTGAAAGGTTTGGAGAGTGGCGAGATATGAAAGGTGGAGGGGGAGTGAAAGGTGGAGAGTGAGAGATGATGGTGAAAGGAGGAGCGTGAGAGATAATGGTGAAAGGAGGAGAGTGAGTGATGATGGTGAAAGGGGAAGTGTGGGAGGAGGTGAGGTGAGAGTGGTGGTGAAAGGTGGAGAGTGAGAGATGAAAGGTGGAGAGTGAGAGATGAAAGGTGAAAGGTGGCGAGTGAGAGAGATGGTGAAAGGAGGAGAGTGAGAGATGAAAGGTGGAGAGTGAGAGATGAAAGGTGGAGAGTGAGAGATGAAAGGTGGAGAGGGAGAGATGATGGTGAAAGGTGGAGAGTGAGAGATGAGGTGAAAGGTGGAGAAGAGAGATGAAAGGTGGAGAGGGAGAGATGAAAGATGGAGAGGGAGAGATGATAGTGAAAGGTGGAGAGTGAGAGATGATGGAGATGAGGAGGAGAGTGAGAGATGAAAGGTGGAGATGAGAGATGAAAGGTGGAGAGGAGAGATGAAAGGTGGAGAGTGAGAGATGAAAGGTGGAGAGTGAGAGGTGATGGTGAAATGTGGAGAGTGATGATGATGGTGAAATGTGGAGAGTGAGAGTGAGTGTGATGGTGAAGGTGGAGGAGGAGAGTGAGTGATGATGGTGAAAGGAGGAGAGTGAGAGATGAAAGGTGGAGAGTGAGAGATGAAAGGTGGAGAGTGAGAGATGTGGTGAAAGGTGGAGAGTGAGAGATGTGGTGAAAGGTGGAGAGTGAGAGATGATGGTGAGAGGTGAGGTGAGAGTGAAGTGAAGGAGGAGAGGGAGAGAGGTGATGGTGAAAGGTGGAGAGTGAGTGATGATGGTGAAATGTGGAGAGTGAGAGATGATGGTGAAAGGTGGAGAGTGAGAGATGATGGTGAAAGGAGGAGAGTGAGAGATGAAAGGTGGAGAGTGAGAGATGAAAGGTGGAGAGTGAGAGATGATGGTGAAAGGTGGAGAGTGAGAGATGATGGTGAAAGGTGGAGAGTGGAGATGAAAGGTGGAGAGGAGAGATGATGGTGAAAGGAGGAGGGAGAGTGATGGTGTGTGAAAGGTGGAGAGTGCGTGATGATGGTGATTTGTGGAGAGTGAGAGATGATGGTGAAAAGTGGAGAGTGAGAGATG
>JACRUU010000001.1:72278-74778 GCA_030449085.1 Kryptopterus vitreolus
CATATTCCCACATCAAGGTGAGGAATTTCGTGTTTTTAATTTTCACCTGCACTTCCACATCACACTCCGGGGGAAGAGCAGATACACAATCCATCATCTTTCCCTTCTGTCACACGGAGAGATTCCACCTTCACTACACCGTTTCTCTCTCACACACACACACACACCCTCACGATTCACACTCTCACATGCACAACACACACACACACACACACACACACACACACACACTCATATACACACACACACACACACACACACACACACACACACACACACACACACACACACACACACTCACACTCACACTAAGACACACCACACACACACAGCAAACCACACTACTCACACACACACACGCACACACACACACACACACACACACTCACACACACACACACACACACACACACACTCACACACACACAGACTACACACACCACACACACACACTCACATACCACACACACACACCACACCACACACACACCTCACACTCACACACACAACACACACACCACACACACACACACACACACACACACACACACATCAACACACACACACACACACACACACACACCACACACACACACACACACAGCCACACACACACACCACACAAACACACACACTCACAAGCAACACACACACACACACACACCACACACACACACACACACACACACACACACTCTGTCTCTCTACACTCATTAGTTTGGGACTTGGGGGGCTAAAAGGAAAGATGACATGGAGTCATGATACACCACACACACACCAGCCACACTCACATACAACCCACACTCACATTCATGTTTCCACTCGCTGCTTTAAAACAAACACAAGGCGAATGAAAGCAGCAGCAGATCCGGAGATGAAAAACTCTTCTGCGTCTTTGTGTCTTCACACATTCTGGATTTATTACACGCCTATCAAACTTTATGGAGTCAAAGTGAAGCTCCATTCCAGGCTCGGCTTTCCCGTCTGCTCCTAAACATCCCACATGAGGTTTTCCCTGAGTTACTCTCACTAACCACATCTTCATCACAAGCTTTTCACTCCAACAACACACATGTGACTAAAGAACAGCACATTCTGCATCACACAACTCAACAACAACATCACACAACCCAGAAAAATGGTGGTGGTGGTGGTGGATGGTGTGGTGATGGTGTTGTGGTGTGTTGGTGGTGGGTGGTTGGTGTTGGTGGTTGTTGGTTGTTGGTTGGTGGTGGTGGTGTTGATGGTGGTGATGGTGGTGGTGGTTGATGGTGGTGGTGGTGGTGGTTGGATGTTGTTGGTGTTGATGGTGATTGTTGGTGGTGGTGGTGTTGATGATGATGAGTTGTTGTGATGGGTGATGGTGGTGGTGATGATGGTGGTGGTGGTGGTGTGATGTTGTGGTGGTGTTGGTGGTGTGGTGGTGATGGTGGTGTTGTTGTATTTTGGTGTGTGTGTGGTGGTGTGGTGGTGGTGTTTGGTGTTGATGGTGGTGTTTGGTGTGTGGTGGTGGTGTTTGGTGTGTGGGTGGTGTTGGTGGTGTGGTGGTGGTGTGTGTGATGTTGGTATGGTGGTGTGGTGGTGGTGTGATGGTGGTGATGGTGTGTTGTTGGTGTTTGTGGTGGTTTGATGGTTGTGGTGTTGATGGTGATGGTGTTGGTGGTGGTGTTGTGTGGTGATGTGTGGTGGTGTTGCTGGTGGTGGTGTTGAGGGTGTTTGGTGCTTGTGGTGGTGGATGTGTGGTGTTGCTGATTATTGGTGTTGTTGGTGGTGTTGTTGGATGTTATGGTGGTGTTTATGGTGTTGGTTTTGTTGTTGGTGTTGGTGGTGGTGTTGATGGTGATGGTGGTGTTTGGTGTTTGGTGTTGGATGGTGGTGGTGGTGTTGATGTTGATGTTGGTGCTGGATGTGGATGTTGATGGTGATGGTTGGTGTTGGTGGATGGGTGTTGATGGTGGTGTTGGTGGTGTGTGATGGTGTTGTGGTGTTGGTGGTGATGGTGTTGGTGTTGGTGGTGTGGTGGTGATGATGTGGTGGTGGTGTGTGATGGTGGTGGTGGTGGTGTTGATGGTGGGGTGTGGTGGTGGTGGTGGTGGTGTGGTGTGATGGTGGTGTTTGGTGGTGATGGTGTTGGGGTGGTTGTGGTGGTGTGATGGTGAAGTGGTGGGGTTGGTGGTGGTGTTGAATGGTGGTGTGGTTGGTGATGGTGGTGGTGTTGGTTGTTTGTTGTGTGGTGTGGTGTGTGGTGTGGTGGTGGTTGATGGTGATGTTGGTGTGGTGGTGGTGGTGGTGTTGGTGATGGTGGTGTTGTTGGTGTTGGTGTTGGATGGTGATGGTGGTGTTGGTGATGAATGGTGATGTTGGTGTTGGTTGGTGGTGTTGGTGATGGTGGTGTTGGTGGTGGTGTTGATGGTGATGATGGTGTTGGTGGTGGTGTTGATGTTGGTGTTGAGGTGATGGTGGTGGTGGTGGATGGTGGTGTTGGTGGTGGTGTTGATGG
>JACRUU010000001.1:82278-84778 GCA_030449085.1 Kryptopterus vitreolus
CAAACACGTCCCGTCTACACAACACATCTCTGTTCACAACACATCTCGTCTTCACAATTCGCTATCTCCCAAACACGTCTCGTCTCCACAAACAACCATCACTAAAACACGTCTCTACACAAAAACGTCTCCGTCTCTACAAAACACGTCTCCTCTCTACAAAACACGTCTCCGTCTCACAAGCACGTCTCCATCTATACAAACTTGTCTCCGTCTCACAAACACGTCTCTGTCTCCACAAAACATCTCCATCTACAAAACACGTCTCATCGTTACAAACATGTCCTATCTCCACAAAAACGTCTCCGTCTCCACAAACACGTCTCCTTCTCTACAAAACACGTCTCCGTCTCCACAAACACTCTCTGTCTTCATCTCTCCACAAACACATCTCCGTCTCCACAAACACGTCTCCGTCTCCACAAACATGTCTCCGTCCTAAAAACATTGTCTCCAAACAGGTCCTTCTCTACAAACACGTCCCGTCTCCACAAACACATCCCGTCTCTACAAACACGTCTTGTCTCCACAAACACGTCTCCGTCTCTACAAACAGTCTCCATCTCCACAAACACGTCCCTTTCTCTACAAACACGTCTCCTTCTCTACAAACACGTCTCGTCTCTACAAACACATCTCCGTCTCCACAAACACGTCCATTTCTCTACAAACACGTCTCCGTCTCTACAAACAAGTCTCCATCTCCACAAGCACGTCTCCGTCTCTACAAACACGTCTCCGTCTCTACAAACAGTCTCCATCTCCACAACACGTCTCCGTCTCTACAAACACGTCTCTGTCTCTACAAACATGTCCCGTCTCACAAACAAGTCCTGTCTCCACAAACACGTCTCCATCTTTACAAACATGTCCCCATGTCCACAAACACGTCTCCGTCTCAACAAACACGTCTACAAACACGTCTCTACAAACACGTCTCCATCTCCACAAACACGTCTCTGTCTCACAAACACATCTCTGTCTCACAAACACATCTCCGTCTCACAAACACGTCTCCGTCTCCACAAACAGGGTCTCTCCGTCTCTACAAACAGTCTTTGTCTCTACAAACACGTCTCCGTCTCCACAAACACGTCTCCGTCTCCACAAACATGTCCCTTTCTCTAGAAACACGTCTCTGTCTCACAAACACGTCTCCGTCTCACAAACACATCTCCGTCTCCACAAACACTCCACAAACACGTCTCAGTCTCCACAAACACGTCTCCATCTCCACAAACACGTCTCGTCTCAACAAACATCTCAGTCTCCACAAACACGTCCCTTTCTCTACAAACACGTCTCATCTCCACAAACACGTCTGCGTCTCTACAAACAGTCTCCGTCTCCACAAGCACGTCTCCGTCTCTACAAACACGTCTCAGTCTCCACAAACACGTCTCCATCTCCACAAACACGTCTCCGTCTCTACAAACACGTCTCCGTCTCCACAAACACGTCCATTTCTCTACAAACACGTCTCCGTCTCTACAAACAAGTCTCCATCTCCACAAGCACGTCTCCGTCTCTACAAACACGTCTCTGTCTCTACAAACATGTCTCCGTCTCCACAAACAAGTCTCTGTCTCCACAAACACGTCTCCATCTTTACAAATATGTCCCCATGTCCACAAACACGTCTCCGTCTCAACAAACACGTCTCCACCTCTACAAACACGTCTCCGTCTCCACAAACATGTCTGTCACAAACACTCCGTCTCCACAAACACGTCTCCGTCTCCACAAACACATCTGTCGCTACAAACACGTCTCCATCTCCACAAACACATCTTCGTCTACACAAACACGTCTCCTTCTCTACAAAACACGTCTCCTTCTCTACAAAACACGTCTCCGTCTCTACAAACATGTCTCCATCTCCACAAACACGTCTTTTTCTCTACAAACACGTCCCCGTCTCCACAAACACGTCTCTGTCTCCACAAACACGTCTTTGTCTCCACAAACCCGTCCCAGTCTCCACAAACATGTCTCTGTCTCCACAAACACGTCCCCGTCTCCATAAACATTTACATTTACATTTGTGGCATTTGGCAGACGCCCTTATCCAGAGCGACTTACAACTGAGCAATTGAGTGTTAAGGGCCTTGCTCAAGGGCCCACTAGTGGCAGCTTGGTGGTTGTGGGGTTTGAACCTGCGATCTTCTGTCCAGAGTCCAACACCTGAACCACTACCACCACCTCCCATAAACACGTCCCCGTCTCCACAAACACGTCTCCGTCTCCACAAACACGTCGCTCCACAAACACTCCACAAAACAGCCTCCTTCTCCAAAACTCGCTGTCGATACAACACTCTCCTTCTCTACAAACATGTCTCCGTCTCCACAAACACGTCTCTGTCTCCACAAACGCGTCTCCATCTTTACAAACAGTTCCCCCTGTCCACAACACGTCTACGTCTCAACCAAACGTCTCCACCTCTTACAAAAAACGTCTACGTTCCAAACACGTCTTTCTCTAACAAAAACGCCCCCGT
>JACRUU010000001.1:94778-97278 GCA_030449085.1 Kryptopterus vitreolus
ACCACACAACATCACCCACACACAACACACACACACACACACACACCAACACCACACACACCAACACCACACACACCACACACCACACACACACACAAACATATCCACCACACACACACCACACACAAACACACACTAACACACACACACACACACAACACCACACACAACACACACACACATCTCCACCACACACAACCACCACACACAACAACACAACATCTCCACACACACAAACACACACACACAAACACACACACACACACAACACACCAACACACACACAACACACACAACACACCATCCACACACACACAACACCATCCAAACCACACACAACAACACAACACACACACACACCACACAAACAACACAACACAACACACACACACACACAACACACACAACATCTCCACCACACACAACAACACAACACACAACACACAACAACAACCACCACACACAACACCACACACAACAACACAACATCTCCACAACACACAACACCACACACAACACCACAACATCTCCACCACACACAACACCCACACACACACAACACACACACACACACCACACACACAACATCTCACACACACACACAACAACACACCACATCTCCACAACACACCCCCACCACACACACAACACCACACACAACACCACACACACACAACACATCTCACACACAACACCACACCAAACCACACACACAACACACAACAACACACACACAACAACACACAACACACACACAACAACACACACAACAACACAACACACACAAAACAACACAACAACACACACACAACACACAACACACACACACACACACACACAACACACAACAACAACACAACAACACACAAAACAACACAACAACACACAAAACAACACAACATCACCACCACACACAACAACACACAAAACAACACAACATCTCCACCACACACAACACCACACAAAACAACACAACATCTCACCACACACAACCACCACACACAACAACACCACAACATCACCACACACACAACACCACAATATCACCACACACAACACCACAACATCTCCACCTAATGGGAATTGTGTTGGTTATAATGGGAATTGTGTTGGTTGTGGGAATTGGGAATTGTGTTGGTTATATAATGGGAATTGTGTTGGTTGTATTGGGAATTGTGTTGGTTGTATTGGGAATTGTGTTGGTTATAATTGGGAATTGTGTTGTCGTTGTCTTGGGAATTGTGTTGGTTGTATTGGGAATTGTGTTGGGATTGGGAATTGTGTTGGTTGTATTGGGAATTGTGTTGGTTGTATTGGGAATTGTGTTGGTTGTATTGGGAATTGTGTTGGTTATATTGGGAATTGTGTTGGTTATAATGGGAAATATGTTGGGTATAATGGGAATTGCGTTGGTTCTAATGGGAATTGTGTTGGTTATAATGTGAAATATGTTGGGTATAATGGGAATTGCATTGGTTCTAATGGGAATTGTGTTGGTTATAATGTGAAATATGTTGGGTATAATGGGAATTGTGTTGGTTATAATGGGAATTGTATCATTGTATTGGGAATTGTGTTGGTTATAATGGGAATTGTGTTGTTGTAATGGGAATTGTGTTGGTTATGGGTATAATGGGAATTGTGTCGTTGTCTAATGGGAATTGTGTTGGTTCTTGGGAATTGTGTTGGTTGTATTGGGAATTGTGTTGGTTGTATTGGGAATTGTGTTGGTTGTATTGGGAATTGTGTTGGTTGTATTGGGAATTGTGTTGGTTGTATTGGGAATTGTGTTGGTTGTATTGGGAATTGTGTTGGTTGTATTGTGTTGGTTCTTGGGAATTGTGTTGGTTGTATTGGGAATTGTGTTGGTTTATGGGAATGTTGGTTGTATTGGGAATTGTGTTGTGTTGGTTGTATTGGGAATTGTGTTGGGTATAATGGGAATTGTGTTGGTTGTATTGGGAATTGTGTTGGTTGTATTGGGAATTGTGTTGGTTATGTGTTGGTTATAATGGGAAATATGGGTTGATAATATGGGAATTGGGAATTGCATTGGTTCTAATGGGAATTGTTGGTTGGGAATTGTGTTGGTTGTATTGGGAATTGTGTTTGTTCTCCAGATATCAGCATGTTTTTTCCACTGGTTTCGGTGGTGTGATGATGATTGAAACTCACAGCATACTGGTACCATGTGGTAGTGGGTTTACTGGTGACATGACCTTCAATTTCAAGTCATATTTAGAAGTCTGAGCAGGTTAGGTTTAAGGGCCGAGTTCAGGGGCCCCGATGGTGCAGGGATTTGAACACATAAACATCTTTACCAATAATGATTATAACTGCCTACGAATTCATTATTTACTTTTCCATCCTGAAACTTTCCTGCTTAATAAACAACTGCATGTTCTTCTTAAAACATCAGCAGATCTCCATCAGCAGGAGAAACAGACACACAGTGAAGCTCCATCAGCAACCACAATCACCAGATCACCAGATCACCAGA
>JACRUU010000001.1:107278-109444 GCA_030449085.1 Kryptopterus vitreolus
ACGTAGTGAGATGCAGTGAGACAGTGAGACTATGAGGCGCAGTGATATGTGGTGAGACGTAGTGAGACGTAGTGAGATGCAGTGAGACACCGCTCCACCTGGCAACCTCTTAAAAGCCAGTATTAGTTTCACAAGTCAGGAGACCACATCTACACAGGGTTCAAACCTCCTGCAGCCAACAGCAGCACCAAGACACACAAACATCACTGAGACGAGACACAAACACACACACACACACAACACACACACACACACACACTCAGACAGCACACACACACACACACACACACACACACCTCAGCACACAAACACACACACAGCACACAAAACACACAAACACACACACACACACACACACACCCTCAGACAGCACACAACACACACCACACACACACACACAGACAGCAACACACACACACACACAAACACTCACACACAACACACACACCAAACATACACATACCAAACCACACACACACACAAACACACACCAACACACACACACACACCCTCAGACAGCACACACAACACACAGCACCCAACACACACACTCAGACACACAACACACAGTACACACACCACACAGACACACACTCACACAACACACACAACCCAGCACACAACCACACACACCACACACACACACACACACACAAAAACACCAAACACACACACACACACAAAACACACACACCTTCACACATAACACACAGCACACACACAAAAACACCACACACACACACACACACCTGGACAGTACAAAAACACACACACACACACATCAGACAGCCCCACAAAACACACACCACACACACACAACACACATTCTACGACACACACACGCTGACACACACACACACACACATCAGCCGAGAAGGACTCCATCTCATGCTTCATCTTTATAATCACTGTTGATTTACATAAACATGCATAGAACAGGCAGGAATGTTTGTGCGTATATGTGTGTGTGTGTGTGTGTGTGGTGTGTGTGTGTGTGTGTGTGTGTGTGTGTGTGTGTGTGTGTGTGTGTGTGTGTGTGTGTGTGTGTGTGTGTGTGTGTGTGTGTGTGTGGTGTGTGTGTATATGTGTGTGTGTGTGTATGTATGTGTGTGTGTGTGGTGTGTGTGTGTGTGTGTGTGTGTGTGTGTATGTGTTGTGTGTGCGTGTGTTGGGTGTGTGTGTGTGTGTGTGTGTGTGTGTGTGTGTGTGTGTGTGTGTGTGTGTGTGTGTGTGTGTGTGTGTGTATGTGTGTGTGTGTGTGTGTGTGTGGTGTGTGTGTGTTGTGTGTGTGTGTGTTCATGCCAGACAGCAGGGTCTCACACTACCACCTGTCTTCATGTCCTGTTTCTCAACATCTCATCTGTTCCTCGCCAGAACCTCTCATCATTCCCCTCCCTCTGACATCACTTCCTGTTACAAAACACTAATGCTGAATACATCTACATCATCTACATCATTGACTACCATCGACACATCATCTACATCATCTACATCTACACATCAACATCATCTACATCATCTACATCATCTACATCATCAACATCACATCATCTACATCATCTACATCATCTACATCATCTACATCTACATCATCTACATCATCTACATCATCTACATCAACATCATCTCATCACATCTACATCATCTACATCATCTACATCTACATCTAACTTCACATCTACATCATCTACACTCATCTACATCTACATCATCTACATCATCATAATCATCACACATTACATCATCTTCATCATCTTACAACATCTACATCTAACATCTCATACATCATCTACATCATCTACATCTCATCTACATCATCTACATCATCTACATCATCTACATCATCTACACATCTCATCTACACATCTACACATCTACATCATCTACATCTACATCATCTACATCATCTTCATCTTCATCATCTACATCTACATCATCTACATTATCTACATCTACACCATCTACATCATCACATACATCTACATCTACATCTCATCATTATCTACATCATCTCATCACCATCTACATCATCCACATCTACATCTACATCATCTACATCATCTACATCATCTACATCTCTACATCATCTACATCTACATCTACACATCTACATCTACATCATCTACATCATCTACATCATCTACATCATCTCAACATCATCTACAT
>JACRUU010000001.1:109944-117444 GCA_030449085.1 Kryptopterus vitreolus
CTCTCTCTCTCTTTGCTATCGTGCAGCAGACAGAACGCATATGCAGATAATGAGATGAAAGAGAAGGAGACAGGAGTGAACGAGTGCGGCGCTGACGGAGGAATGCGAGTGCAGGACAAACACATACGCAAAGATTTAAAGAGGCAAAAGTGAAGTGACTGAGACGGAGGAACACGACATGTAAACACTTATCATCTCCTACAGCTGTTTATAATCCGGAGAGAGAGAGAGAGAGAGGGAGGGAGAGAGAGAGAGAGAGAGAGAGAGAGAGGATGAGAGAGAGAGAGGGAGGGAGAGAGAGGGTCACATCCCAGGATGGAGGTAAATAAAGGAAGGATGATGTGTTGTGTGTGAAACGACAGTGTGGAGGACGAGACGGGTTTTTTTCTCCTCCGCGACTCGTTAATGGAGTGAAATTAAAGAGGGGGATGTAATTAACCCGGGATGAACAGAATTACAGTGAACACGCACCACCTCCTGCTCTCGCACTACGTCCTAAACACACCATAAAAGCACAATCACACCGGAACCTCCAGGTGGAACAGCCTTTACACTAAATCACCACTTATAAGCCATTATAAGCCCTGAATAAGCAACACCATTACAACATTACAACATTACAACATTACACCATTACCATTACATTAACATTACAACATTACAACATACAACATTACATTACCATTACACATTACAACATTACACCATTACACCATTACACCATTACAACCATTACAACATTACAACATTACAACATTACATTACAACATTACAACATTACAACATTACACCATTACCATTACAACATTACCATTACACCATTACAACATTACAACATTACAACATTACACCATTACACCATTACAACATTACCATTACACCATTACACCATTACAACATTACACCATTACAACATTACACCATTACACCATTAACCCGTTACCATTGCACCATTACACCATTACAACATTACCCTGTTACCATTACAACATTCATTCATTCATTCATTCATCTTCTAGCGCTTTATCCGATCTTCCCTCGGGTCACGGTGAGTCTGTGTCTATCTCAGGCGTCTATGTGCATTAAGGCAGGATACACCCTGGATGGAATGCCAACCCACCACAACACCACACACACACACACACACACACACACACATTCATACACTAGGGACAATTTTCCAAGGTGCCATCAACCTACCGTGCATGTTTTTGACCGAAAACCGGAGACCGGAGAACCGGAGAAAAAACCCCTGGGCACGGGGAGAACATGCAAACTCCACACACACATGGCCGAGACGGGAATCGAACCCGGACCCTGGAGGTGTGAGGCGAACGTGTTAACCACTACGCCACCGTGCACCCCCACCATTACAACATTACCATTACACCATTACACCATTACCCTGTTACCATTACAACATTACACCATTACCATTACAACATTACACCATTACACCATTAACCCGTTACCATTACACCATTACCCTGTTACCATTACAACATTACACCATTACACCATTACATTACCATTACACCATTACACCATTACACCATTACAACATTACAAAATACCACACCATTAACAACATTACACCATTACACCATTACACCATTACCGTTACCATTACACCATTACCAACATTACAACATTACACCATTACCCATTACTACCATTACACCATTACACGATTACCCTGTTACCATTACCAACCATTACAACCATTACACCCATTACCCTGTACCATTACCATTTACCCCGCTACCATCTACACACCCAACACACACCACGTAACCTTTATACACACACACACATTACACACTTTATAACTCATCAGAGAAATGAGGTCTTATATGATATCAGCTACCACACACACACACAACACACACACAAACCATCACACACACACACATAAACACACACAAACACACAACACACTCTAATATCACCAAGTATCTGCGAGTGAGTGTCCTCTACAACTTTGGGGGAAGGTGGTGGATGGAGGTGGTAGGAGGGTGGTTGGAGGAGGTGGTGGAGGTGGGGAGGAGTGGAGGAGTTGGAGGAGGAGAAGGAGGTCGAGTGGGGGAGAAGGAGGAGGTGAAGGAGGAGGTGGAGAAGGAGGTGGAGGAGGTGGATGAAGGAGGAGGTGGAGAGGTGGAGAAGGAGGTGGTGGAGGAAAGGTGGAGGAAGAGGTGGTGGAGGAGGTAGAGGAGAAGAGGAGGAGGTGGAAGAGGTGAGAAGGAAGAGGTGGAGAAGGAGGTGTAGGTGTTTAATTAGGTGGAAGATGTGAGAGGTGAGGAGGTGGTGGAAGGAGGTGGAGAGTAGGTGGAGGAGAATGGAGGGTGAGAGGAGGTGAAGGGGTGTAGATTTAGGGTGCAGTTTAAAGGTTGTTGGGGTTCGAGCCCCAGTATTTCCAAGCTGCCACTCTTGGGCCCTTGTAGGGGCCCTTAACCCTCTGTGCTCCGGTGGACGATGTATCATGTGTGATCCTGCGCTCTGACACCAAACTTCTAAAAATGTATAAAATACATATATATTTATATATTATATTATATATATATATATATATATATATATATATATATATATATATATATATATATTTATAGATATTTATTAGATATTTTAGATATATTATATTAGTATATATATATATATATCATATCTATGAGACATTTTCCTCCTCTGTATGTAAATGTGATTTATACGTCACACAAACACTGTTCTAAATCTGACATTCTCCACTGATCAGCAGATCAAAGGCCACGACGCTCGTCTCGGAGATGTTCCACAACAAATCAGTCCACGGCGGAGCTCGAGGAGGGAGTGTGTGTGTGTGTGTGTGTGTGTGTGTGTGTGTGTGTGTGGGTGTGTGTGTGTGTGTGTGTGTAACGCGTCGACCCGCCGAGTCGCTCCCCGATTTACTTCTGTCCATCAATTTACCAGCCGAGCCGCGTATCACCGCCGTTCTTCTCTTCTCTCTGCAGGCTGCGGCGCGTCACTCACAAACATAACATCACGTCTCACCACTCACATCTCACCACCAAACATCACGTCTCACCACCAAACATCACGTCTCACCGCCAAACATCACGTCTCACCACATAACATCAAGTTTCACTGCTGAACATCACGTCTCACTGACAAACATCACGTCTCACCACCACACATCACGTCTCACGCCACACATCACGTCTCACCACCGAACATCACGTCTCACCACATAACATCATGTCTCACCACCAAACATCACGTTTCACACCGCCAACCCAAATCACATCTCACCGCCACACATCACGTCTCACCACCACACATCACGTCTCACTCACGCCACACATCACGTCTCACCACTGAACATCACGTCTCACCACATAACATCACGTCTCACCACCAATCATCACGTTTCACCACCGAACATCACGTCTCATTGCAGGACATCACGTCTCACTGCCACACATCACGTCTCACCACCGAACATCACGTCTCACCACATAACATCACATCTCACCACCAAACATCACGTCTCACCACTCACATCACGTCTCATCACGTCTCACACACACGTCTCAACCATCACGTCACTCACCACCGAACATCACGTCTCACGACGTCATCACGCACACCTCCTCTCACACTGAACATCGTGTCTCACCACCGAACATCAGGTATCACCACAACATCACGACTCACCGCAACATAACGTCTCACCGCCACCATCACGTCTCACCGCCGAACATCACGTCTCACCTCCAACCATCACGTCTCACCACCAAACATCACGTTTCACCACCGAACATCACGTCTCACCGCGCAACATGTCTCACGTCACCACCACGAAACACTCGTCTCACCACCACACACCAACACACCAAACACTGTGTCTCACCACCAAACATCACGTCTCACCAACAAACATCAAGTTTCACATCACCCACCCGTCTCACCACCAAACATCACGGAAACCATCATCACGTCTCACACCAAACACCACGTCTCACCACCGTCTCACACCAAACATCACGTCTCACCATCATAACATCAAGTTCACTGCTCACCACCTCCGACAAACATCACCGCTCACACAATCTCTCACGTCTCACCACAACATCACGTTCTCACCACTCATCACCGCCAAACATCACGGTCTCACACACTCCAACGCACACATCACGTCTCACCGACAACCACCACACACGTCTCACACTCACTCTCACACCACACATCACGTCTCCACCGTCTTCACCACATCATGTTTCACCACAGGAACATCACGTCTCACCACAGGACATCACGTCTCACCGCTCACACCACATCACGTCTCACCACACACATCACGTCTCACCGCCACACATCACGTCTCACCACTGAATATCACGTCTCACCACATCACGTCTCACACCACAGGACATCACGTCTCACTGCGGACTCACGTCCACCGCAGGACATCACGTCTCACCACCGAACATCACGTCTCACCACATAACATCACGTCTCACCACCAAACATCACGTCTCACCGCCGCCAAACATAACGTCTCACCGCCAACCATCACGTCTCACCACCAAACATCAGGTTTCACCACCGAACATCACGTCTCATTGCAGGACATCACGTCTCACCGCCACACATCACATCTCACCACTGAACATCGTGTCTCACCACCAAATATCACATCTCACCACCAAACATCACGTCTCACCACCAACACGTCACGTCTCACCACCATCACGTCTCACCGCCAACCATCACGTCTCCCCGCCGAACATCACGTCTCACCTCCAACCATCACGTCTCACCACCAATCATCACATTTCACCACCGAACATCACGTCTCACCACCAAACATCACAAACATCACCGTCTCACCCATAACATCAACGTCTCACCACCTGAACATCACGTCTCACCGCCACACATCACGTCTCACGTCTCACCACCACACATCACATCTCACCACCAAACATCACGTCTCACCACATAACATCACATCTCACCACCAAACATCACGTCTCATCAACAAACATCAAGTTTCACCGCTGAACATCATGTCTCACTGACAAACATCACGTCTCACCACCGAACATCACGTCTCACCGCAGGACATCACGTCTCACCGCCACACATCACGTCTCACCACCAAACATCACGTCTCACCGCCAAACATAACGTCTCACCCTCACCGCCAACCATCACGTCTCACCACCGAACATCACGTCTCACCACAGGACATCACGTCTCTCACCACCACCGCCAAACATAACGTCTCACCGCCAAACATCACGTCTCACCACATAACATCAAGTTTCACTGCTGAACATCACGTCTCACTGACAAACATCACGTCTCACCACCACAAACATCACGTCTCACCACCCACATCACGTCTCACTCACCACCGAACATCACGTCTCACCGCCAAACATCACGTCTCTCACCACCGAACATCACGTCTCACCACCAAACACTGTGTCTCAGTGCCAAACATCAGGTCTCACCACAGAACATCACGTCTCCCCGTCTCGATCTCACCACCATGTCTCACCGCCGGACATCGTGTCTCACCGCCGGACATTGCGTCTCACTGCCGGACATCGCGTCTTACCGCCGGACATCACGTCTCACCGCCGGACATCACGTCTCACTGCCGAACATAACGTCTCACTGCCGACCATCACGTCTCACCCCCAAACATCACGTCTCACCACCGAACATCACCTCATCACTCATCACAACTCACGTCTCACTGCAAACATCACGTCTCACCACACGTCTCAACATCACGTCTCAACACACAGAACACTGTTTCACGTCTCACACACACGGACATCACACGACACTCAACATCTCACTCACCGCCGGACATCACGTCTCATCACTCACCGCAGGACATCGCATCTCACCACCACACATCACGTCTCACGACCAAATATCACATCTCACCACCGAACATCACGTCTCACCTCCGAAAATCACGGCTGAACATCACGTTTCACCGAAGGACATCGCGTCTCACCACCAAACATCACGTCTCACCACCAAACACTGTGTCTCAGCCACCACTCACTCACCACCACCACTCACGCACACACTCTGGGACACGTCTCACCACCACACTCAGTGTCTCACCAAACATCACGTCTCACCACCAAACACATCATCACCACCGAACATCACGTCTCACCACCAAACATTGCGTCTCACCGCCGGACATTGCGTCTCACCGCCGGACATCACGTCTCACCGCACGACATCACGTCTCACCGCCGAACATAACGTCTCACCACAACATCACGTCTCATCACCAAACATCACGTTTCACCACCGAACATCGCGTCTCACCGCAGGACATCACGTCTCACCACGAAACACTGCGTCTCACCACCACACATCACGTCTCATGACCAAACACTCTGTGTCACCACAGAACACCAGATCTCACCTCTGAAAATCACGGCTCACCACCAAACATCACGTTTCACCACCGAACACCACGTCTCACAACAGGACATCACGTCTCACTGCAGGACATCACGTCTCACTGCAGGACATCACGTCTCACTGCAGGACATCACGTCTCACTGCAGGACATCGCGTCTCACTGCAGGACATTGCGTCTCACCACCACACATCACGTCTCACTGCAGGACATCGCGTCTCACTGCAGGACATTGCGTCTCACCACCACACATCACGTCTCATGACCAAACACTGTGTCTCACCACAGAACATCAGATCTCACCTCCGAACATCACAACTCACCGCCAAACATAACGTCTCACCGCCAACCATCACGTCTCACCGCCAAACATCACGTCTCACCACCGAACATCACGTCTCACCGCAGGACATCACGTCTCACCGCAGGACATCGTGTCTCACCACCAAACACGTCTCACGTCTCACCACTCACCGTCTCAAACATCACGTTCTCACCACCAAACATCACGTCTCACCACCAAACATCACGTCTCACCACCCACACGTCTCACCACCAAACATCACGTCTCACCACCAAACATCAGGTCTCACCGCCGAACAACAGGTCTCACCACCGAACAACAGGTCTCACCACCGGACATCGCGTCTCACCGCCGGACATTGCGTCTCACTGCCGGACATCGCGTCTCGCCGATGAACATCACATCTCACTGCCGAACATAACGTCTCACCGATGAACATAACGTCTCACCACCAAACATCACGTCTCATCACCAAACATCACGTTTCAACACCGAACATCATGTCTCACTGCAGGACATCACGTCTCACCGCAGGACATCATGTCTCACTGCAGGACATCACGTCTCACCGCAGGACATCACGTCTCACTGCAGGGAATTGCGTCTCACAGCAGGACATCACGTCTCACCACCACACATCATGTCTCACCACGAAACACTGCTTCTCACCACCACACATCACATCTCACAACCAAACAATGTGTCTCACCACCGAACATCACGTCTCACCACCGAACATCAGGTATCACCATCGAACATC
>JACRUU010000001.1:132444-137444 GCA_030449085.1 Kryptopterus vitreolus
ACCACCAACAACCACCAACAACCAACCATCAACCAACACACCAACAACACCAGCACACAACACCAGCAACACCAGCATCACCAGCAAACACCAACACAACATCAACCGAACACCAACATCACAAACGCAGCAACACCAACAACACATCACCAAGGCCATCATCACCATCAGCAACATCACCAGCAACAACACACCAACCAACCACAGCACACCAGCACACCAAGAAACACCAGCATCCCCACACAGCAACACAGCAACAACACAAAACAGCAACACCAACATCATCACATCACCAGCATCACCAGAACAACAACATCACCAACATCACCAGCAACACCAGCATCACCAGCATCACCAGCAACACCAGCAACACCAACAACACCAACAACACCAACAAAAACAACACAACACACACCAACATCACCAACACACACACCAGCAAGCAACACCAGCACCACACCAGCAACACCAACACACCACAACACCAACATCACCACCAACACCAGAACACCAACACCAGCAACACCAGCATACAACATCACCAACAACACCAACAACACCAACAAAAACACCACCACCAACAACACCACCCAACATCAACAACACACAACACCAGCATCACCAGCATCACCAGCAACACCACAACAACACCAACAACACCAACCCCACCCCACCAGCATCACAGAAGAAGAAACACAACATCACCAGCAACACCAACACCACCACCAGCATCACCAGCATCACCAGCATCACCAACACCAACACGCCAGAACACCCACATCACCAGAATCACCACCAACAACACCCAACACCACCACCAACACCACACACCAAACACCAGCAACACCAACACCAGACAACATCAACATCACCAGCATCACCAGCACACCAAGAACACCAGCAACACCAGCATCACCAACACAGCAAACACCAACAACACCAACAACACCAACAACACCAGCATCACCAACATCACCAGCAACACCAGCATCACCAACAACACCAACAACACCAACAACACCAACAACACCAACAACACCAACAAACCAACACCACAACAACAACAACCAGCATCAACAAAACAGCAACCAACACACCAGCATCACCAAAACACACCAACATACACAACAACACCAACAAAACACCAGCATCACCAAAACACCAACCAACACAACACCACCAAGCATCACACAACAACACCAGCATCACCAGCAACACCAACATCACCAACAACACCAAATCCACCAGCAACAACCAGCATCACCACAACACCAACAACCCACAAAAAACACCAGCACCACCAACATCACCAACATCACCAACAACACCAACAACACCAGCAACACCAACATCACCAGCATCACCAACATCACCAGCAACACCAGCATCACCAGCATCACCAGCAACACCACACCAATCACAGCAACAACACCCAACCAATCACCAACAACACCAACACCATCACCACCAGCAACACCAAAATCACCAGCATCACCAGCAACACCAACATCACCAGATCTCACAAAGCTCCTGAAAGTGTGAACACTGTATACTCACATCCTCCTCATGCACAACATACATCACCACCAGGAGGTGTGAGGAGATCCATATCCATCACCATCACCATATCCATCACCATCACCATCACCATCTCCATCTCCAGCACCATCACCATCTCCATCTCCATCTCCATCTCCAGCTCCATCTCCATCCACCATCTCCATCTCCATCTCCATCTCATCTTCTCCATCTCCATCTCCATCTCCATCAATCCTGAACATTAAACTCTGTATACAGATTTATTTTTATTCTACATGATAAAGTGATGAAGCGCAGAGACCCGTTTCACCATCACTGACTCACAGCCATAACTACACTAAATAACACAACACACCTTCATACTACACCAAATTATCATCACCATCACCATCACCATCATCACCATCACCATCATCACCATCACATCACATCATCATCACCATCACCATCACCATCATCATCACCATCATCATCATCATCACCATCACCATCATAATCATCATCATCATCATCATCATCACATCATCACCATCACCATCACCATCACCATCATCATCACCATCATCATCACCATCATCATCACCATCACCATCACCATCACCATCACCATCATCATCACCATCATCACCATCACCATCATCATCACCATCACCATCATCATCATCATCACCATCATCATCACATCATCATCATCATCATCATCATCATCATCACCATCACCATCACCATCACCATCACACCATCATCGCACATCATCATCATCATCATTATCACCATCACCATCACCATCATCATCATCGCCATCATCATCACCATCACACACATCATCATCATCATCATCATCATAACCATCATCATCACCATCATCATCATCATCATCATCATCCATCATCATCATCATCACCATCATCACCATCACCATCATCATCATCACCATCACCATCATCATCATCACATCATCATCATCATCATCATCATCATCATCATCATCATCACCATCATCATCATCACCATCATCATCATCATCATCGTCATCACCATCATAATCACCATCATCATCACCATCATCATCATCATCATCATCATCCTCACCATCATCACCATCATCATCATCATCATCATCATCATCATCATCATCATCACCATCACCATCACCATCACATCATCACCATCATCATCATCATCATCATCATCATCACATCATCATCATCATCATCATCATCACCATCATCATCATCATCATCATCATCACCATCATCATCATCATCATTATAGTGTGAGTAAATCTGATGTAGGATCTCCTGCATGTTCACACACAGGGTTGAAAATAAAGGAAACGGAGAAATAAAAACAACAAACGGCACAAAGTCCTGAAACAGAGCAACACATTTCCTCTTCACAGTCTGTCCTGCGTTTGTTCTGAACACAACGGATGTGTAACTACAGGACGTGATCTCACAGAAAGAAAAACATGGTGAAGGGTTACACACACACACAACACACACACACACACACACACACACACACACACACACACACACACACACACAACACACAGAGCCTGGGATTAAGTTTTGAGAGAAAAAAAGGAAAATACATCTAAGGACAGTTACAAACCACTGCTATTATTTCCGTGTGTGTGTGTGTGTGTGTGTGTGTGTGTGTGTGTGTGTGTGTGTGTGTGTGTGCGCCTTTACAACACTCACAAAACTACACAATCTGCTCCTGTGATATCTATGAATGGAGTGTGTGAGTGGTGTTATTAATGCACACAAGACTTTATTTTGCTTCTAAAGAGAGTCACACACACACACACACCACACACACACACACAAAACACAAACACACACACACACAGCAGGAATGAGGAGTGCACAACACACACAAAGAATAAAACATCCCCAAATAATCATCATACATAACCCAATCATCTACATCATCATACCCAATCAATCATACACTATACCCAATCATCATACCCCAAACCCAATCATCATACACTATACCCAATCATACCCATACATATCACCAAACCCAATCATCATACACTATACCCATCAACATTACCCAATCATCATACCCCAAACCCCAAACCCAATCATCATACCCAATCATACCCCAAACCCAATCATCATACACTATACCCAATCATACCCCAAACCCAATCATCATACACTATACCCAATCATCATACCCCAAACCCATCATACCCCATCAATCATCCCAATACCCAATCATCATACACTATACCCAATCATCATACACCAAACCCAATCATCATACACCAAACCCAATCATCACCCCAAACCCCAAACCCAATCATCATACACCAAACCCAATCATCATACACCAAACCCAATCATCATACCCCAAACCCAATCATCATACCCCAAACCCAATCATCATACCCCAAACCCAATCATCATACCCCAAACCCAATCATCATACACTATACCCAATCATACCCCAAACCCAATCATCATACACTATACCCATCATCATACCCCAAACCCCATCATCATACACTATACCCATCATCATACACCAAACCCAATCATCATACACCAAACCCAATCATCATACCCCAAACCCAATCATCATACACTATACCCAATCATCATACACCAAACCCAATCATCATACCCCAAACCCAATCATCATACACTCATACCCAATCATACCCCAAACCCATACATACCCAAACCCAATCATCATACCCCAAACCCAATCATCATACACTATACCCAATCATCATACACCAAACCCAATCATCATACACCAAACCCAATCATCATACACCAAACCCAATCATCATACACCAAACCCAATCATCATACACCAAACCCATCATCATCATATCACCCCAAACCCATCATCATACCCCAAACCCATCATCATACCCCAAACCCAATCATCATACACCAAACCCAATCATCATACACCAATACCCAATCATCATACCCCAAACCCAATCATCATACCCCAAACCCAATCATCCATACCAAACCCAATCATCATACCCCAAACCCAACCATCATACACTATACCCAATCATCATACACCAAACCCAATCATCATACACCAAACCCAATCATCATACACCAAACCCAATCATCATACACCAAACCCAATCATCATACACCAAACCCAATCATCATACCCACATCACCCCCAACCCAATCATCATACACCAAACCCAATCATCATACACCAAACCCAATCATCATACACCAAACCCAATCATCATACCCCAAACCCAATCATCATACACTAACCAATCATCATACCCCAAACCCATCATACACTCATACCCCAAACCCAATCATCATACACTATACCCAATCATCATACCCCAAACCCAACCCCATCATACACTATACCCAATCATACCCAATCATCATACCAAACCCAATCATCATACCCCAAACCCATCATCATCATACCCCAAACCCCAATCATCA
>JACRUU010000001.1:144944-152444 GCA_030449085.1 Kryptopterus vitreolus
TCTTCTGCGCCTCTGGTCCTTCTTCTGGTGCTTCTTACTGCTGGCGGTCGCTTCGCGCTGTCTCGGTGCTGCTGCTGCTGTGCTGGTTGCTGCTAGCTTCTTAGTTGGGCGCTTCTGCTGCTCTGTTTCTCGGTCTGGCCTGCTGGTGCCTGTGTGCTGCTGCTGCTGCTTCTGCTGCTGCTGCTTCTGCTGCTCAGGTGCTGCGCTGCTTGTGGCTTCTAGCTGCTGGTGCTGCTGCTGCTGCCTGGTGCTGCTGCTGCTGTGCTGCCTGCGTGGTTCTGCTGCTGCCATGCCGGTGCTGCTGCTGCTGGTTCTGCTGCTCTGCGTGCTAGGCGCCGCTGCTGCTGCTAGGCTGCTGCGCCTGCTGCTGCTGCTTCTTTCGCTGCTGGTTGCTGCTGACGCTGCGTCTGGGGCTGCTGCTGGAGCTTGCTTCTGTGGTGCTGGTGGTTTCTTCTTTGCTGCTGCTGCTGGGCTGTCCTGCAGCCTGCTGGTGCTGGCGCGCGGCTTTCTGCTGCCTGGTCGCTTGCCTGGTGCTGCGGGGGTAGCTGCTGCATATCTGCTGCTGCTGGTGCTTTCTGCGCTGCTGCTGCTGTGCAGCTGCTTCTGCGCTCCTGGTGGTGCTGCTGTGCTGCTGCTGCTGTGCTGTGGTCGCTGGTGCTGGTGCTGCTGGTGCTGCTGGTGCTGCTGCTGCTGGTGCTAGCTCTGCTGGTGACTCGCCTTGGTGATGGTGATGAGGGTGATGATGGTGATGAGGGTGATGATGATCACCACTACATGAGATGAACACATCTGACACTAATCCTACACTTTGTACTCGACTCATTCTCATGACTGCATACCGTGTGTGTGTGTGTGTGTGTGTGTGTTTGTGTGCATGTGTGTGTTTGTGTTTGTGTGTGTGAGAGAAAGTGAATGATTGACAGTGAATAAAACGGCACTGACTCTTCCGGAGCGGCGTATGTATTTGTGTAGGTGTGTGTGTGTAAGGTGTGTGTGTGTGTGTGTGTGTATGAGGTATGTGTGTGTGTGAGGTGTGTTAAAATGAGCGTCTGCTCTGTGGAGTGTGTAGGATGTGGAGAACATATGCATTACAGAGACATTAGTCAGAAGGATTAGACGAGATCCGGTGTGTGTGTGTGTGTGTGTGTGTGTGTGTGTGTGTGTTTGTGTGTTTGTGTGTTTTTTCTGTTGCTGAGAGAAAATCTACACAAAGCTGGTGATTCATCGAGATTTCCATAAAGCGCTGAGCTATATTTAGCGACACCATGACCAAAACGATCGATGTGTATGTGTGTGTGTGTGTGTGTGTGTGTGTGTGTGTGTGTGTGTGTGTGTGTGTGTGCGCACAGCGGTTCACTCAAAGTGTGAGACATTTCCTCACACACACTCCGTACAAGTACATGGGGTATAGAACAATTTAAAGAACCTGTCCTTTGGGTATTTGCGGATCTGTGTGTGTGTGTGTGTTTGTTTAAGTGTGTGTTTGTGTGTGTGTTTTAATGTGTGTTTGTGTGTGTGTGTTTGCATGTGTTTGTGTGTTTGCGGGTGTGTTTGTATGTGTGTGTGTGTGTTTGTTTGAATGTGTGTTTGCGGGTGTGTTTGTATGTGTGTGTGTGTGTGTTTGTGTGTGTGTGTTTGCGTGTGTGTGTGTGTTTGCGGGTGTTTTTGTGTGTGTGTGTGTGTGTGTGTGTTCAGGCAGTGAAATTATGTGGGTGTGATGGAGAGGATTTATAGAGAATGACTGCATTAATGATGCTGATGAGTAAAACTACTGCAAAACACAAAACCTAATATTTCTCTCTCGCTGTCTCTCTCTCACTTTCGCTGTCTCTCTCTGTATCTCTTTCTCACTCTCTCGCTCTCTGTCTCACTTTCGCTGTCTCTAGCTGTCTCTGTCTCTTTCTCACTGTCTCACTCACTCTCTCTCTCTCATTGTCTCACTCTCTCTCTGTCTGTCTCTCATAAATCTGTCTCACTCTGCTCTCCTCCCTGTCTCACGGTCTCACAATCTCGGTCTCTCAGTCTCTCTCTGTCTCTCACTGTCTCACTCTCTCTCTCATTGTCTCACTCTCCCTGTATCTCACTGTCTCACTCTCTCTCTCTGTCTCTCATTGTCTCACTCTCTCTCTCTGTCTCTCACTGTCTCACTCTCTTGGTCTCAGTCTCTCTCTCTGTCTCTGACTGTCTCTCATTGTCTCACTCTCTCTCTCCCTGTCTCTCACTGTCTAACACTCTTGGTCTCACTCTCGTCTCTCTGTTTCTCACTGGCTCAGTTTCTCGGTCTCAGTATCTCTCTGTCTCACTCTCTCTCTCTGTCTCTCACTGTCTCACTCTCTTGGTCTCAGTCTCTCTCTGTCTCTGACTGTCTCTCTCTCTCTCTGTCTCTCATTGTCTCACTCTCTCTCCGTCTCTCATTGTCTCACTCTCTATGTCTTTCAATGTCTCACTCTCTCTGTCTCAGTCTCTCTCTGTCTCACTCTGTCTCTGTCTCTCATTGTCTCACTCTCTGTCTCTCACGGTCTCACACTCTCAGTCTCTCTGTTTCTCACTGTCTCACTCTCTCGGTCTCAGTTTCTCTGTCTCTCACTGTCTCACGCTCTGTGTCTCATTGTCTCACTGTCTCTCACTGTCTCTCTCTCTCTGTCTCATTGTCTCACTCTCTCTGTCTCTCACTGTCTCACTCTCTCGGTCTCAGTTTCTCTGTCTCTCACTGTCTCTCACTGTCTCATTGTCTCTCTCTCTCTGTCTCTCATTGTCTCAATCTCTCTGTCTCTCACTGTCTCACACTCTTGGTCTCAGTCTCTCTCTCACTGTCTCACTGTCTCTGTCTCACTCTCTCTCTCCCTGTCTCTCACTGTCTCACTGTCTCTCACTGTCTCTGTCTCACTCTCTCGGTCTCAGTTTCTCTCTGTCTCTCACTGTCTCACTCTCTCTATGTCTCTCATTGTCTACTCTCTCTGTCTCTCTCACTGTCTCACTCTCTATGACTGTCTCATTGTTTCTCTGTCACTCTCTCTCTCTCTCTGTCCACTCTCTGTCTCACTCTCTCTGTCTCTCTCTCTCTCTGTCTCTCATTGTTCATTGTCTCACTCTCTCTGTCTCTCACTGTCTCATTGTCTCTCTCTCTCTGTCTCTCATTGTCTCACTCTCTCTGTCTCTCACTGTCTCACTCTCTCGGTCTCAGTTTCTCTCTGTCTCTCACTGTCTCTCTCTCTCACTGTCTATTATTGTCTCAATCTCTCTGTCTCTCACTGTCTCACACTCTTGGTCTCAGTCTCTCTCTCACATGGGTCTCACTCTGTCTCGCCCTGTCTCTCTCTCTCTGTCTGTCTACTCTCTCACTTGTCTCACTCTCTCTCACGTCTCTCATTGTCTCTACTCTCTGTCTCACACTGTCTCACTCTCTTCTGTCTCACTGTCTCTGTCTCTCTCTCTGTCTCATTGTCTCTCTCTCTCCATCTCTCTTTGTCTCACTCTCTCTGTCTCTCACTGTCTCACTCTCTCGGTCTCAGTTTCTCTCTGTCTCTCACTGTCTCACTCTCTCTGTCTCTCACTGTCTCACTCTCTACTGTCTCACTGGTCTCTCAGTCTTTCTCAGTCTTCTCGTCTTTGACTGTCTCTCTCTCTCTGTCTCTCATTGTCTCACTCTCTCTCCGTCTCTCATTGTCTCACTCTCTCTGTCTCTGTCTCTCTCTCACTGTCTCACTCTCTCGGTCTCAGTTTCTGTCTGTCTCTCACTGTCTCTCACTGTCTCTCACTGTCTCTCTCTCTCTGTCTATCATTGTCTCACTCTCTCTGTCTCTCACTGTCTCACACTCTTGGTCTCAGTCTCTCACTGTCTCTCTCTCTCACTCTCTCCATACGGGGCAGAATATGTGTACGTTTGTGTCATTCCATAAAGTCATGAAAAAGTGCAAGATTTCCAAAAAAAAAAACCTTTAAAATATTTAATAAAATTTATATTATATTATTATTTATATTATATTACATTAAAAATAGTTTATAAATGTAAAAAAAAGGCTCATAAACACCCAGAACACAAACATCACAACTCTCAGGATAAAGCTGTCCATGGTCCTTAAAACACACACACACACACATACACACACACACACACACACACACACACACACTGCTAAATATCAGCTACAAAATACACATAAAACTGGTTTATTCAAATCTTTTATATTAAAAATAGAAAAGCATCAGTTTCTCAGTGATGAAGATCCTCCAGCTTTAACGTCTGACACTGGAGACTCCTTCCATAAACATCTCCATACAGGAAACACCACCATGATGTGTGAAAAACGATGTTTCCTTCCTGTCTGAGACGAAGCTCGAGGCGTTACCGTGGAAACCATAACGCAATCATCTAACGATTCATCTGAAACCCCCGTGATATTTCAGGGGACCGGTGTGTGTTTAAAGGGTGTGTGTTTAAAGGTGTTTGTGTTTTAAAGGGTGTGTGTTTAAAGGGTGTGTGTTTTAAAGGGTGTGTGTTTAAATGGTGTGTGTTGTAAAGGGTGTGTGTTTAAAGGCTGTGTGTTTAAAGGGTGTGTGTTTAAAGGGTTGTGTGTTTTAAAGGGTGTGTGTTTAAAGGGTGTGGTAAAGGGTGTGTGTTTAAATGGTGTGTGTTTAAAGGGTGTGTTTAAAGGGTGTGTGTTTAAGGGGTGTGTGTTGTAAAGGGTGTTTGTTGTAAAGGGTGTGTGTTTAAATGTGTGTGTTGTTTGTGTTGTAAAGGGTGTGTGTTTAAAGGGTGTGTGTTTAAAGGGTGTGTGTTTTAAAGGGTGTGTGTTTAAAGGGTGTGTTTAAAGGGTGTGTAAAGGGTGTGTTTAAAGGGTGTGTGTTTAAAGGGTGTTGTGTTTAAAGGGTGTGTGTTTAAAGGGTGTGTGTTTAAAGTGGTGTGTGTTTAAAGTGGTTTGTGTTTTAAAGGGGTGTGTTTAAGGGGTGTGTTTAAAGGGTGTTGTTTAAAGGGTGTGGTTGTGTTTTAAAGGGTGTGTGTTTAAAGGGTGTGTGTTTTAAGGGTGTGTGTTTTAAAGGGTGTGTTTTTAAAGGGTGTGTGTTGTAAAGGGTGTGTGTTTGTAAAGGGTGTGTGTTTAAAGGGTGTGTGTTTTAAAGGGTGTGTGTTTAAAGGGTGTGTTTAAAGGGTGTGTGTTTAAAGGGGTGTGTTTTTTAAAGGGTGTGTGTTTAAGGGGTGTGTGTTGTAAAGGGTGTGTGTAAAGGGGTGTGTGTTTAAAGGGTGTGTGTTGTAAAGGGTGTGTGTTTAAAGGGTGTGTGTTGTAAAGGGTGTGTGTTTAAAGGGTGTGTGTTTAAAGGGTGTGTGGGGTGTGTGTTTAAAGGGTGTGTGTTTAAAGTGTGTGTGTTGTAAAGGGTGTGTGTTTAAAGTGGGTTTAAAGTGTGTTTTAAAGGGTGTGTGTTTAAAGGGTGTGTGTTGTAAAGGGTGTGTGTTTAAAGGGTGTGTGTTTAAGGGGTGTGTGTTTAAAGGGTGTGTGTTTAAGGGGTGTGTGTTTAAAGGGTGTGTGTTTTAAGGGGTGTGTGTTTAAAGGGTGGGTGTTTTAAGGGGTGTGTTTAAAGGGTTTGTGTTTTAAAGGGTGTGTGTTTAAAGGGTGTGTTTAAAGGGTGTGTGTTTAAAGGGTGTGGTTTAAAGGGTTGTGTGTTTTAAAGGGTGTGTGTTTAAAGGGTGTGTTTAAAGGGTGTGTGTTTAAAGGGTTTTGTTTTAAAGGGTGTGTGTTTAAAGGGTGTTTGTTTAAAGGGTGTGTTTAAAGGGTGTGTGTTTAAAGGGTGTGTGTTGTAAAGGGTGTGTGTTTAAATGGTGTGTGTTGTAAAGGGTGTGTGTTTTAAAGGGTGTGTGTTTAAGGGGTGTGTGTTTAAGGGGTGTGTGTTTAAGGGTGTGTGTTGTAAAGGGTGTGTGTTTAAAGGGTGTGTTTTAAAGGGTGTGTGTGTTTAAAGGTCTGGGTGTTCAAAGGGTGGGTGTTTTAAAGGTTTGGGGTGTGTGTTTAAAGGGTGTGTGTTGTAAATGGTGTGTGTTTAAAGGGTGTGTGTTTAAAGGTGTGTGTGTTTAAAGGGTGTGTGTTTAAAGGGTGTGTGTTGTAAAGGGTGTGTGTTTAAAGGTGTGTGTTTAAAGGGTGTGTGTTTAAAGTGTGTGTGTTGTAAAGGGTGTGTGTTTAAATGGTGTGTGTTGTAAAGGGTGTGTGTTTAAATGGTGTGTGTTGTAAAGGGTGTGTGTTTAAATGGTGTGTGTTGTAAAGGGTGTGTGTTTAAATGGTGTGTGTTGTAAAGGGTGTGTGTTTAAAGGGGGTGTGTTTAAAGGGTGGGTGTTTAAAGGGTGTGTGTTTAAAGGGTTTTGTTTAAAGGGTGTGTGTTTAAAGGGTGTGTTTTAACGGGTGTGTTTAAAGGGTTTTGTTTTAAAGGGTGTTGTTTAAAGGGTTTGTGTTTTAAAGGGTGTGTGTTTTAAAGGGTGTGTGTTTAAGGGGTGTGTGTTTAAAGGGTGTGTGTTTTAAGGGGGGTGTGTTTAAAGGGTGTGTGTTTAAAGTGTGTGTGTTGTAAAGGGTGTGTGGGTGTGTGTTTAAAGGGTGTGTGTTTAAAGGGTGTGTGTTTAAAGGGTGTGTGTGTAAAGGGTGTGTGTTTAAAGGGTGTGTGTTGTAAAGGGTGTGTGTTTAAAGGGTGTGTGTTGTAAAGGGTGTGTGTTTAAATGGTTTGTGTTGTAAAGGGTGTGTGTTTAAAGTGTGTTTAAAGTGTTTGTAAAGGGTGTGTGTTTAAAGGGTTGTGTGTTTAAAGGGTGTGTGTTTAAAGGGTGTGTGTAAAGGGTGTGTGTTTAAAGGGTTGTGTTTTAAAGGGTGTGTGTTTAAAGGGTGTGTGTTTTAAAGGTTAAAGTGTGTTTAAAGGGTGTGTGTTTAAAGGGTGTGTTTAAAGGGTGTGTGTTTAAAGGGTGTTGTTTTTAAAGGGTTTGTGTGTTGTAAAGGGGTGTGTTTGGGTTTTAAGGGTGTGTGTGTAAAGGGTGTGTGTTTAAGGTGTGTTTTAAAGGGTGTGTGTGTGTTTAAAGGTTGTGTGTTTAAAGGGGTGTGTGTTGTAAATGGGGTGTGTGTTTTTTAAGGGTGTGTGTTTAAAGGGTGTGTGTTGTAAGGGGTGTTGTAAGGGGTGTGTGTTTAAAGGGTGTGTGTTTAAAGGGTGTGTGTTTAAAGGGGTGTGTGTTTAAAGGGTGTGTGTTGTAAAGGGTGTGTGTTTAAAGGGGTGTGTGTTTAAAGGGTGTGTGTTTTAAGGGGTGTGTGTTTAAAGGGTGTGTGTTTAAAGGGTGTGTGTTGTAAAGGGTGTGTGTTTTAAAGGGTGTGTGTTTAAGGGGTGTGTTTGTAAAGGGTGTGTGTTGTAAAGGGTGTGTGTTTAAAGGGTGTGTGTGTTTAAAGGGTGTGTGTTTAAAGGGGTGTGTGTTGTAAAGGGTGTGTGTTTAAAGGTGTTTGTGTGTTTAAAGGGTGTGTGTTTAAGGGGTGTGTGTTGTGTAAAGGG
>JACRUU010000001.1:157444-159944 GCA_030449085.1 Kryptopterus vitreolus
CAGTCACACCTCCTCCACCTCCTCCTCCTCCATCACCATCATTATATCAGGTTTGTATGATTGAGTGAGGCAGGAGAAGTGGGAATGCAGGAGCGGTTCCTCACTGCAGCAGTAGGAGGAACGTGGTGCAGATGGTTTTGGGAGGAAGATGCTGATAAGACGCTGATCTCGAGGTTTGGGTGATAAAAACTCGACACCCTGCTGAGGAAACTGTCGTAATGTAACCTTTAAATGATACTTTGTACTGTAGCTGTACAGCCTTGTCCTCATTAGTGTGTGTGTGTGTGTGTGTGTGTGTGTGTGTGTGTGTGTGTGTGTGTGTGTGTGTGTGTGTGTGTGTGTGTGTGTGTGTGTGCACTTGCATTATATTACATCAGTTTATATAGTAAAGGACATGAACTCAGAGAATAGAGGAGACACACAGACACACACAGAGAGATAGATAGATAGATAGATAGATAGATAGATAGATAGATAGATAGATAGATAGATAGAGAGATAGATAGATAGATAGATGTGTGTATACTGTATAGTGTTTGTGTGTGTGTAATGTATATAGTGTATGTGTGTGTACTGTATAGTGTGTGTGTGTGTGTGTGTGTACTGTATAGTGTGTATACTATATAAAGTGTGTATGTGTGTACTGTATAGTGTGTGTGTATACTGTATAAAGTGTGTGTGTGTGTGTGTGTGTGTGTGTGTGTGTGTGTGTGTAATTTATTCTGTCACCAGACATTTCAGTGTTGAGTTTGTATTAAATATGTTACAGCAGGAACAATAGAGCAGGTTCAATGATGATCACACACACACACACACACACACACACACACACACACACACTCCTGTGGTAGATAAATGAGTCCCTCGGTGCCGGAGAGATCAGGGGCTTCTGGTTTGTAGTGGAGAAGGTTCTGCAGGAAAGATCACACTGCAGCACCTCCTGCGGGACGTGAACACACACACATCCCTCTCTTCCACACTGAACCCTGTACCCTTCTCTACACCAAGACTGATGAGCCTATTATACACACACACACACACACACACACACACACACACACACACCGAGAGGGGGTGTGGTGGAGTGTGGGCGTGTCCGAGAGGAGGTGTGGTGTAGTGTGGGCGTGTCAGAGGAGGGGTGCGGTGTAGTGTGGGCGTGTCGGAGAGGGGGTGTGGTGGAGTGTGGGCGTGTCAGGGAGGGGGTGTGGTGTAGTGTGGGCGTGTCTGAGAAGGGGTGTGGTGTAGTGTGGGCGTGTCTGAGAAGGGGTGTGGTGTAGTGTGGGCGTGTTTGAGAAGGGGTGTGGTGGAGTGTGGGCGTGTCTGAGAAGGGGTGTGGTGGAGTGTGGGCGTGTCAGAGGAGGGGTGCGGTGTAGTGTGGGAATGTTTGAGAAGGGGTGTGGTGGAGTGTGGGCGTGTCTGAGAGGGGGTGTGGTGTAGTGTGGACGTGTCTGAAGACTAGTCTAGAGCAGGCATGGTTACGTGGGGGCGTGGTCTAATGTGGGCGTGGTTATACCACAGTGTCATTCCACACTGATGTGATCTGCAGAAGACACCAAGATGAGATCGAGCTGATCAGAGAAATGAGTGTAAAGGGACCCCCCCCCCCCCCCACACACACACACACACACACACACACACACACACACACACACACCCTGAAAGCAGAGTGTAAATGTGTAAAATTGTGATGTTTTAATTGATTTGATCTGTATAGCGTTTTTATAAGTGTCATTGTGTAAAAGAATCTTTATATAATGTAGAGATTTACAAATACATGTTTCTGAATAATGATGATGAGGGTTTGATTCCCGAGTGTGTTGATGTAAACAGTCCTGTGTTCGGGGGAATTTGTTCTGTCTGGTAATGATCCATGATCAAATCTCAGGGTAATAAAGCATCTCTGATCATCCAATCCCTCGCTCCTGCAGGAAGGACGGAGGGAAATGGAGAAAGAGGAATGTAACGGGATATTTCTCCCTCTCTATTTTTATTCTGCAGAGAAAAGCAAAGTCAAACCTCAAACCTGCATCGGATAACATCAGCACGTTTTACCACGTTTTACATCATCATCATCATCACCACCATTACCATCCCCATCACCATCATCATCATCATCACCACCACCATCATCACCACCATCATCACCATCAATCATCATCATCATCATCATCATCACCACCATTACCAGCCCCGGCACCATCACAATCATCACCACCACCATCATCAACACCATCATCACAGCATCAGATCATCATCATCATAATCATCATCACCATCACTTTCATCATCACTTTCATCATCACCATCATCATCATCACCACTATCATCACCACCATCATCACCACCACTATCAGCACCATCATCATCATCATCATCATCACCATCATCATCACCACCATCATCACCACTATCATCATCATCATCATCGCTATCACCATCATAATCATCATCACCACCATTACCATCCCCATCACCATCATAATCATCACCACCACCATCA
>JACRUU010000001.1:169944-172903 GCA_030449085.1 Kryptopterus vitreolus
GTGTGTGTGTGTGTGTGTGTGTGTGTGTGTGTGTGTGTGTGTGTGTGTGTTTATGTGCGCGCTCTTTATTTTGAGTGTGATGTGCACACAGGTGAGTTGATTAGTGTCGCGTGAGGATCACGGTGTGATGTCATGAAATGAAGCTGTAGGATCTTATACACCTCTGCGTGGTGTAGTGTGGAGTGGAGTGGTGATGGTGTAGTGTGGAGTGGTGATGGTGTAGTGTGGAGTGGTGATGGTGTAGTGTGGAGTGGGAGTGGTGATGGTGTGGTAGTGTGTGAGTGGTGATGGTGTGGTGTGGAGTTGTGATGGTGTCGTGTGGAGTGGTGATGGTGTAGTGTGGGTGGAGTGGTGATGGTGTAGTGATGGTGTGGTGGAGTAGTGATGGTGTAGTGTGGAGTGGTGAGGTGTAGTGTAGTGTGGAGTGGTGATGGTGTAGAGTGGAGTAGAGTGGTGATGGTGTAGTGTGGAGTGGTGTGGTGAGGTGGTGGTGTAGTTGGTGATAGTGTGGAGTGGTGTGAGTGGGATGGTTTTGTAGTGTGGAGTGGTGATGTGTGTAGTGTGGAGTGGTGTGGAGTGTGTTGTTGTAGTGTGGTAGATGGTGGGTGTGGAGTGGAGTGGTGATGGTGGTAGTGTGTAGTGGAGTGGAGTGTGGTGGTGTGGGAGTGTGTGGGTAGTGTGGAGTGGTGATGGTGTAGTGTGGAGTGGAGTGGTGAGGGTGTAGTGTGGAGTGGAGTGGTGATGGTGAGTGTGAGTGGAGTGGTGTGTGGTGTGGAGTGGGTGGTGATGGTGTAGTGTGGAGTGGAGTGGTGATGGTGTAGTGTGGTGTAGATGGTGTGGTGAGTGGTGAGTGGTGATGAGTGTGGAGTGTGAGTGGAGTGGTGATGGTGTAGTGTGGAGTGGTGATGGTGTAGTGTGGAGTGGAGTGGTGATGGTGTAGTGTGGAGTGGTGTGGGGGTGGTGTGGTGTGGAGTAGTGATGGTGTAGTGTGGAGTGGAGAGGTGATGGTGTAGTGTGGAGTGGTGATGGTGTAGTGTGGAGTAGTGATGGTGTAGTGTGGAGTGGAGAGGTGATGGTGTAGTGTGGAGTGGTGATGGTGTGGAGTAGTGGAGTGGAGTGGAGTGGGTGTGGTGTAGTGTGGAGTGGTGAGTGTGGTGTAGGGTAGTGTGGAGTGGTGAGTGGTGTGGTGTTGGTGTGGTGTGGTGTGGAGTGGTGATGGTGGTAGATGGTGGTGTGGAGTGGTGATGGTGTAGTGTGGAGTAGTGATGGTGTAGTGTGGAGTGGAGTGGTGATGGTGTAGTGTGGGAGTGGTGATGGTGTAGTGTGGTGTGTGAGTGGTGATGGTGTAGTGTGGAGTGGAGTGGTGATGGTGTAGTGTGGAGTGGTGATGGTGTGTGTGAGTGGAGTGGTGATGGTGTAGTGTGGAGTGGAGTGGTGATGGTGTAGGTGTGATGGTGTGTGGGAGTGGTGTGGTGTGTGTGTGATGTGTGTGTAGTGTGAGTGGTGTGGTGTGTGTGATGGTGGTGTGGTGTGGTGTGGTGATAGTGGTGTGGTGTGTTGAGTGTGTTGAGTGTGGGTGGTGTGTTGATGGTGGTGTGGTGTGGTGTGGTGATGGTGTAGTGTGGAGTGGTGTTGGTGTGGTGTGGTGTGGAGTGGTGATGGTGTAGTGTGGAGTGGAGTGGTGATGGTGGTGAGTGGATTAGTGGTGATGGGGAGTGTGGGTGGTGATGGTTTTGTTGAGTGTGGAGTGGAGTGGTGGTGATGGATGGTGTAGTGTGGAGTGGAGTGGTGATGGTGTAGTGTGGAGTGGAGGGGTGGTGATAGGATGTAAGTGTTGGATATGGGTTGGTGTGGTGTGGTGTGGTGTGTTGGTGGTGTGGTGTGTTGATGGTGGTGTGGTGTGGAGTGGTGATGGTGTAGTGTGGAGTGGAGTGGTGATGGTGTAGTGTGGAGTGGTGATGGTGTAGTGTGGAGTGGAGAGGTGATGGTGTAGTGTGGAGTGGTGAGGGGGTAGTGTGGAGTGTGGGTGTGGTGTGTTGGGTGGTGTGGGGGAGTGGTGTGGTTTGTGGTGTGGTGTAGTGTGAGTGAGTCGTGATGGTGTAGTGTGAAGTGGTGATGGTGTAGTGTGGTGTGGAGTAGTGATGGTGTAGTGTGGAGTGGAGAGGTGATGGTGTAGTGTGGAGTGGTGAGGTGGTGTGGAGTAGGGTGGAGTGGAGTGGTGATGGTGTAGTGTGAGTGGTGTTGGTGTGGTGTGGTGTGGAGTGGTGATGGTGTAGTGTGGAGTAGTGATGGTGTAGTGTGGAGTGGTGATGGTGTAGTGTGGAGTGGTGATGGGGTGTGTGGAGTGGAGTGGTGATGTGGAGTGGTGATGGTGTAGTGTGTGGTGTGGAGTGGTGTGGTGTGGTGTAGGGTGGTGTGGAGTGGTGATGGTGTAGTGTGGAGAGTGGTGATGGTGTAGTGTGGAGTGGAGTGGTGATGGTGTAGTGTGGAGGGAGTGGTGATGGTGTAGTGTGGAGTGGTGTGGTGTGTGGAGTGGTGATGGTGTAGAGTGGAGTAGTGATGGTGTAGTGTGGAGTGGAGTGGGTAGTTTTTTTATTGGCTAGTATATAGGGAGGGGGCGTGGCTCAGTGGTCTAAGGCGCTGGGCTGCTGATCGGAAGATCCGGTATTGTGTAGTATATTGTGTAATATAGTGTAGTATATTGTGTAGTATAGTATATAGTGTTGGTATAGTGTAGTATATTGTGTAGTATAGTGTATAGTGTTGATATTGTGTAGTATAGTGTGTAGTATAGTATATAGTGTTTAGTAGTGTGTATAGTGTGTAGTGTTGATAGTGTAGTATATTGTGTAGTATAGTGTGTAGTATAGTGTATAGTGTTGGTATTGTGTAGTATATTGTGTAGTATAGTGTATAGTGTTGGTATTGTGTAGTAGTGTGTAGTATAGTGTATAGTGTT
>JACRUU010000001.1:173403-175903 GCA_030449085.1 Kryptopterus vitreolus
TGTGTGTTTGTGTGTGTAACTATGTGTGTGTGTGTGTGTGTGTGTGTGTGGTGTTTAGGACATGAGAGTCGTTTTTTTAGGCATGCGGATTCTGGTGAACCTGCTCCTGGACACTCTCCCCATGCTCGGTAATGTTCTGCTGCTCTGCTTCTTCGTCTTCTTCATCTTTGGCATCATCGGTGTGCAGCTGTGGGCGGGGCTTCTGCGTAACCGCTGTTACCCCGAGGATAACTTCACACTGTGAGTATGAAAGAGAGAGAGAGAGATCGGGAGAGTGTAAGAGAGATGAGAGAGAGAGAGAGGAGAGAGAGAGAGAGAGAGAGAGGGGAGGAGGAGAGAGAGGAGAGTGAGAGTGAGAGAGAGAGATAGAGAGAGAGGGAGAGAGAGGGATGGAGAGAGAGAGGAGGAGAGTGAAAGAGATGGAGAGAGAGAGAGAGGGAGAGAGAGAGAGGGAGAGAGAGGATGGAAGAGAGATGATGAAGAGAGATTCATAGATTTCTCCTATATCGATCTCTCTCCGCCGATCTAGATCTTAGGATATTTCACGGATACATGAAGCCAGAGAGTAGAGAGGGATAGATATTGCTGGATAGAGTGAGATGAAATAGAGAGGGTAGAGAGAGGGAGAGAGAGGGATGGATAAAGAGAGAGGGAGAGAGAGAGAGAGAGAGATGAGGAGAGTGAAAGAGAGCAGAGAGAGAGAGAGGGAGATGAGAGTCGAGAGAGAGTGAAAGTAGATGGAGAGAGAGAGAGGAGATGTGAGAGGAGGTAGGTTGCTGTGACAACCCTGTAGGAGGAAAAAGGGTCGTGCAAAAAAAAGAAGCAAAACATTGACTTTAACTGACAGGAAAAAAAGAGAGAGATGGAGAGAGAAATGGCGAGAGAGAGAGAGAGGGAGAGAGAGAGAGGGAGAGAGAGAGAGAGAGAGGGAGAGAGAGGGGAGGGGGCGTCAGAGACTGCATGTTCTGTAACAGTCGAGTAAACAGAAGGAAAGTCATTTCTCTTTGCTCGACTGAATCCTCAAAACACAATGAGGTTGAGACGTACGGCTTTATAACGCACTCACGAGCTGGAACTCATACACACACGCAGCGGGGTGCTTTTATCCAAGGAGACCTGCATTGGAGCAATTAAGGATTAAGGGCCGCTCTCAAGGGCCCGGTTAGGTGTGTCTGGGATTTGAACATGTGACCTTCTGATACAGAGTTTAATCTTTAATCTGAGCATTGATTTCCCACTTCCCTATCAGTACTGTAGACTGTAGTGTAGCGCTGCAGAAGGCATCGCATTTGAGTGAGAAGGTCATGAGTTCAAATCCCATCCTCTCACTTCTGGGCCCCTGAGTGTGGCCCTTAACCACAAGGCAACTCTGGTGTATAAATGAGGCAAATGTAAGTGTCGCTCTGGATTAAGAGCATTTGCCAAACAAGAAACACACACACCACCCACGCACACACACACACACACACACACACACACACACACACACACAACATTATAACTTATCGATGCTTTGTTTACGTGTCAATGATGATGTAATCGTGACTCCGCCCACTTAACAACTGTGTTTAATTAAACCTCTGTTCCACATCTATAAGCGTGTGTGAGGAATGGGTTTTGTTTAAAAACACCAGGACGTGTGTGTGTGTGTGTGTGTGTGTGTGTGTGTGTGTGTGTGTGTGTGTGAGGGTGGAGTTATGATGTGTGCTTTATTGTGTTCTCTGTAGACCGCTCTGTTCCCCAAACTGTCCTGTTCTTCTTTTGTCTCTTTGTAATTCCTTTCACTCCGACTGAAACGCTCTTCATTATCACACACACACACACACACACACACACACACACACACACACACACACACACACACACACACACACACACACACACACACAGACTCGTCCTGTCAGTCATTGTGACAGGTTAATTATCTCTCTGTGTGCAGTATTGTTGAGAATACGGTGGTGTTTTGAAAATGACTGAGAGTTTGTAGCGCAGCGCACTGGGGGCACACGGTGTACACTACAGCAAGTGTTACTTTACACTTTACACCCAACACCACCCTCAACTTTACACCCAACACCACCACAAACCTCAACTTTACACCCAACACCACCACAACCCTCAACTTTACACTTTACACCAACACAACCGTCAACTTTACACCCAACACCACCACAACCTCAACTTTACACCCAACACCACCACAACCGTCTACTTTACACCCAACAACTTTACACCCAACACCACCACAAACCTCAACTTTACACCCAACACCACCACAACCTGTCTCAACTTTACACCCAGCACCACCACAACCCAATACCCACCACAAACTTTTAACCTTTACACACCAACACCACCACAACACAACCGTCAACTTTACACCCAACACCACCACAACCCAACTTTACACCCAACACCAACACAACCCTCAACTTTACACCCAACACCAACACAACCCTCAACTTTACACCCACACCCAACACCACCACAACCCTCAACT
>JACRUU010000001.1:185903-189615 GCA_030449085.1 Kryptopterus vitreolus
CACAGCACTCAACACACACCATCACACACACACACCACCATCACATTCATCACACCACAACACACACACACACACATCACACACACAACCACACACACACACACACATCACACACACACACACACATTCACACACACACACACTCACACACCACACGCACACACCACACACACACACCACGCACCACACACACACACCATCACACGAATCACACACACACTACACTAAACCACTCACACACCACACACACCCACCACGACACACACACACCACCCATCACATTCATCACACCACTAACACTAACCCACTCACACACACACACACATCACACCACACACACACACCACACACACACACATACACACACCACAACCAACCACCCACACACACCAACACCACCACACACACACACACACACCATCACATTATCACACACACTAACACTAACCACTCACACACACACACACACACACACCACTCACACACACACACACACCCCCATCACATTCATCACACTAACACTACCCCACTCACCACACACACACACCATCACAACACACACACACACACACCACAAAAAACACACACACACAAACACACACCATCACACACAAACACACACACACACACACCATCAACATTCATCACCCACACCACTACCCACTCACACACACACATCACGCACACACACCACTCACACACACCACACAACATCACACACACAACACACACACTAACCCGCACACACACACCACACACACCATCACACACCACACACCACACCATCACACACACACCACCATCACACACACCTCACGCACACACAACCCACTCACACCCACACACACCCATCACACACACACACACACACCATCACACATCACACCATCACACCACTAACACTAACCCACTCGACACACACACACACACACCACACACGACACACCACCACACATCATCACAAACACTAACACACCACTCAGCACACACACACAACACATCCCACACACACCACACCAACACATCCACACCACACCTACACCACGCACACATCACACACACACACGCACACCCACACACCACTCAACACCACAACGACCACACACGCACACCACACCACACACACACACACACACCACACCACATCATCATCATCACACCCTAATCAAACCACACACCCACTCACACACACACACACCACACACACACACACACACACACACACACACACACCAGCACACAACACACCCCACACAGCCCACACCACACACGAATCCACCACACAACACACACACCACACACAACCACACACACACCCACACACACCCCCACACCACACACCCACACACACACACACCCCACACACACACTCACATAACCCACTAACACTAAACCAACACACAACACACACACACACCCACACACACACACCCACCCACAACACACACAAATCACCCATCGAACATCAATCACCTAACACAACACCCACACACACACACACACACACACACACACACACACACACACACACACTACAGAGACACTACAGATAATAATACATGTATATATGAATATTAATAGAGAGAAGATGAATTCTGATTGGTCAGAGGAAGATCAGAATAAATAAACGTGTGTTTAACATGTGTGTGTGTGTTTAGCATTGTTTATGTGTAACTCCTGTGCTGGTGTGTGTGGTGTTTGTGTGTGTGTGTGTGTGTGCAGATCGGCTCGTTCTTCATGATTAACCTGTGCCTGGTGGTCATCGCCACGCAGTTCTCAGAGACGAAGCAGCGCGAGCATCAGCTGATGCAGGAGCAACGCGCTCGCTGTCTGTCCTCCAGCACGCTGGCGTCTCTCACCGAGCCGGGAGACTGCTACGAGGAGCTCTTCCAGCTGGTGTGTCACGTCCTGAGGAAAGCTCGCCGCCGCTCCGTCGCCCTCTACTACACCCTGCGGGGGAAAGCCCCGCCCCCTGGGGGAGGGCGGAGTCGGAGAAGAGGAGGGGGGAAAACCAACGGAGGGGAGATACTGCGATGTCGATCCGCTCAGGGTGAGTATTTTATGTCAAGTACACAAGTCACATGCGTTATAATGCAGTTATAATGCAATATAATTATACTAACGAGAAACAAGAACGGAATTATGATGCCTGACTTTTTCCATTCATAATCCTGTCCTAAGCATGGAGATATAAATACCATAGCTTATAATGCCTCACACGTTTTTATATACATACACGTACATAGAAGCATGTGCATTATGAGGCATTATAAGCATGAAAAGATAAATGTTGCAGCTTATAATGCTTATAATCCACACACTTCTATATACATACACGTATATAGAAGTGTGTGCATTATAAGGCATTACAAGCATGGAGATACAAATACCGTCGCTTATAATTCCTCATAGTGCACACGCTTTTGTATACTTACACATGTATTGAAGAGGGGTGCATTATGCGGCATTATAAGCATGAAAAGATCAATACTGCAGCTTATAATGCCTCATAGTGCACACAGTTCTATATAACTACATGTATATAGAAGTGTGTGTGTTGTATGTCCCTGTATGTATATAGAAGTGTGTGCATTATGAGGCATTATAAGCATGAAAAGATCAATACTGCAGCTTATAATGCCTCATAGTGCACACAGTTCTATATAACTACATGTATATAGAAGTGTGTGTGTTGTATGTCCCTGTATGGATATAGAAGTGTGTGCATTATGAGACATTTTAAGGTACGGGATTAATTTCTCCATGCTTATAATGCTTTATAATGCAAACACTTGTATATACGTGTATGTAATAATCTGGTACTTTTATTAATAAATGTTACTGAAATGTAATATTGCATTAATTACAGCTCTCGCAGACGGAGTTATAATGCATAATAATGCTGAATATAAGATTTCTTATACCACAGAGCTGCTTGTTTTCCGGGCAGGATCTCGGTGTCCTCACCACAGTAAAGCTGAACACGGCTCTCTGGATAACTCCATCCCTCTTTCACTCCATCCCAACCCGGAAGATTGTCCAGAGTGCTCCGTGAGGGAGGGGCCAGGGCCAGGGGCCCACGGCGAGGAAGGAGAGGGAGCGCTGGAGGATACGGACCCGGAGGAGAACCACTTGGAGGAAAGAATAAACGAGGAGGAAGATGAAGAAGAGGAGGAGGAGGAGGAAGAGGAGGAGGAAGATGTGAACGGTCAGAAGAGGAAGAGGAAGAAGAGAAAGAAGAGAAAGAGGTCGTGCTTCTGGAGATGTAAGGACTTGTGGGATGGGATGAGAGTGAAGCTGTGGAGCATCGTGGAGAGCAAATATTTCAACCGAGGGATCATGATCGCCATCCTGATCAACACCATCAGCATGGGCATCGAACACCACAACCAGGTACAGCACGAGTATAACACACGATCATGGAAGGAGTCTCCAGTGTCAGTGCAGCCGCACAACATTCCCTGTAGATTAAAACAAAAAGAGCACATGGTGGTAATAAATACAAAACCTGTAATTGTTCACAGTTTGCATCATTGTCTCTCTCGTTCTCCTTCTCTCTCTCTCTCTCTCTCTCTCATTTTCTCTCACTTTATCTCTCTCTCTCTCTTCCTCCACCCCCTCACTTCTCATTCCCTTCCTGCAGTAGATTGCTATTTTTTCCTTTCTGACTAAAAATAAAACAGTGAAAGAGAGGGAGAGGGGGAGGGAAGGA
>JACRUU010000001.1:201491-204530 GCA_030449085.1 Kryptopterus vitreolus
ACACCGTTGTCACAACACCGCCTCTACACACTCCAGCGTTTCCTGCGTTTGTTATTCCACGTGTCTCGGTGCTGAAGCGGGTCTTTCTCCTGCGTGTTTACATTTATCCAGAGCAGCTCACAACCGAGTCATTTCAGGGATAAGGGCCTTCCTCAGGGGCCCACACAGCTCAGGTGGAGGTGGGATTTGAACCTGTGATCTCCCGGTCCAGAGGCCAACATCTGAACCACTGATCTACCGCCTCCCCAAACTTGTTTGCCGGCTCCGCCCCTCCATGCTCGACCACGCCCCCCAAATGTGTACATTATATTACACGTTCATTCATTCATTCATTCATCTTCTACCGCTTTATCCGATCTTCCCTCGGGTCACGGGGAGTCTGTGTCTATCTCAGGCGTCTATGGGTATTAAGGCAGATACACCCTGGATGGAATGCCAACCCATCACACACACACACACACTCCCCCACACACTCACACACACACACAAACACACACACACACACATTCACACACACACAAACACACACATTCATACACTAGGGACAATTTTCCAAGGTGCCAATCAACCTACCGTGCATGTTTTTGGACCGGGGGAGGAAACCGGAGAACCCGGAGAAAAACCCCTGAGGCACGGGGGAGAACATGCACAAACTCCACACACACATGGCCGAGACGGGAATCGAACCCGGACCCTGGCGGTGTGAGGCGAACGCAATTATAGCGTCTGTTTGAAAGCAATATTTTTTTGGTCAATAAAACACGTTCACATGCGCTTAACCCTGTTTGCTCCCGTGGCGGCGTACGATGGCCTGATCCTTTGTTTCCTGGTAAAGGAGGAGGAGTGTATCAGTGGTTTAAGACGCTGGGTTACTGATGGGAAGGTCGGGGGTTCGAGTCCCGCTATCACCAAGCTGGGTCCTTGAGCGAGGCCCTTAAGCCTCTGTGCACCAGGGGGCGCTGTATCAGTCTGACCCTGCTCTCTGACAAACTACCAAAAACAAGCTGTAGGAGGAGTTTATGTAATAAATAAAAAACTCTTTGTTTCGCCTTTAAACTGGAGAAAAAACATCAGTGGACAATTTCATGCGTCTTTTCTGGAGAAGGAATCCCAAATCACCATAGTGTGTAAGATTTAATACATTAATACATCAGTGTGAATCATAATCAGGTTAATTAAACATGTAGTTTGTGAAGCGACACGAACACAGGTATCTAGGTGTGATATCTGGTATCTCAGGTCAGTATGTGTGGTATCTCAGGTGTGGTATCTCAGCTCTGATATCTCAGGTGTAGTATGTCAGCTCTCTGTCTCAAGTGTATCTAAGTGTGGTATGTCAGCTCTGGTATCTCAGGTGTGGTATCTCAGCTCTGATATCTCAGGTGTAGTATGTCAGCTCTGGTATCTCAGGTGTGATATCTCAGCTCTGATATCTCAGGTGTAGTATGTCAGCTCTCGTATCTCAGGTGTGCTATGTCAGCTCTTGTATCTCAGGTTGTATCCAGCTCTGGTATCTCAGGTGTAGTATGTCAGCTCTGGTATCTCAGGTGTGATATCTCAGCTCTGGTATCTCAGGTGTGATATCTCAGCTCTGGTATCTCAGGTGTGGTATGTCAGCTCTGGTATCTCAGGTGTGATATGTCAACTCTGGTATCTCAGGTGTGTTATCTAAGGTGTGGTATCTCAGCTCTGGTAGCTCAAGTGTGACACTGCGGAGGAACTTTTTGAACGCATTGTATTTGTATTATGATGGTTTAGTTTTCAGAGAGAGACTCGTTTGCAATTTCAGCAGATTTTTCTACAAAGAAAAACAAATTGCTTGTTTGTTACATTTACATTATCAGCATACGTCAGACGTCCTATCCAAGCGACTTACAACTGAGCATTGGAGGGTTAAGGGCCTGACTCAAGGGCCCAAATGCTTGTTTTAAGAGACTTATTTTCTCTCTGATTTAGTATCGCTCTTTAATAAAGCAAAATGTACGAAAATAATCCATAGCAGCAGCCGTACACACTGTTTTGCTAAAGGTTCTGTAATCGAGACGTACACCATCCCATAATGATCACTGTGTGTTACGACTCCAGCCTTGGTTCTGCGTTACACACCTCCGTTTTCAGTTTGCGTATGAAAGTGTTTGTGTGTTTGTTCCTGTCCTCAGTGCGCAGGAGGATCGTCGCTGTGCAGTTGGAGTCGGCGAGCTCCTCCGTGGAGTCGCAGGTCGAGCTGGAACAGCATGGGGCGCCCCAGCCGGAGCGTGGGGGTGGGGCCGGGGGCCGGCACGGGGGGCAGCCTGAGGGTTCGCGGCCCTCACTCGTACCAGGCTGAACACGAATCGCTCCTGTTTCCTCCTCCTCCTCCTCCACATCCTCATCCGCTCTTCTCCAGACATTTCGTCCCGAGACGGGATCGCCGCGCTCTGTCTCTGGAGCTCCCCGAGCTCCTGCGCGTCCCCGGAGTGCCGCCGCCCAGCGCTTTACACCCTCGCCAGCGCGAGAGGAGCTTCTCGAGTCGGCCCTCGGGAACGGAACACCGGGACTGCAACGGCAAGACGCCGGCGGCTCAGCAGCACATCCTCAGCGAGGTTTATCCTCAAGTCAACACACGCAAAGGCCGAGACGACCTGGAGGACGAGATCGACTACGTGAGTTTCCTTATAAACTCCTCCTAACGCATAAATTATCATATCATTATCATATCATTATAATCTTTATTCATGAACTGTTACTATAACAAACCTGTCATACACAAAATAATAATAACAATAATAAGACAATAATCCGTGTGTAAATATCGGGGTGAATAATGAAGCGTGTGGAGCAGCAGATGGCGTTTCACTCCCGTCATGTCATTTACACACACTCGCATGTTTACGCCGTAATTACACAGCGAGGTCTCGGTGGGGAACGTCCTCATAAACCACCTACGTTTACCACCTTTACATTTACATATACAGTGTTTAACACACGCCCTTATACAGACCATGCCCACATAATCTCTCCATCTCAGAATACATTCATTCATAGAGGGATAGATGGATA
>JACRUU010000001.1:237530-250030 GCA_030449085.1 Kryptopterus vitreolus
GGCGCTGTCCTTCGGAAAACTGCCAGGATCGATGTGCTCCAAGTACATGCTGGTGGACGGAGAGAAGGTCGTGTTCGGCTCTTACAGGTCTGATCGCTTTCGATTCCTCCTCGTGTCTGTTTATTCTTCACCTCGTGGAATCGCTCAGGTACTGATTGATGTTTTCACCCACACAGTTTCACCTGGACTTCCTCTCGGATGAACCGGAACGTCATCACCGTCATGTCCGGTCACGTGGTGGACTTCTTCGACACCGATTTCCGCGAGCTCTACGCCGTGTCTGACAAAGTGGACCTGTACCACGAGTTCCACGTTCCCAAACCCCCCAAACACACGCTGCCCCTGCCGGTCCCGAAAGCTCCGCCCACTGCCACCCAGCCCGCCGTTCCCGCCGTTCCCGCGTCCACCTCGCGCTTTCAGGTGTCTCTGGGAGAATCCAAACAGGTCAACCTGAAGGTTCCTGCTCACAAATATCACAATCCCAAATACGCCCTGGTGGTGGGAAACAGTTTAGGCGTCACCGGGTCGCTGCAGGATCTGACCAGGCTCAGGGAATATGCCGGAAACGCCTTGGGGAGCAACATGGAGAAGTTACTCACCACCACCAGCAGGGGTGCTAATGAGCCATCGGACAGAATGTCTCAGAAGGAGATGAGCGAAAGTACAGAAGATGTAAACAAATCGCCGTTGTTCGGTTCAAAAAAGCAGCGCAGCTCCTTCAGGCTGTTCCTTAAAGGCCGATCGCCCAATCAGAGTCCAGACTTAAGGACAGCAAATCATAAGCCAGCAGGAGGGAAAGCAGCCAATCACAATGACGTACAGACTGTAAAAGACACGTTAAATCCTGCCAGTCACATCAAAGACACATCAAAGCCTGTCAATCACATCAGAGACTCACCAAATCTGACCAATCACATCAAAGAGACATCAAAGCCGGTCGATCACATCAAAGACACATCAAAGCCTGCCAGTCACATCAGAGACTCACCAAATCTGACCAATCACATCAAAGAGACATCAAAGCCGGTCGATCACATCAAAGACACATCAAAGCCTGCCAGTCACATCAGAGACTCACCAAATCTGACCAATCACATCAAAGAGACTTCAAAGCCTGTCGATCACATCAAAGACACTTCAAAGCCTGCCAGTCACATCAAAGACACATCAACACTGACCAATCACACAAAAGAATCGCCAACGTTCTCTAATCACATGAAGGAGCCTGAAATGTCGCAGATCCCCAACGGTAAACACACACCACCATCTCCTGTACGGGGAGAAGCCGAGAGTGCGGTGATCGACGAGCTGGACGATTCGTTCGTCATTATAGAAAAACCAAACGTGATGAAATTTAAAAACAGAAAATCTTCCAAACCACCACAGAGGAGCGTCTCCATGCAGGTGATCAGCGCGGGAGGTGAAGAAGGTACGAGCTCGTCTTTCTCAATCCGACTAAAGAGAAAAGTCTCTTTCAAATAGAAACAATCAGAAACACCCAGTACATTATTATTATTATTATTATTATTATTATTATTATTATTATTATTATTATTATTATTATTATTATTATTACCCAGTACATTATTATTATTATTATTATTATTATTATTATTATTATTATTATTATTATTATTATTATTACCCATTTATTATGTGATTATATTATTATTATTATTATTATTATTATTATTACCCAGTACATTATTATTATTATTATTATTATTATTATTCTTATTATTATTATTATTATTATTATTATTATTATTATTATTATTATTATTATTATTATTATTATTATTATTATTATTATTATTATTATTATTATTATTATTATTATTATTATTATTATTATTATTATTATTATTATTATTGTTATTATTATTATTATTATTATTATTATTATTAGTTTTTATTATTATTATTATTAGTATTATTATTATTATTTTATTATTATTATTATAATTATTATTCTTATTATTATTATTATTATTATTATTACCCAGTACATTTTATTATTATTATTATTATTATTATTACCCAGTACATTATTATTAGTATTATTATTATTATTATTATTATGTAAAAAGTGAACTCTACGATGAAACTTATGAGATAACGGGTTCCGCAGGGGTCAGTCCATGTCATTTACAGTTCCTTAAACAGATTTCATGGCAAAAATGTCGCCCTCTAGTGGCCTGGAGCTGTTTGTGTGTCTGTGTACAGGTGTCTATCAGTTGTCTAGAGGTACGTAATGGTGTGTATCAGGTGTGTACAGGTATGTACAGGTATGTGCAGATGTGTATCAGGTGTCTATCAGGTGTGTACAGATGTGTACAGGTGTGTAGAGGTACGTAATGGTGTGTATAGACATGTACAGGTGTGTATAAGGTATGTACAGATGTGTACTGGTGTGTAAAGGTACGTAATGGTGTGTACAGATGTGTACAGGTGTGTAGTGGTACGTAATGGTGTGTACAGATATGTACAGGTATGTATAAGGTATGTACAGATGTGTACAGGTGGTGTATTTGTACAGGTGTGTAGGTACGTAATGGTGTGTACAGATGTGTACAGGTGTGTATGTGTAATGTGTGTACAGTACATGTGTACGTAATTGGTGTGGTGTACAGGTGTCAGGTACGTAATTGTGGTGTGTACAGGTGTGTAGAACTGGTGTACAGGTGTGTATGGGTGTGTACGTATGGTGTGTACAGATGTGTACAGGTGTGTAGAGGTACGTAATGGTGTGTACAGATGTGTACAGGTGTGTATAAGGTATGTACAGATGTGTACAGGTGTGTAGAGGTACGTAATGGTGTGTACAGATATGTACAGGTGTGTATAAGGTGTGTACAGATGTGTACAGGTGTGTAGAGGTACGTAATGGTGTGTACAGATGTGTACAGGTGTGTATAAAGTATGTACAGATGTGTACAGGTGTGTATAAGGTATGTACAGATGTGTACAGGTGTGTATAGGTACGTAATGGTGTGTACAGATGTGTACAGGTGTGTATAAGGTATGTACAGATGTGTACAGGTGTGTAGAGGTACGTAATGGTGTGTACAGATGTGTACAGGTGTGTAGAGGTACGTATTGTGTGTAATTGTTGTAGGTACGTAACAGATGTGTACAGGTGTGTAGAGGTAGTAAGGTGTATGGTGTGTACAGGTGTGTAGAGGTACGTAATGGTGTGTACAGATGTGTACAGGTGTGTAGAGGTACGTAATGGTGTGTACAGATGTGTACAGGTGTGTAGAGGTACGTAATGGTGTGTACAGGTGTGTAGAGGTACGTAATGGTGTGTACAGGTGTGTAGAGGTACGTAATGGTGTGTACAGATGTGTACAGGTGTGTATAAGGTGTGTACAGGTGTGTAGAGGTACGTAATGGTGTGTACAGATGTGTACAGGTGTGTATAATGTGTGTACAGATGTGTACAGGTGTGTAGTGGGTGTGTAGAGTACAGGTGTGTAATGGTGTGTACATGTGATGTGTACGTAAGGTGTGTATAAGGTGTGTGTACAGATGTGTACAGGTGTGTAAAGGTACTGTAATGGAGTGTACAGATATGTACAGGTGTGTATAAGGTATGTACAGATGTGTACAGGTGTGTAGAGGTACGTAATGGTGTGTACATGTGAGGTGTGTGTACAGGTGTGTAGAGGTACAGGTGTGTAGAGGTAATGGTGTGTACAGATGTGTACAGGTGTGTAAAGGTGTGTAAGGTGTGTACAGATGTGTACAGGTGTGTAGAGGTACGTAATGGTGTGTACAGGTAATGTGTAGAGGTACTTAATGTACAGTGTGTACGGTTGTAGAGGTAGATGGTGGTGTGTACAGGTGTGTAGAGGTACGTTGTGTAATGTGTACAGGTGTGTACAGGTGTGTACAGGTGTGTAGAGGTACGTAGTGGTGTGTACAGATGTGTACAGGTGTGTATAAGGTATGTACAGATGTGTACTGGTGTGTAGAGGTACGTAATGGTGTGTACAGATGTGTACAGGTGTGTAGAGGTACGTTAATGGTGTGTACAGATGTGTACAGGTGTATAAGGTATGTACAGATGTGTACAGGTGTGTAGAGGTACGTAATGGTGTGTACAGATGTGTAGAGGTACGTAATGGTGTGTACAGATGTGTACAGGTGTGTAGAGGTATGTACAGATGTTGGTGTGTAGGTAGATGTGTACAGGTGTGTACGTATGTATGTACAGATGTGTACAGGTGTGTAGAGGTACTTAATGGTGTGTAATGGTGTGTACAGATGTGTACAGATGTGTACAGGTGTGTATAAGGTGTAAGGTGTGTACAGATGTGTACAGGTGTGTATAAGGTATGTGTACAGATGTGTAAGGTGTGTACAGATGTGTACAGGTGTGTAGAGGTACGTATGGTGTGTAAGTGTGTGGTGTGTAATGGTGTGTACAGATGTGTACAGGTGTGTACAGGTGTGTAGAGGTACGTAATGGTGTGTACAGATGTGTACAGGTGTGTAGAGGTACGTAATGGTGTGTACAGATGTGTACAGGTGTGTAGAGGTACGTAATGGTGTGTAAGGTGTGTACGTAATGGTGTGGTGTGTACATGGTGTGGATGTGTACAGGTGTGTAGTACTTAATGGTGGTACAGATGTGTAAGGTGTGTGTACAGATGTGTACAGGTGTGTAGAGGTACGTAATGGTGTGTAATGGTGTGTACAGATGTGTACAGGTGTGTAGAGGTACGTAAGGTAGGTGTGTACAGGTGTGTAGAGGTACTTGGGTGTTAATGGTGTGTACAGATGTGTACAGGTGTGTACGTAGTTACAGTGTACGTAATGGTGTGGTGTGTACATGGTGTGTACAGGTGTGTAGAGGTACGTAAGGTGGTGTGTACAGATGTGTACAGGTGTGTAGTAAGGTACGTAATGGTGTGTACAGGTGTGTAGAGGTACGTAATGGTGTGTACAGATGTGTACGTAGGTGTGTAGAGGTACGTGTGTAACTGTGGTGTGTACAGATGTGTACAGGTGTGTAGAGGTACGTAATGGTGTGTACAGGTGTGTACAGGTGTGTAGAGGTACAGATGTGTACAGGTGTGTATACCGGTGTGTAGAGGTACGTAATGGTGTGTACAGATGTGTACAGGTGTGTAGTAAGGTACGTAATGGTGTGTACAGATGTGTACAGGTGTGTAGAGGTACGTAATGGTGTGTACAGGGTGTGTACATGTGTGTACAGATGTGTACAGGTGTGTAGAGTGTACTAGGTGTGTAGAGGTGGTGTACTAATGGTGTGTGTGGTTGTGTGTGGTGGTAAGGTACTAGTGTGTAATACGGGTGTGTACAGGTGTGTAGATGGTGTACAGATGTGTACATGTGTGTGTGTGTAGAGGTACGTAATGGTGTGTACAGATGTGTACAGGTGTGTAGAGGTACGTAAAGGTGTGTACAGGTGTGTAGAGGTACTTAATGGTGTGTACAGATATGTACAGGTATGTATAAGGTATGTACAGATGTGTACAGGTGTACAGGTGTGTAGAGGTACGTAATGGTGTGTACAGATGTGTACAGGTGTGTATAATGTGTGTACAGATGTGTACAGGTGTGTATAAGGTCAGATGTGTACAGATGTGTACAGGTGTGTAGAGGTACGTAATGGTGTGTACAGATGTGTACAGGTGTGTACAGGTGTAGGTAGTACAGGTGTGTACAGGTGTGTAGAGGTACGTAATGGTGTGTACAGATATGTACAGGTATGTATAAGGTAGTGTGTACAGATGTGTACATGTGGGTGTGTACAGTGTATGTGTGTAATGTGTGTGTGTACAGATGTGTAAGGTGGTATGTATGTACAGATGTGTACAGGTGTGCAGAGGTACGTAATGGTGTGTACAGATATGTACAGGTGTGTATAATGTGTGTACAGATGTGTACAGGTGTGTAGAGGTACGTAATGGGGGGGAGGGTGTGTACATGTGTACAGGGGTGTGTATGTGTAGTAATGGTGTGTACAGATGTGTACAGGTGTGTATAAGGTATGGTGTACAGATGTGTACAGGTGTGTAGAGGTACGTGTAATGGTGTGTACAGATGTGTACAGGTGTGTAGAGTGTACGTAATGTGTGGTGTGTACAGGTGTGTACAGGTGTGTAGAGGTACGTAGTGGTGTGTACAGATGTGTACAGTGTGTAAGGTATAATGGTGTGTACAGATGTGTAGAGGTGTGTAGAGGTACGTAATGGTGTGTACAGGATGTGTACAGGTGTGTAGAGGTACGTAATGGTGTGTACAGGTGTGTAGAGGTGTGTACAGGTGTACGTAAGGTGGTGTGTAAGGCAGATGTGTACAGGTGTGTAGAGGTACTTAATGGTGTGTACAGATATGTACAGGTATGTATAAGGTATGTACAGATGTGTACAGGTGTGCAGAGGTACGTAATGGTGTGTACAGATATGTACAGGTATGTAGTGTGTACAGGTGTGTACAGATGTGTACAGGTGTGTACGTAATGTGTGTGTGTGTACAGATGTGTACAGGTGTGTAGAGGTACGTAATGGTGTGTACAGATGTGTACAGGTGTGTATAAGGTACTGTACAGATGTGTACAGGTAAGGTGTAGTACAGGTGTGTACGTAAGGTTGGTGTGTACAGATGTGTACAGGTGTGTACTTAATGTGTGTACAGATGTGTACAGGTGTGTAGAGGTACGTAATGGTGTGTACAGATATGTACAGGTGTGTATAAGGTGTGTACAGATGTGTACAGGTGTGTAGAGGTACGTAATGGTGTGTACAGATGTGTACAGGTGTGTAGAGGTACGTAATGGTGTGTACAGGTGTGTAGAGGTACGTAATGGTGTGTACAGATGTGTACAGGTGTGTAGAGGTACGTAATGGTGTGTACAGATGTGTACAGGTGTGTAGAGGTACGTAATGGTGTGTACAGATGTGTACAGGTGTGTAGAGGTACGTAATGGTGTGTACAGATGTGTACAGGTATGTATAAGGTATGTACAGATGTGTACAGGTGTGTACAGAGGTACGTAATGGTGTGTACAGATATGTACAGATATGTACAGGTGTGTATATGTGTGTACATGTGTGTGTACAGTGTGTACAGGTATGTGTACATGTGTACATGTGTGTACAGGTTGTGTAAGGGTAATGGTGTGTACAGGTGTGTATGTGTACAGTGTGTAAGGTGTGTATAATGTGTGTACAGATGTGTACAGGTGTGTATAATGTGTGTACAGATGTGTACAGGTGTGTATAATGTGTGTACAGATGTGTACAGGTGTGTAGAGGTACGTAATGGTGTGTACAGATGTGTACAGGTGTGTATAATGTGTGTACAGATGTGTACAGGTGTGTAGAGGTACGTAATGGTGTGTACAGATGTGTACAGGTGTGTAGAGGTACGTAATGGTGTGTACAGATGTGTACAGGTGTGTAGAGGTACGTAATGGTGTGTACAGATGTGTACAGGTGTGTAGAGGTACGTAATGGTGTGTACAGGTGTGTAGAGGTGTGTAGAGGTACTGTAATGGTGTGTACAGATGTGTACAGGTGTGTATAAGGTATGTACAGATGTGTACAGGTGTGTACGTAATGGTGTGTACAGATGTGTACAGGTGTGTAGAGGTACGTAAGGTGTGTACAGGTGTGTAGAGGTACGTAAAGGTGTGTACAGGTGTGTAGAGGTACTGTAATGGTGTGTACAGGTGTGTAGAGGTAATGGTGTGTACAGATGTGTACAGGTGTGTAGAGGTACGTAATGGTGTGTACAGATGTGTACAGGTGTGTGTAGAGGTACGTAATGGTGTGTACAGGTTGTAGCGGTACGTAATGGTGTGTAGACTTGTGTGTGTGTAAAGGTGTGTAGAGGTACGTAATGGTGTGTAACAGGTAGATGTGTACAGGTGTGTAGAGGTACATGGTGTGTAGATGTGGTGTGTACTGGTATGTGTACAGGTGTGTAGAGGTACGTAATGGTGTGTACAGATGTGTACAGGTGTGTATAAGGTGTGTACAGATGTGTACAGGTGTGTACTGGTGTATGGTGTGTACTGGTAGAGGTACAGGTGTGTAGAGGTACGTAGGTTGGTGTGTACAGATGTGTACAGGTGTGTAGAGGTACGTAATGGTGTGTACAGATGTGTACGTAAGGTGTGTAGAGGTACGTAATGGTGTGTACAGGTGTGTAGAGGTACGTAATGTATAATGTGTGTACAGATGTGTACAGGTGTGTAAGGTACAATGTGTACATGGTGTGTACAGGTGTGTAGAGGTACGTAATGGTGTGTACAGATGTGTACAGGTGTGTAGAGGTACGTAATGGTGTGTAGTGTGTACAGGTGTGTAGAAGGTACGAATGGTGTGTACATGTGTGTAGAGGTACGTAAGGTGTGTACAGATGTGTACGTGTGTAGAGGTACGTAATGTGTGTAGGTGTGTACATGTGTGGTAGTAAGTGTGTACAGAGGTACAGTGTAGAGTGTGTATAGTAATGGTGTGTACAGTGTGTACAGGTGTGTAGAGGTACGTAATGGTGTGTACAGGTGTGTAGAGGTACGTAATGGTGTGTACAGATGTGTACAGGTGTGTAGAGGTACGTAATGGTGTGTACAGATGTGTACACGTGTGTAGAGGTACGTAATGGTGTGTACAGATGTGTACAGGTGTGTAGAGGTACGTAATGGTGTACGTATGGTGTGTAAGATGTGTACAGGTGTGTAGAGGTACGTAATGGTGGTACAGATGTACAGGGGGGGTTTAGAGGTAAGTACGTATGGTGTGTACAGAGGTGTGTAGAGTGTACAGTGTGTAGGTGTGAGGTACGTAATGGTGTGTACAGATGTGTACAGGTGTGTAGAGGTACGTAATGGTGTGTACAGATGTGTACAGGTGTGTATAGGTACGTAATGGTGTGTACAGATGTGTACAGGTGTGTAGAGGTACGTAATGGTGTGTACAGATGTGTACAGGTGTGTAGAGGTACGTAATGGTGTGTACAGATGTGTACAGGTGTGTAGAGGTACGTAATGGTGTGTACAGATGTGTACAGGTGTGTAAAGGTACGTAATGGTGTGTACAGATGTGTACAGGTGTGTAGAGGTACGTAATGGTGTGTACAGATGTGTACAGGTGTGTATAAGGTATGTACAGATGTGTACAGGTGTGTAGAGGTACGTAATGGTGTGTACAGATGTGTACAGGTGTGTACGTTATGGGTGTGTAAGGTGTGTACAGGTGTGTAGATGGTACAGGTGTGTAATGGTGTGTACAGGTGTGTAGAGGTACGTAATGGTGTGTACAGATGTGTACAGGTGTGTAGAGGTACGTAAGGTGTGTACAGTGTGTACAGGTATGTACAGATGTATAAGGTATGTACAGATGTGTACAGGTGTGTAGAGGTACGTAATGGTGTGTAAAGATGTGTACAGGTGTGTAGAGGTACGTAATGGTGTGTACAGATATGTACAGGTATGTATAAGGTATGTACAGATGTGTACAGTGTAGAGTATAAGGTATGTGTACAGAGGGTAAAGTGTGTGAGGTGTGTGTACAGTACAGTGTGTACAGAGTACAGATGTGTACAGAGGTACGTAATGGTGTGTACAGAGGTGTGTACAGGTGTGTGGGTGTGTAGAGGTACAGATGTGTACAGGTGTGTATAATGTGTGTACAGATGTGTACAGGTGTGTATAATGGTGTGTACAGATGTGTACAGGTGTGTAGAGGTACGTAATGGTGTGTACAGATGTGTACAGGTGTGTAGAGGTACGTAATGGTGTGTACAGATGTGTACAGGTGTGTAGAGGTACGTAATGGTGTGTACAGGTGTGTAGAGGTACGTAATGGTGTGTAGATGGTGTAGAGGTACATGGATGTGTACAGGTGTGTATAATGGTGTGTACAGATGTGTACAGTAATGTGTGTACAGATGTGTACAGGTGTGTAAGGTGTGTACAGGAGGTGTGTACAGGTGTGTAGTGGTACGTAATGGTGTGTACAGGTGTGTAGAGGTGGTACTGGTGTAATGGTGTGTACAGGTGTGTACGTAATGGTGTGTACAAGTGTGTAGCACGGTGTGTAGAGGTACGTAATGGTGTGTGTGTACGTAAGGTGTGTAGAGGTGTGTACAGGTGTGTAGAGGTACGTAATGGTGTGTACAGATGTGTACAGGTGTGTAGAGGTACGTAATGGTGTGTACAGATGTGTACAGGTGTGGTGTGTATGGTGTGTAATGTGTAGAGGTACAGGTGTGTGTACATGTGAGGTGTGTGTACATGGTGTGTAGAGGTACGTAATGGTGTGTACTTAAGAGGTAGATGGATACAGGTGTGTAAAGATGTGCACAGGTATGTACAGGTGTGTGTTAGTTGTGTACACATGTGTACCAGGTGCATACAGGTGTGTATCAGGTACATAGAGGCATGTAGAGATGTGTACAGGTGTGTAATGTGATGGTGTATCAGTGTGTAGTTGTGCATGTGTACTGCGGAGTGAATAAATCCCGCAGCATTCTGTGTGTGTGTGTGTGTGTGTGTGTGTGTGTGTGTGTGTGTGTGTGTGTTGTAGTCATGCAGGATTGGTGGAATGTTAAAGAATGTTGTAAAGAAAAGTGTGTTATCTTTGGTGATAATCAGAAAGCAGTGCAGGTGTAATACGATACACATTCCTCACAATGCTGTGCGATTTATTCAATCTGCACTACACAACTACACACTGACACACACCATCACATTACACACCTGTACACATCAGTACACACCTGTACACACCTGATAGACACCTGTACACATCAATACACACCTGATACACACCTGATACACATCAGTACACACCTGATAGACACCTGTACACATCAGTACACACCTGTACACACCTGATACACACCTGTACACACCTGATACACACCTGTACACATCAGTACACACCTGTACACACCTGATGCACACCTGTACACATCAGTACACACCTGATACACACCTGTACACACCTGATACACACCTGTAAACACCTGTACACATCAGTACACACCTGTACACACCTGATACACATCAGTACACACCTGTACACACCTGATACACACCTGATACACATCAGTACACACCTGTACACGTCAGTACACATCAGTACACACCTGTACACACCTGATACACACCTGTACACATCAGTACACACCTGCACACACCTGATACACACCTGTACACATCAGTACACACCTGTACACACCTGATACACACCTGATACACATCAGTACACACCTGATACACACCTGTACACACCTGATACACACCTGTACACACCTGATACACACCTGTACACATCAGTACACACCTGTACACACCTGATACACACCTGTACACATCAGTACACACCAGTATATCATATAATATAAGTAATATAAGTTGTGATAAATGAAAAGGTAAAGTTAAAGTTGTTAACATTTTCGGCCGCAGCACTGCAGGTTTGTGTGTGTGTGTGTGTGTGTGTGTGTGTGTGTGTGTGTGTGTGTAGAGTGTGTGTAGTGTGTGATCGGAGTGTAGCAGGGTGGAGGTTAAAGGTCACTGGCAGGTTTCTCGGAGAGTTTGAGTGGAATAAAGCAGCCTTTGTTTCTTTTCAGGCTCCAAAGGACAAAAACGCAACCAGAAGAAGTCGTGCATCCAGTCATGAGATCTCCAACACACTCCGAGGAGGACCAACATCACACTGCTGAAGTGTGTTGTGTGTGTGTGTGTGTGTGTGTGTGTGTGTGTGTGTGTGTGTGTGTGTGTGTGTGTGTGTGTGTGTGTGAGAGATGCCACTTCACCTTTGAAATATGAGCTAAAAAAGATCTGCAAATGAATCAGTGGCACAAGTGGAGATCATTAGTGTGACGATGGTCATGTGACACTGAGATGCGATGTGTTGTGTGTGTGTGTGTGTGTGTGTGTGTGTGTGTGTGTGTGTGTGTGTGTGTGTGTGTTGATGCACTGGATGGACTTTGATTATTGTAAATGTGTTTTTGAGTCATTTTTATAGTGAATGTACGCGACCTTTAACACTATGATAAGGTCATGCACTTGTTCTTTTGATCTTTGCTACATTCTGAGAAATGAAAATAAAAATATCGATGCGGTTCTTATTAAAAATGCTGACGTGGTGCGTTTGCTGTGCCGGAGAGAGAGAGGAGAGAGAGAGAGAGAGAGAGAGAGAGAGAGAGAGAGAGAGAGAGAGAGAGAGAGAGAGAGAGAGAGAGAGAGACGAACTGTAGGTGGCGTCCTGTAGGTGCGGCTCACTTTCAATCCCACCTTTGTTTGACTACTGAATTGCCACTGGAGCTAAAACACACACACACACACACACACACACACACACACACACACACACACACACACACACACACACACACACACTGACCTACTTATACACACCCTGAAGTTTCCGTCATTAAATGAATCAGAAATGAAGATGTTTGCACTCCGTGTGTTATATTTATTTATATACATATATATTTTTATCCTCCTGCTC
>JACRUU010000001.1:255030-257530 GCA_030449085.1 Kryptopterus vitreolus
TAATTAATATAGTAGGTTTATGAGGACTTTGATGCAGTACTGCCACCTGCTGGACACAAGCGCTCACTACAGCATACATTTTATCCCCACAGTTGCCGTAATATAATTCAGATCGAAAATATTAGTTTTTAAACTTAATTTATTTATTAATAAACATGTTTACGATGTGAATGTTGATGATATGATGATTGTTCAGTTTCGTGTGCAGTTAATTTATTCATTCATGGATATATCGGGTGTAAAAGCGGAGTATTTAGCCAACACTGCCACCTGCTGGACACGTGTGTTTACTACATAATCATAAGCGTTAATATAGATATTTATATTTACAGCGTTTAGCAGAAGTTCTTATTCAGCGCGACAAAAAGTGTTTTAAATCTCCAACTAAGATTAAATGTACTCTGATCCATTACAAGGAGACACGGTGGTTTAGTGTTTATCACGTTCGCCTCACACCGTCAGTGTCCAGGTTCGATTCCCGTCTCGGCCATGTGTGTGTGGAGTTTGTGCATGTTCTCCCCGTGTTTCAGGGGGTTTTTCTCCGGGTTCTCCGGTTTCCTCCCCCGGTCCAAAAACATGCACGGTAGGTTGATTGGCACCTTGGAAAATTGTCCCTAGTGTGTGTCTGTGAGGTGTGTGTGTGTGTGTGTGTGTGTGTGTGTGTGTGTGTGTGTGTGTGTGTGTGTGTGTGTGTGATGGGTTGGCATTCCATCCAGGGTGTGTATCCTGCCTTAATGCCCATAGACGCCTGAGATAGACACAGACTCCCCGTGACCCGAGGGAAGATCAGTATAAAGCGCTAGAAGATGAATGGATGAATAATAATAATAATAATAATAATAATAATAATAATAATAATAATAATAATATATGTAAAATAGATGTACAGTGTAACTTTATAAGGAAGACATTAAGAAACACACACACACAACTAGAACATATTTAATACACCAGGGTTTAATACATGAATCATGTTTATATTTATATCACTCAGAATGCACATCTTTAAAACTTGTCAGTTCCAAAATCCATTCATTTTTCATCCTACAGCTTTTTTTTTTCTACATTTAAACATAAGCTTGTAAATGCGATGCGTTTGTGTAATAAAGATATAATGCGCTGTTTACACTGTTTACACTGTTTACACTGTTTACACTGTTTATTACTGCAGCTCAGCTTTATTTTAATACACTATCAGTACTGAAGCTGCTACAACATCAGTGTAAACACAAACTGCACATTTAATGGTAACAATATGAATAATTACAGAATGAAAAAGAATTGTCACACACACACACACACACACACACACACACACACACACACACACACACACACACACACACACACACACACGCAGGGAAGTGCTATTCAATCAATTCAGAACTTTTTGTAGTGTTTAACAGCGTTCACACTTAATCTAAACATGGCCAAACAAACAAACAAACAAACAACAAACAGACAGATAAAAACACATCACCTGAAGGATTTCTGTACAGATTCATCTTCTACCTGAATTTCATCCCGATTATTCAAATGTTCCCAGTGAAGCTCCGCCCCTCCGACTAACACTAATCTAATAATCAGAGTTAATGCTAATATACAGGGCAGACACAGAGTCAGTCAATCAGCGAGTCAGTCAATCAGCGAGTCAGTGAGTCAGTGAATCAGCGAGTCAGTGAATCAGCGAGTCAGTGAATCAGCGAGTCAGTGAATCAGCGAGTCAGTGAGTCAGTGAATCAGCGAGTCAGTGAATCAGCGAGTCAGTGAATCAGCGAGTCAGTGAATCAGCGAGTCATTCAATGAATCATCTCCAAAAAATAAATAATGCAAGGAACTTTCATTAAACACAAAACAGGAAGCAGGAGAACAACACGACATCCCATCATCAAACACCAGCATGACCTCCGAGTGACCTCGCTCACCTCTCTGCTCCTCTTCACAATCACTGGTCCACAATGAAGAACAGAACCATGAAGAACAGAAGGATGAAGAGCAGAAGGATGAAGAGCAGAATGATGAAGAGGAGGATGATGAAGAGGATAATGAAGAGGCTAATGTTGAAGAGGAGGATGTTGAAGAGGAGAATGAGGAGGAGGAGGAGCAGAATGTGAAGAATGAGGAGGAGGAATGTAAAGAGGATGTCGAAGAGGAGAGATGAGCGGAGAATGAGGAGCAGATAAAGAATGATGAGAGGATGAGGAGTGAGGAGGATGATGAAGAGGAATGATAAAGGCGAGGAGGATGAAGAGCTAATGATGAAGAGGAGCACATGTCTGAAGAGGAGATGATGAATGAGAATGAGGATAGCAGAGGAGGATGAAGAGGATAATGATAAAGAGGAGGATGAAGAGGATAATGTTGAAGAGGAGGATGTTGAAGAGGAGGATGAAGAGGATAATGTTGAAGAGGAGAATGATGAAGAGGAGAATGATGAAGAGGAGGATGATGAAGAGGAGGATGATGAAGAGGAGGATGATGAAGAGGAGAATGATGAAGA
>JACRUU010000001.1:265030-282530 GCA_030449085.1 Kryptopterus vitreolus
TAATGTAGTGTTGTATAATGTAGTGTTGTATAATGTAGTGTGTATTGTAGTGTTGTATAATGTAGTGTTGTATAATGTAGTGTTTTATAATGTAGTGTTGTATATTGTAGTGTTGTATAATGTAGTGTTGTATAATGTAGTGTTGTATATTGTAGTGTTTGTATAATGTAGTGTTGTATATTTGTAGTGTTGTATATTGTAGTGTTGTATAATGTAGTGTTTTATAATGTAGTGTTGTATAATGTAGTGTTGTATATTGTAGTGTTGTATAATGTAGTGTTGTATAATGTAGTGTTGTATAATGTAGTGTTGTATAATGTAGTGTATTGTAGTGTTGTATATTGTAGTGTTGTATAATGTAGTGTTTTATAATGTAGTGTGTATAATGTAGTGTTTTATAATGTAGTGTTGTATAATGTAGTGTTTTATAATGTAGTGTTGTATAATGTAGTGTTTTATAATGTAGTGTTGTATAATGTAGTGTTTTATAATGTAGTGTTGTATATTGTAGTGTTGTATATTTGTAGTGTTGTATATTGTAGTGTTGTATATTGTAGTGTTTGTATAATGTAGTGTTGTATAATGTAGTGTTGTATATTGTAGTTGTATATTTGTAGTGTTGTAGTGTTGTATTGTAGTGTTGTATATTTGTAGTGTTGTATATTGTAGAGTTGTATATTTTAGTGTTGTATATTGTAGAGTTGTATATTGTAGTGTTGTATGTAGTGTTTTTTAGTGTATTGTAGTGTTATAATGTAGTGTTGTATATGTAGTGTTTTATAATGTAGTGTTGTATAATTGTAGTGTTGTATTGTATTGTAGTGTTGTATATTGTAGTGTTGTATATTGTAGTGTTGTATATTGTAGTGTTGTATATTTTAGTGTTGTATATTGTAGTGTTGTATATTTTAGTGTTGTATATTGTAGTGTTGTATATTTTAGTGTTGTATATTGTAGTGTTGTATATTTTAGTGTTGTATATTGTAGTGTTGTATATTTTAGTGTTGTATATTGTAGTGTTGTATATTTTAGTGTTGTATATTGTAGTGTTGTATATTTTAGTGTTGTATATTGTAGTGTTGTATAATGTAGTGTTGTATATTGTAATGTTGTATAATGTAGTGTTGTATAATGTAGTGTTGTATATTTTAGTGTTGTATATTGTAGTGTTGTATAATGTAGTGTTGTATAATGTAGTGTTGTATATTTGTAGTGTTGTATATTGTAGTGTTGTATATTTTAGTGTTGTATATTGTAGTGTTGTATATTTTAGTGTTGTATATATTGTAGTGTTGTATATTTTAGTGTTGTATATTGTAGTGTTGTTGTAGTTGTATATGTAGTGTTGTATATTGTAGTGTTGTTTTATAATGTAGTGTTGTATATTTGTAGTGTTGTATATTGTAGTATTGTTGTATAATGTAGTGTTGTATATTTTAGTGTTGTATATTGTAGTGTTGTATAATGTAGTGTTTTATAATGTAGTGTTGTATATTGTAGTGTTGTATATTTTAGTGTTGTATATTGTAGTGTTGTATAATGTAGTGTTGTATAATGTAGTGTTGTATAATGTAGTGTTTTATAATGTAGTGTTGTATAATGTAGTGTTTTATAATGTAGTGTTGTATATTGTAGTGTTGTATATTTTAGTGTTGTATATTGTAGTGTTGTATATTTTAGTGTTGTATATTGTAGTGTTGTATAATGTAGTGGTGTATATTGTATGTTGTATAATGTAGTGTTGTATATTGTAGTGTTGTATATTTGTAGTGTTGTATATTGTAGTGTTGTATATATTTTAGTGTTGTATATTGTAGTGTTGTATATTTTAGTGTTGTATATTGTAGTGTTGTATAATGTAGTGTTGTATAATGTAGTGTTGTATAATGTAGTGTTGTATAATGTAGTGTTGTATTGTAGTGTTGTATATTGTAGTGTTGTATATTGTAGTGTTTGTATAATGTAGTGTTGTATAATGTAGTGTTTTATAATGTAGTGTTGTATAATGTAGTGTTTTATAATGTAGTGTTGTATAATGTAGTGTTTTATAATGTAGTGTTGTATAATGTAGTGTTTTATAATGTAGTGTTGTATAATGTAGTGTTTTATAATGTAGTGTTGTATAATGTAGTGTTGTATAATGTAGTGTTGTATAATGTAGTGTTTTATAATGTAGTGTTGTATAATGTAGTGTTGTATATTGTAGTGTTGTATATTGTAGTGTTGTATAATGTAGTGTTGTATAATGTAGTGTTTTATAATGTAGTGTTGTATAATGTAGTGTTTTATAATGTAGTGTTGTATAATGTAGTGTTTTATAATGTAGTGTTGTATAATGTAGTGTTTTATAATGTAGTGTTGTATAATGTAGTGTTTGTATAATGTAGTGTTGTATAATGTAGTGTTGTATATTGTAGTGTTGTAGTTGTATTGTAGTAGTTGTTATAATGTAGTGTTGTATAATGTAGTGTTGTTATAATGTAGTGTTGTATAATGTAGTGTTTTATATCTGTCGTTGTTGTATGTAGTGTTGTATAATGTAGTGTTTTATAATGTAGTGTTGTATAATGTAGTGTTTGTTATAATGTAGTGTTGTATATGTATGTATTGTGTGTTGTATAATGTAGTGTTGTATAATGTAGTGTTGTATAAGTGTTGTATATTGTAGTGTTGTATTGTATTGTAGTGTTGTATATTGTATTTGTAGTGTTGTATATTGTAGTGTTGTATATTTTAGTGTTGTATATTGTAGTTGTATATTTTAGTGTTGTATATTGTAGTGTTGTATATTGTAGTGTTGTATAATGTAGTGTTGTATATTTTAGTGTTGTATATTGTAGTGTTGTATATTTTAGTGTTGTATATTGTAGTGTTGTATATTTTAGTGTTGTATATTGTAGTGTTGTATATTTTAGTGTTGTATATTGTAGTGTTGTATATTGTAGTGTTGTATATAGTGTAGTGTTGTATAATGTAGTGTTGTATAATGTAGTGTTTTATAATGTAGTGTTGTATAATGTAGTGTTGTATAATGTAGTGTTGTATAATGTAGTGTTTTATAATGTAGTGTTGTATATTGTAGTGTTTTATAATGTAGTGTTGTATAATGTAGTGTTGTATATATTGTAGTGTTGTATATTGTAGTGTTGTATATTGTAGTGTTGTATAATGTAGTGTTGTATATTGTAGTGTTGTATATTGTAGTGTTGTATATTGTAGTGTTGTATATTGTAGTGTTGTATATTGTAGAGTTGTCTAATGTAGTGTTGTATATTGTAGTGTTGTATTGTAGTTGTATTGTAGTGTTGTATATTGTAGTGTTGTATATTGTAGAGTTGTATAATGTAGTGTTGTATAATGTAGTGTTTTATAATGTAGTGTTGTATAATGTAGTGTTTTATTGTAGTGTTGTATATTGTAGTGTTGTATATTGTAGTGTTGTATAATGTAGTGTTTTATAATGTAGTGTTGTATAATGTAGTGTTTTATAATGTAGTGTTGTATAATGTAGTGTTGTATAATGTAGTGTTGTATATTGTAGTGTTGTATAATGTAGTGTTGTATATTGTAGTGTTGTATATTTGTAGTGTTGTATAATGTAGTGTTGTATATTTTAGTGTTGTATATTGTAGAGTTGTATAATGTAGTGTTGTATAATGTAGTGTTGTATAATGTAGTGTTGTATATTGTAGTGTTGTATATTGTAGTGTTGTATATTGTAGTGTTGTATATTGTAGTGTTGTATATTGTAGTGTTGTATAATGTAGTGTTGTATAATGTAGTGTTTTATAATGTAGTGTTGTATAATGTAGTGTTTTATAATGTAGTGTTGTATAATGTAGTGTTTTATAATGTAGTGTTGTATAATGTAGTGTTTTATAATGTAGTGTTGTATAATGTAGTGTTTTATAATGTAGTGTTGTATATTGTAGTGTTGTATAATGTAGTGTTGTATAATGTAGTGTTTTATAATGTAGTGTTGTATATTGTAGTGTTGTATAATGTAGTGTTGTATATTTTAGTGTTGTATATTGTAGTGTTGTATATTGTAGTGTTGTATAATGTAGTGTTGTATATTGTGTATTGTATGTTGTGTAGTGTTGTAGTGTTGTATAGTGTAGTGTTGTATAATGTAGTGTTGTATATTGTAGTGTTGTATATTGTAGTGTTGTATATTTTAGTGTTGTATATTGTAGTTGTATAATGTAGTGTATAATGTAGTGTTGTATATGTAGTGGTTTAATTGTATATTGTAGTGTTGTATAATGTAGTGTTGTATATTGTAGTGTTGTATAATGTAGTGGTGTATATTGTAGTGTTGTATATTGTAGTGTTGTATAGTGTAGTGTTGTATATTGTAGTGTTGTATATATAAATGATGAAAGTGTTTGTAACTGTGATAGAATAAGTGTGTGATGTGTTGAGAGGAAATTCCTGAAGCCTATTTGCGTATTGAAATGATGTTGTGGTTTTGTGTTCCTGCTGATGTTGTCGTACCTGTGGAGTGAAAAACGCCGGCGTTGCAGGTGCAGTATCTCTGAGCGAACGCCTCCATCATACGATCGATCTTCTGAGCCTCGCCGGGGAGACGGAAACTCCACAGAAACTGCCTGTCAACACAAACATCAACACAAATATCAACACACAAACATCAACAACACACAAATATCAACACATACAAACATCAACACACAAATATCATACCAACAAATATCAACACATACAAACATCAACACACAAATTTCAATCATACAAACATCAACACACAAATATCAACACAAATATCAACACAACACACACACAAACATCAACACAACATACAAACATCAACACACAAACATCAAAACACACAAACATCAACACACAAATATCACACAACATCAAACACACAAACATCAACACAACATACACATCAACATCACACACAAATATCAACACATACAAACATCAACACACAAATATCAACACAAACATATCAACACATACAAACATCAACACACACAAATATCAACACCTACAAACATCAACACACAAATATCATCACATACAAACATCAACACATACAAACCAACACACAAATATCAACACAAACATCAACACAAACATCAACACACAAATATCAACACATAAAAACATCAACACACAAATATCAACACATACAAACATCAACAAACAAATATAAAGACACAAACATCAAAACACACAAACATCAACACAAATATCAACACATAAAAACATCAACACACAAATATAAACACACAAATATCAACACACAAACATGAACACAAACATCAAGACACAAATATCAACACATACAAACATCAACACACAAATATAACAACATAACATCAACACACAAACATCAACACACAAAATACAAAACATCAACACAACACATCAACACATCAACACACAAACATCAAAACACACAAACATCAAACATCAAATATCAAACAAACATCAACACAAAAATATAAACACACAAACAAATATCAACACAAACATCAACACAAACATCAAACACATGAAACACACAACATCAACACAAACATCAACACAAACAACATATCAACACACAAACATCAACACATAAAAACATCAACACACAAATATAAACACAGAAATATCAACACACAAACATGAACACAAATATCAAGACACACAAATATCAACACATCAAACAATCCTAATCATGGCAGTTATCCATTTGTTGTGCGTTTACATTTCTGCTGAACGTTCCACCTGTACACATGAAGAAGAAGAAGAAGAAGAGAAAAGATGGAGGTTTGTCGTCACCCACCTCAACGCCTGCACCAGGTTCAGGTCCGCAAACTCATGAAGATCTACGAAGGCTTTGAGGATCTGCAGATGAAATTCCTCCCTGAAATAATTCAGACACGTGTAAGAGGAACATCTTCAGGATCTCTGAGAGGAAGAAAGACCAGCACGATCCACCCCAAACAAATCACACATGAAGATACGAGTTTATAGCTGTGATAATGTACAAGATAAGAACTTACTCAAACATTACCAGAAACTACAAACACTTACTTTTTATATCACACACACACACACACACACACCACACACACACACACACACACACACACACACACACACACTCCTGGTACAGGTAGTGGAGGTGTTGGTCACTGTTGTGTTGGTGTTGGTGGAGGTGTTGGTCTGTACGTGGTGTACAGTTTTGGTAGAGGTGTTGGTGGAGGTGTTGGTGAGAAGCTGGTGTAAGTGTTGTTGTGGAGTGTGTGGAGGTGGTGAGAAGGTGGTGTACAGTGTTGATGGAGGTGTTGATGGAGGTGTTGGTGAGAAGGTGGTGTACAGTGTTGATGGAGGTGTTGATGGAGGTGTTGGATGTTGAGAAGGTGGTGTACAGTGTTGATGGAGGTGTTGGTGAGTGTGGACTGGTGGAGTGTGATGGAGGTGGATGGAGGTGTGATGGTGTACAGGGTGGAGGTGTTGGTGAGAAGGCGGTGTACAGTGTTGGTGGAGGTGTTGGTGGATGTTTTGGTGGAGTGTTGGTGGAGGTGTTGGTGGAGGTGTTGGTGAGAAGGTGGTGTACAGTGTTGATGGAGGTGTTGGTGGAGGTGTTGGTGAAAAGGTGTGGTGTGAGGTGTTGGTGGAGGAGTGGTGTTGATGGTAGGTGTTGGTGGAGGTGGAGGGTGTGTAACAGGTTTGGATGTGTTGTGGAGTGTTTGGTGGAGGTATTGATGAGAAGGTGGTGTACAGTGTTGAGGTGTTGGTGGAGGTGTTGGTGACTGTTGATGGAAGGTGTTGATGGAGGTGTTGGTGAGAAGGCGGGTGTACAGTGTTGGTGGAGGTGTTGGTGGAGGTGTTGGTGGATGTGTTGGTGGAGGTGTTGGTGGAGGTGTTGGTGGATGTTGTTGGTGGAGGTGTTGGTGGAGGTGTTGGTGGATGTTTTGGTGGAGGCGGTGGTGTTGGTGGAGGTGTTGGTGAGAAGGCGGTGTACAGTGTTGATGGAGGTGTTGGTGGAGGTGTTGATGAGAAGGTGGTGTACAGTGTTGATGGAGGTGTGTACAGTGTTGGTGGAGGTGTTGTGGTGAGAAGGGTGTGTGAGGTGTTGGTGGCATGTTGATGGAGGGTTGTGGAGGTGTTGATGAGAAGGTGGTGGTGGTGAGTACAGGTGTTTGTTGGGTTTATTGTACCGTTCCCCGAGGAAGTTCCCGATGGCTGTTTTGTTGAGTCCGTCTTCTTTATACAGAAACTCAGCAACGACTTCTGGAGTTTCATCCAATAGACCGTTATTTACCAGTACTGTAACCACATCACTGACATACACATACACACACACACACACACACATTAACACATACACACACACATACATACCACACACACACACACATACACATACACACACACACATACACCCCACACCACACACATACATACACACACACACACACACACACACACACACACACATACCACACCCCATACACACACACACACAACACACACACACACATACACACACACTCACACTCTACACACACACACATACACACACACACACATACACCACACACACACACACACACATACACACACACACATACACACATACACACACACATCACACACACACACATACACACACACACACACACACACACACACACACACACACACATACATACACATAAACACACACACACACACACACACACACACACACACACACACACACACACATACACACACACATACACACACACACACACACACACACACACACACACACACAACACACACACACACACACACACACACACACATACACACACACAAACATACACACACACACACCACACATACACACACACACACACACCACACACACACACACACACACACACACACACACATACACACATCACACACACACTTACACACACACACACACACACATACAACACACACACATACACACACACACACACACACACACACACACACACACATACACACCCACACAAAACCCACACCCACACAACATACAGACATTGTGAATTGTGAATATATCTGAGAATGTAATAAATCACATTTAAAATGAATCTTTATCTCTGTGGATTTTGCACGTGGTCATATTTTTCCACACAGGGTGAAATATAAATATAAATATAAATATATAAATATAAATATAAATATAAATATAAATATAAATATAAATGTAAATATATGTGTGTGTGTGTGTGTGTGTGTGTGTGTGTGTGTGTGTGTGTATGTGTGTGTGTCTAAAGTCAGCGGAAATCCGCCATAAAAATTAGTCTCATTTCTTTTCCATTATGCTGCTGATGTTGAGATACACGACAGGCTTCATACTTATTCTACATGAAGACAGGATGTGGTTCTCTCTCTCTCTCTCTCTCTCTCTCTCTCTCTCTCTCTCTCTCTCTCTCTCTCTCTCTCTCTCTGGCCTACATTTCTCTCGTCTCATCACACTTCATTTTTCTCTCTGTAATTTTTTTATTCTGATTTTGTAATAAAAATCTCTCGCCTTGATCGGGTCCATGTTGAACTTCTTCTTTCCACACAGGAATATTCGCCTCAACATCACATTCTTACTGGTGATGAAAACAGAAGGTTGGAGATTTAGAGATAAAGCCACAAACACAATGACATTTATATTATGTGTTATAAGCTGTAATGACATCATCGCTCCATCAGTAAGTATCAGTTTTTTGGCCAGTCGGTGGCTGTGTCGATTTCACATGTTCAGCTTCTCGGTAATGCTGTGGAGTGCTGATAAAACAGGAAACAGTCGCCCCACACACACACACACACATACACACACACACACACACACACACACACACACACACACACACACACACACACACACCACACACACCACACACACACTACACACACATCACACATACACATACACACACACACACACACACACACACACACACACACACACACACACACACAGTGGTGGTCACGGTGATACTAAAAACGACACTTGTTTCAGTGTTTCCGGTTCCTCTGAACTTTTCTCGGTTCTCCATGAGCCGCACTGAGAAGAACAAACACCCAAAAGTGAAAATACACAACTGAACATCTGATGAAAAATAACCCACGTAAAGAATTAACAACCAGAGCGTCACAACAACAGGAGCCTGAAACTTGTTTTTTTTTGCATTAAAAGTATTCCTGAGTTCACCAGAATGTAATGAAGCTGCCAGTCTTGGGGTCTCATAGCAAGGTCCTTAACATCCTGTGCTCCAGGGGGCGCTGTATAGCTGCCCTCGAATATTTCCCTTTCACAGAGGTAAAGAACACTTGTAATTTTCGAAATCTCCAGCGTAACGAACACATTCTGTGTAACGAACAGGACATGTAACAAATGCAGAATGTAAGCGTAATGAACACAGAGCATGAACACAGAGCGTAACGAACGCAGACTGTAAAGAATGTGGAGCATAACAAACACAGAGCAGAGAGTAACAGAGAGCAATGTACAGACGTAAGAACACAGAAAGTAACGAACAACGAACACAGAGCGTAACGAACACAGAGTGTAACGAACACAACATAAAGAAAACAGAGCGTAACGAACACAGAGCGTAACGAACACAGAGTGTAACGAACACAGAGCGTAACGAACACAGAGCAGAGTGTAACGAACACAGCGTAACGAACACAGAGTAACGAACACGGAGCGTAACGAACACAGTAAAGAACACGTAACGTAACGACACGTAAGCGACAAAGAACACAGAATGTAACGAACACAGAGAACACAGAGCGTAACGAACACACAATACAGAACCAGAGTAACAAACGCAGAATGTAATGAAAACAAGCGTAACGAACACAGAGTGTAACGAACACAGAGCGTAACGAAAAGAACGAACAGAAGCACGAACACAGAGTGTAACGAACACAACGAACACAGAGCAGAATGTAACGAACACAAGCGTAACGAACACAGAATAACGAACACAGAGCGTAACGAACATGTAACGAACAGAGCGTAAGAACACAGAATACACCGAGCGTAACGAACACAGAGCGTAACGAACAGAGAACACAGTGTAACGAACACAGAGCGTAAAGAACGAACAGAGAGTGTAACGAACACAGAGCGTAACGAACACAGAATGTAAGAAGTGTAACGAACACAGAGCGTAAACGAACACAGAGAGTGTAACGAACACAGAGCGTAAGAACACAGAATGTAACGAACACAGCGTAACGAACACAGAATGTAACGAACACAGAACAGAGTGTAACGAACACAGAGCGTAACGAACACAGAATGTAAGAAGCGTACAGAACGTAAAGAACACAGAGCGTAACGAACACAGAGCAAAGAGTGTAAAGAACACAGAGCAGAATGTAACGAACACAGTAAGCAGAATGTAACGAACACAGAAGCGTAACGAACACAGAGCGTAACGAACACAGAGAACACAGAGTGTAACGAACACAGTAACGAACAGAGTGTAACGAACACAGAGCGAACGAACAGAACACAGAGCGTAACAGAAACACAGAGCGTAACGAACACAGAGCGTAACGAACACAGAATGTAAAGAACACAGAATGTAATGAAGAAGTGTAACGAACATAATGAAAACAGAGAACACAGAATGTAACGAACACAGAGCGTAAAGAACACAGAATGTAACGAACACAGAGCGTAAAGAACACAGAGAGTAACGAACACAGAGAGTAACGAACACAGAGCGTAACGAACACAGAAGTGTAACGAACACAGAGCGTAACGAACAGAATGTAAAGAACACAGAGCGTAACGAACACAGAAGCAGAATGTAACGAACAGACGTAACGAATGCAGAATGTAAAGAACACAGAATGTAACGAACACAGAGCGTAACGAACACGCAGAATAACAAACAGAGCGTAACGAACACAGAGCGTAACGAACACAGAACACAGCGTAACGAACACAGAGCGTAACGAACACAGAGTGTAACGAACACAGAGAACACGTAACGAACACAGAATGTGAACACAGAGCGTAACGAACACAGAGCGTAACGAACACAGAGCGTAACAAACAGAGTAACGAACACGTAACGAATTAACGAACACAGAATGTAACGAACGAACACAGAGCGTAACGAACACAGAGCGTAACGAACAGAGAGCATAATGTAACGAAACAGAGTGTAACGAACACAGAGTGTAACGAACACAGAGCGTAAGAACACGTAACGAACACAGAGCGAACGAAAACAGAGCAGAATGTAACGAACACAGAGAACACAGAGTAACGAAAACAGAGCGTAACGAACACAGAGAGTGTAACGAACACAGAGCGTAACGAACACAGAGCGTAACGTAACAAACAGAGCAGAGCAGAGTGTGCAGAATGAAACACAGAGCGTAACGAACACAACGAACACAGAATGTAAAGAACACAGAATGTAACGAACACAGAGCAGAGTGTAACAAAACAGAATGTAACGAACACAGAAGCAGAATGTAACGAACACAGAGAACACGTAACGAACACAGAATGTAACGAACACAACGTAACGAACACAGAGCGTAAGACACAGAACGTAACGAACACAGAAGCAGAATGTAAAGAACACAGAATGTAACGAACACAGAGAACACGTAAGCGTAACGAACAGAGAGTGTAACGAACACAGAGCGTAAGAACAGAGAGTGTAACGAACACAGAATGTAAGCGAACGAACACCGAGCGTAACGAACACAACGAACACAGAGCGTAACGAACACAGAGCGTAACGAACAAGAACACGTAACGAACACAGAGTGTAACGAACACAGAGCGTAACGAACGCAGAGTGTAAAGAACACAGAGCGTAACGAACACAGAATGTAACGTAACAGCGTAACGAACACAGAAGCGTAACGAACACAGAGCGTAACGAACACAGAATGTAAGCGAACACAGAACACGTAACGAACACAGAGCGTAACGAACACAGAGCATAATGAAAACAGAGCGTAACGAACACAGAGCGTAACGAACACAGAGCGTAACGAACACAGAGCGTAACGAACAGACGTAACGAACACAGAGCGTAACGAACACAGAATGTAAAAACAGAGCGTAACGAACACGTAAGAACAGCAGAATGTAACGAACACAACGTAACAGAGATGTAAAGAACACAGAGCGTAACGAACACAGATGTAAAGAACACAGAATGTAACGAACAGACGTAAAGAACACAGAGCGTAACGAACACAGAGCGTAACACAGAGAGCGTAACGAACACAGAGCGTAACGAACGAAGAACACAGAGTGTAACGAACACAGAGCGTAACGAACAGAATGTACAGAACACGTAAGAGTAACAAACACAGAATGTAACGAACACAGAGCGTAACGAAACAGAGAACACAGAGTGTAACGAACACAGAGCGTAACGAACAGAATGTAAGAACACAGCGTAAGAGTGTAACGAACACAGAGCGTAACGAACAGAGCGTAAGAACACAGAGTGTAACGAACACAGAGCGTAACGAACACAAAGCGTAACGAACACAGAGTGTAACGAACACAGAGCATAACGAAAACAGAGCGTAACGAACACAGAGCGTAACGAACACAGAGCGTAACGAACACAGAATGTAACGAACACAGAGCGTAACGAACACAGAATGTAACGAACACAGAACACAGAGCGTAACGAATGCAGAATGTAAAGAACACAGAGTGTAACGAACACAGAGCGTAACGAACAGAGAGTGTAAAGAACACAGAGCGTAACAAACACGAAGAGAATGTAAACGAACGAATGTAAAGCAGAATGTAAAGAACACAGAGCGTAACAGAACACAGAATGTAACGAACACAGAGCGTAAAGAACACAGAATGTAACGAACACAGAGCGTAACGAACACAGAGTGTAACGAACACAGAGCGAACACAGAGCGTAACGAACACAACGAACACGTAACGAACACAGAGCGTAACGAACACAGAGTAACGTACACAACGAACAGCAACGTAACAGAATGTAACAAATGCAGAGCGTAACAAACGCAAGCAGAGGGTAACGAACGAACGCAGAAGGTAACGAATGCAGCTGAAGCTGAAGAAGGAGACTGTCTGAGCCTGATTGGCTCGTGGGACCCCTGAGGCAGCTGATAAAGAAAATCTAGCAAACCGTCCGGCATATCAGGAGGGGGAAGCAGTGCCCTGATTAAACTGTCTACAGTGGAGGTGGGAGCTGTTGACCTCAACTGGGGACATCATCGTGCGGTGTAAGGAATACTTCTAGGATCTCCTCAACCCCAGGGTCATGCCTTCTGATGCAGAAGCAGAGGGTATGAGCTTAGAGGTGGCATCATCCATCACCCAAGCTGAAGTGACCTGAGGTGAGAAGCTGTCGGTGGCAGAGCAGCGGGGGTGGATGAGATCCGCCCTGAGTACCTGAAGTCTCTGGATGTTGTGGGGCTGTCTTGGCTGACACGCCTCTGCAACATCGCGTGGCAGCTGGGGACGGTGCCTCTGGACTGGCAGACCGGGGTGGTAGTTCCTTTTTTAAGAAAGGGGCACCGGAGGGTGTGCTCCAACTATAGGGGGATCACACTCCTCAGCCTTCCTGGGAAAAGTCTATGCCAGGGTACTGGAGAGGAGAATTCGGCCTTTAGTCGAACTCCGGATTCAGGAGGAACAATGCGGTTTTCCCATACTGGACCATCTCTATACCCTCTACAGGGTGTTGGAGGGATCATGGGAATTTGCCCAACTGGTCCAAATGTGCTTTGTTGATTTGGAGAAGGCATTTGAACCGTGTCACTCGCTATCCCTTGGGTGTGCTCCAGAAGTATGGTGTCTGTTGAGGGCTGCTCGATCCCTGTATGCACGGAGCAGGGGTTTGGTTCGCATTGCCGGCAGTAAGTCAGACTTGTTTCCGGTGCATGGTGGGCTCCGGCATGGCTGCCCTTATCTTGGGGTCTTGTTCAGTAATGCGCTCGATGTACCGGTCCGTCGTAGTGAAGAGGGAGCTGAGCCAAAAGGCAAAGCTCTCGATTTACTGGTCGATCTACGTTCCTACTCTCACCTATGGCCATGAGCTTTGGGTCATGACCAAAAGAGCAAGATCCCGGATACAGGCGGCCGAAATGAACTTCCTTCGCAGGGTGTCTGGGCGCTCCCTTAGAGATAGGGTGAGAAGTTCAGTCACTCGGGAGGAGCTCGGAGTAGATCCGCTGATCCTCCACATCGAGAGGGGCCAGCTGGCGTGGCTTGGGCATCTTATTTCGGATGCCTCCTGGGCGCCTTCCAGGGGAGGTGTTTCAGGCACCGGGAAAAGGCCTCGAGGAAGACCCAGAACACGTTGGAGGGACTATGTCTCTCGACTGTCCTGGGAACGCCTCGGTGTCCCCCCGGGGGAGCTAGAGGAAGTGGCTGGAGAGAGGGAAGTCTGGTCATCTCTGCTTAGACTGCTGCCCCCGCGACCCGGTCCTGGATAAGCGGTATTGTGTGTGTGTGAGGTTGTGTGTGTGTGAGTGTGTGTGTATATGTGAGAGTGTGTGTGTGTGTGTGTGTGGTTTATAGGTAACTCACTTCTCCTCGTTGGACTCCATGATGTGGATTTCACTCATGACGTTCTCAATCTCGAAGCGGAGTTTCTGTGAGGGACAGTGTAGAGACGCTTTAGTGTTTAAAGGAAATGTGTGTGTGTGAGTGTGTGAACCTTATTTACCTGGATATCATCAAGAATGTCGTTTTTGTTCTTCGGGACAGTCTCCTTCTGCTTCTTCTCCTTCGGACTGGAATCTGATGTAACTGTGAAGATGAAACATCTCAGAATTCCTTTATAATCATCACAAAGCAAAAGCATTGAAAGCTGACTGGAGATCAGTGCACTGATGAAATGGATTAGAGGAACGTTCCAGATGTTCACAGTTGGGTTCTGCAGATGTTTGGGTGGACTGTGTGAGTTCCTGTATCTCCTCCACCTTCACACACAAACGTGTAACTCTGACCCGCACGTGAAAACGTCCTACACACACAAACACGGAGTTCCACATGGAGAAGGCACCAGATTCCTCACGGCTCCTGAGACACGCCCCCTTTCCCGATAAACTCCGCCCCCTGCGTATAACTCACCTAACTTAAGTTCTGATGTCACATACAAACAAAAATTTGCACACTCAAGACATTCACATACTCAAGACAGCAATATTACACATGTTCAAAAGTTTGTGCCCCCTCCCCAAATTCATTCATTCATTCATCTTCTAGCGCTTTATCCGATCTTCCCTCGGGTCACGGGGAGTCTGTGTCTATCTCAGGCGTCTATGGGTATTAAGGCAGGATACACCCTGGATGGAATGCCAACCATCACATCACACACACACACACACACACACACACACACACACACACACCACACATTCATACACTAGGGACAATTTTTTCCATGTTTTTGGACCGGGGGAGGAAACCGGAGAACCTGGAGAAAAACCCCCTGAGACACGGGGAGAACATGCACAAACTCCACACACACATGGCCGAGACGGGAATCGAACCCGGACCCTGGCGGTGTGAGGCGAACGTGCTAAACACTAAACCATCGTGTCTCCTCCCCAAATTTGATCTCAAATCATTTTGCTTGTCGGTATTTTACATTGATTATTTAAGTGATTCCTCCAAACCGTTTCAGATCCTCTGAGAAGGTTTCAGATCCTCCTAAAGTCTCACGTCATTCTTAAACTATTCACACTGAAATTCTCACATGTTATTATTCTTACTGCCTGCTTTTTATTTCCCTTATTATTATATCAAATACAGAGTGACAGAAAAACTGCATGTATTCCTGTAACATAAGGAGTGATTTAATGTTGTTTATTGGTGCCGTGTAGTGTTTGTGTGTGTGTGTTGTGTGATGTGTGTGGATGTGTGTGGATGTGTGTGGAGTGTGTGGATGTGTGTGGATGTGTGTGGATGTGTGTGGATGTGGGTGGCTGCATGTGTGTGGATGTGTGTGGAGGTGTGTGTGTGTGGATGTGTGTGGATGTGTGTGGATGTGTGTGTGTGGATGTGTGTGTGTGGATGTGTGTGTGGGTGTGTGGATGTGTGTGATGTGTGTGGATGTGTGTGGATGTGTGTGGATGTGTGTGGATGTGTGTGGATGCGTGTGTGGATGTGTGTGTGTGTGTGTGTGGATGTGTGTGGATGTGTGTGGATGTGGGTGGATGTGTGTGGATGTGTGTGTGGATGCGTGTGGATGCGGGTGGAGCGGTGTGGATGGTGTGGATGTGTGTGGATGTGTGTGGATGCGGCGTGTGTGGCGGGTGGAGCGATTGTGTGGATTGTGTGTGGATGTGTGTGGATGTGTGTGGATGTGTGTGGATGTGTGTGGACGTGGTGGTGCGGTGTGGATGTGTGTGGATGTGTGTGGATGTGTGTGGATGTGGTGTGTGTGGATGTGTGTGGATGTGTGTGGATGTGTGTGGATGTGTGTGGAGCGACGTGGCGCGTGTGTGGATGTGTGTGGATGTGTGTGGATGTGTGTGGATGTGTGTCGAGGATGCGATGTGTGTGGATGTGTGGATGTGTGTGGAGCGGGTGGTGTGTGTGGATGTGTGTGTGTGTGGACGTGTGTGTGTGGATGTGTGTGTGTGGATGTGTGATGTGTGTGGATGTGTGTGTGCGTGTGGACGACGTGGTGGCTGTGTGGATGTGTGTGTGTGTGTGGATGTGTGTGGATGTGTGTGGATGTGTGTGGCGTGGTGTGTGGATGACGTGTGTGGCTGCGGTGTGGATGTGTGTGGATGGTGTGGATGTGTGTGGATGTGTTGTGTGTGTGGATGTGTGTGTGTGTGTGTGTGGATGTGTGTGAGGATGTGTGTGGATGTGTGGATGTGTGTGGATGTGTGTGTGATGTGTGGAGGGTGTGTGTGGAGCGACGTGGCGGGTGGATGTGTGGTGTGTGTGGACTGTGTGTGGATGTGTGTGGATGTGTGTGTGTGTGGATGTGTGTGTGTGTGTGATGTGTGTGTGGAGCGACGTGGCGCGGTGTGTGGATGTGTGTGGATGTGTGTGATGTGTGTGATGTGTGTGTGATGTGTGGTGGTGTGGATGGGTGTGGATGGAGTGTGTGTGGCTGGTGTGGATGTGTGTGGAGCGGGTGTGGATGTGTGTGGACGTGTGTGTGGTGGATGGTGGGTTGTGTGGATGTTTGTGTGCGTGTGTGTGTGTGTGTGATGTGTGTGTGTGTGTGGATGTGTGTGGATGTGTGTGGAGGACGTGGTGCGTGTGTGGATGCGTGGTGTGGATGTGTGTGGATGTGTGTGGATGTGTGTGTGGAGCGACGGTGTGATGTGTGTGGATGTGTGTGGATTGTGTGTGGAGTGTGTGGCGCGGTGGGATTGTTGTGGATGTGTGTGTGGATGTGTGTGGATGTGTGTGGATGTGTGTGGAGTGTGTGTGTGTGGATGTGTGTGGATGTGTGTGGAGCGACGTGGTGCGGTGTGGATTGGTGTGTGTGGA
>JACRUU010000001.1:302530-305030 GCA_030449085.1 Kryptopterus vitreolus
TGTGTGTGTGTGATTAGTTGTGTGTGTGTGTTAGTGTGTGTGTGTGTGTGTGTATGTGTGTGGGATGTGTGTGTGTGTTTATGGTTATTGGTGTGTTAGTGTGTGTGTGTGTGTGTGTTTGTTATGTGATGTGTGTGTGTTTTGTGTGTGTGTGTGTGTGTGTGTGTGTGTGTGTGTGATGTGTGTGTGTGTGTGTGTGTTTAGTGTGTGCTGTGTGTGATACACCTGTTTGTGTGTGTGATGTGTGTTGTGTTGTGTGTGTGTATTAGTGTATGATGTGTGTGTGGTTGTGTGTAGTTTGTGATGTGTGTGTGTTGTGTGATGTGTGTGTATTGTGATGTGTGTGTGTGTGTGTGTATTAGTGTATGATGTGTGTGTTGTGTGTGATGTGTGTGTGTGTGTGTTTATGTGTGTGTGTGTGTGTGTTTTTGTGTATTGGTGTGTTAGTGTGTGATCATGTGTGTATTAGTGTATGATGTGTGTGTTAGTGTGTGATGTGTGTGTATATTAGTTTGTGATGTGTGTGTTAGTGTGTGATGTGTGTGTATATTAGTTTGTGATGTGTGTGTTAATGTGTGTGTGATGATGTGTGTGATATGTGTTTATGTGTATTGGTGTGTTAGTGTGTGATGATGTGTGTGTATTAGTGTATGTGTGTGTCATTGTGTGTGTTGTATGTGTGTGTGTGTGTGTGTATGTGTGTGTGTGTGATGATGTGTGTGTGTTGGTGTGTGTGTGTGTGTTGTGTGTGTGTATGTGTGTGTGTGCTGTGTTTCTTGTGTCGTTTGTGTGTGTGTTTGTTCGTGTGTGTCGTGAGTGTGTGTGTGTATTGTGTTGTGTGGTTTGTGTGTGTGTTTAGTGTGTGTGTGTGTGTGTGTGTTGGTGTGTGTGCTGTGTGTGTGTGTTATGTGTTATGTGTGTGGATGTGTGTGTGATTATGTGTGTGTGCTGTCTGTGTTGTGTGTCTGTGTGTTGTGTGTTGTTTTGTTGTGTTGTTGTGTGTGTTGGTGTGTTCTGGTGTGTGTGTGTTTAGCGTGTGTGATTATGTGGTTTGTGTGTAGTGCTGTGGCTGTGTGTGTGTGTCTGTCGTGTATGTGTGTGTGTGTGTGTGTGTGTGTTGTGTGTGATGTGTGTGTTGTAGTGTGTGTGTGTGTGTGTGTGTATTGTTTGTGATGTGTGTGTGTGTGTTTATGTGTATTGGTGTGTTAGTGTGTGATGATGTGTGTGTATTAGTGTATGATGTGTGTGTGTTGTGTGGTGTGTTTTTGTTTGTGTGTGTTAGTGCTTGATGTGTAGTGTTTGTTTAGTGTCTATGTGTGTTCTTGGTGCTGCTGTGTGTGGTCTTGTTGTCTGCTGTGTGGATGTGTTGTGGTGTGTATGATGTGTGTGTGTGTATGTGTGTGTTTGTGTGTGTGTGTGTGTGTTGTTGTGATGGTGTGTTGGTGTGTGTTGTGTTGTGTGATGATGTGTGGTTTAGTGTGTGTGTGTGTGGTTTATGTGTGTGTGTGTGTTTATGTGTATTGGTGTGTTAGTGTGTGATGATGATGTGTGTGTATTAGTGTATGATGTGTGTGTGTTAGTGTGTGAGATGTATGTGTGTGTGGTTGTATTGTGAGGTGTGTGATGTTGTGTGTGTATTGTGTGTGTGTGTGTGTGGTGTATGTGGTGTGTGTGTGACTGTGTGTGTGTGTATGTGATGTGTGTGTGTGTGTATGTGTGTGTGTTGTGTGTATGTATGTGTGTGTGTTGTGTGTGTTGTGTGAGTGTATGTGTGTGTGCTGTATGTGTGTGTGTGTGTGTGTTGTGTGTGTGTATGTGTTATGTGTTTGTGTGTCTTGCTGTGTCTGTGTGTGTGTGTATATGATGTGTGTGTGTTAGTGTGTGAGATGTATGTGTGTGTGTATTAGTTTGTGATGTGTGTGTGTGTTTATGTGTATTGGTGTGTTAGTGTGTGATGATGATGTGTGTGTATGTAGACAGTGTATGTATAATCAGTTTGTAAAGTGTGTGTAGTTGTGTAATTCCTTGTGTGGGTGTTCCTCGTCACACACTCGGAGTTTGACAGGTGAAACAGATGATGAAGAGCCGATGTGAGAGGGAACAGTTCATCACCTTCTGTATTGTGCTTTTTGTGTGTTCTAAAATAAAATCATGGCTGCTAAAGTGGTTACAACACTGCCACCTACAGTATCATAAATACATTACAGAGGAGCTACGTCTCTCACACACACACACACACACACACACACACACACCCACACACACACCACACACACGCATGCTCACCTCAACCCTGACATGCCGTTGTGTTTCACATTTGTTGTAATGGATTGTGTTGTGTTTGTGTTACAGTGCTGTGGGTAAAACATGTCTTCTGATCAGTTACACCACCAACGCCTTCCCTGGAGAGTACATCCCCACTGTGTAAGTCTGCTCAGGAACACCTTAATAACACCTCAATAACACCTTAATAACACCTGAATAACACCTGAATAACACC
>JACRUU010000001.1:308481-320981 GCA_030449085.1 Kryptopterus vitreolus
TTTTTAATAAATGGTTATTTAATCTCCTTTTCAACAATACAGAGAGATTAAAATAATCCAACTAAACAAATGAAAACTGAAGAAAAGTCTTTTCAAGATATTCTGTAAATGTCATTCTACAAAAATGCCTATTCTAACTGAGGAAAAAGATAGGACACCCTCACATGTACTCCCTCTTAAATTGGCTCAGATCTCACACAGGTATATCACACCAAGGTACACATAATTAGTAGATTCGTTACTCTGCATGTTGAATGAGGCTTGCCTATTTAAACCTCAGACATTTAGTTTGGTGTGCTCCTGACTGTTGAAGTGAGAGTGAGCACCATGGTGAGAGCAAAAGAGCTGTCAGAGGACTTCAGAAAAAAGATTGTAGCAGACTATGAGTCTGGGAAGGGATTTAAAAAGATCTCAAAAGATTTTGAAATCAGCCATTCCACTGTCCGGAAGATAGTCTACAAGTGGAGGGCTTTCAAAACAACTGACAACATGCCCAGGACTGGTCGCCCCAGCAAGTTCACCCCAAGAGCAGACCGCAAGATGCTAAAAGAGGTCTCCAAAAACCCTAAAGTGTCATCTCGAGAACTACAGCAGGCTCTGGCTACTGTTGATGTAGAAGTACATGCCTCTACAATCAGAAAGAGACTGTACAACTTTAACTTGCATGGGAGGTGTGCAAGGAGGAAAACTTTGCTTTCCAAGAGAAACATCAAGGCCAGACTGACATTTGCCAGAGATAAAGTTGACAAAGACCAGGACTTCTGGAATAATGTTCTTTGGACAGATGAGTCCAAAATTGAATTATTTGGACACAACAGCAGAGGACATGTTTGGCGTAAACCAAACACAGCATTCCAAGAAAAGAACCTCATACCAACTGTGAAGCATGGAGGTGGAAGTGTCATGGTTTGGGGCTGCTTTGCTGCAGCAGGACCTGGTCAGCTCACCATAATAGAATCCACCATGAATTCTACTGTGTATCAGAAGGTGCTTGAAGAACATGTGAGACCATCAGTTAGAAAATTAAAGCTGAAGCGGAACTGGACCATGCAACATGACAATGACCCAAAACATACTAGTAAATCAACCAAAGATTGGCTGAAAAAGAAGAAATATAGAGTCCTGGAATGGCCAAGTCAAAGTCCAGATTTGAATCCCATTGAGATGCTGTGGGGTGACTTGAAAAGGGCTGTACGTGCAAGAAACCCCTCAAACATCTCACAGCTGAAAAAGTTCTGCATTGAGGAGTGGGGTCAAATTTCCTCAGACCGATGTCGGAGACTGGTAGATGGCTACAAGAACCGTCTCACTGCAGTTATTTCAGCCAAGGAGGGTGGGAAAACTCGCTATTAGGGGCAGGGGGGTGTCCTATCTTTTTCCTCAGTTAGAATAGGCATTTTTGTAGAATGACATTTACAGAAGATCTTGAAAAGACTTTTCTTCAGTTTTCTTTGTTTAGTTGGATTATTTTAATCTCTGTATTGTTGAAACGGAGATTAAATAACCATTTATTAAAAATGTTACAAAAAAACACATGCTTTCAAAGGGTGTCCTAATTTTTTCACATGACTGTGTATATATCCATATATCTGTCTATCTATCTATCTGTCTGTCTGTCTGTCTATCTATCTATCTATCTATCTATCTGTCTGTCTATCTATCTGTCTGTCTGTTATCTGTCTATCTATCTATCTATCTATTTATCTATTTATCTATCTATCTATCTATCTATATATCTATCTATCTAGATAGATAGATATATACGCCCTTATCCAGAGCGATTGACAACCGAGCAATTGAGGGTTAAGGGCCTTGCTCAAGGGCCCACTGTTGGCAACGCTTTAACCAATGAGCTCCCACCTCCCTTCATGTTGAACTGTACTGAATGGAGGAGGATGGAGATCTCACATCACAGGTCCTTTATATAGGAATGTCTTAGCGCAGGATTAAACATCCAGCGAGGAGACAGAACAAGATCCTACGACATTTAACACACAATACCACCACATGAAATATGGATATACTGCAACAGGTCGTACCAACCCCCCCCCACACACACCCCACACCCCCCCACTCACGTCACCATTCATAATCTTATATTTAGACATGCTTATAAGAAGGTGATTCACTAATCCTACACACACAGGAAAAAGAAGGAGGGGGAGACGGGTTGGGGGGAGGGGGCAGGGGGGGGTTGGGGGGTTCTCTTCACGCTGGTACTTTTTTTTTCTTGGTGATTTGGTGCTGGTGGTAAAAGGTAAAAGCGCTCTGTGCGATGGTGAGAGTGACATCAGTCCTCAAATGATTCAGAGTTTTAGAAAAATAACCTGAGGACTTCCCTAAAGCCATCGCGTACGTCAACGGGGGTGTCAAAGAAAAAGGGGGGGGAGAACAAAAAAAAAAAAAAAAAAAGAAAACCAAGCATCGGGCGCATTATTTTACCAAGAGTGAAACGGTGTCCGAGTCGCTAGCGAGCGATCGCTATCAGTAAAGAACGTCAAAGCGATAAACATCGACGTCAGCGCTGCTTTCGGTTTAAACAAAGATAGGATTATTCTGTCTCTTTTTCCAATACAGAGCACTAACCCCCCCCCCCCTTCCCCACCCCCGTTATGCAGAGACACGTCGCTCCGCTATAAACTGCACTGTAACATCCAGGGTGTGTTTAATTTTTAGTTTTTTGACTTTAGGGGGACGCGAAAGGAGAAGTATGAGATTCGAAGGAAGCCTCGGGACAAATCACACACCTGAGGAGACGTGCTTCAGAAATTCCACAGAAATCAAAAACAGGATGTAAAAATACTCAGCCATGTGATTAGTGTGTGTGTGTGTGTGTGTGTGTGTGTGTGTGTGTGTTGAATTTAAGAAGTGAAGGTTCCTCTGAATTACATTCTAAGAAAAACCTAAAAATAAAACGCTGACGGACACCAGAGCGTATGATCAGAGGTGTCACATAACGCATTATAAACACTTCCTTACCTTACTTAAGTAGAAATTTGGGGTATTTATACTTTACTGGAGAAATAATTTTTTCCTCTGTATTTTCTACTTCTTTTACCTCCTCGTTATTTCATTTCGGCTCGTTTTCATAAAAAAAAAAAAAAAAAAAAACCCGTCCGGATACAGTGAATGTGATTATGGGTGGATGAGATATAAACATATACCATTCCGGCACCCTGTAGGTTTGAACGTGATAAATCGCACTTGCACACGACGTAACCAGTGATGGAGCTCGTTAATCAAAAAAAGGACTTAAAAGTGATTCATTTCTCCACTCGTTTATCAAACGTGTGTTTTCTCTTCATCCTCCTGCAAATAAAGATACAGTCGGGAGTTCTGTAGAGAGACGTTTCAGTAAATTAGAGACCGGCGCCTAAATTTTTTATCCTTAATGGTGTTTTTTTTCCCCCTTTTTTACGTTACTTTTATGTCGTTTTGACATAACTTTACTTTTTTGACATACTTGACTTATCTACACTTCTACCTTTATAAACCCTCGTATCTACATTATAAACTCTCGTATCTACACTTCTACCTTTATAAACTCTCGTATCTACACTTCTACCTTTATAAACCCTCGTATCTACATTATAAACCCTCGTATCTACACTTCTACCTTTATAAACCCTCGTATCTACACTTCTACCTTTATAAACCCTCGTATCTACATTATAAACTCTCGTATCTACACTTCTACCTTTATAAACCCTCGTATCTACACTTCTACCTTTATAAACCCTCGTATCTACAGTTATAAACCCTCATATCTACACTTCTACCTTTATAAACCCTCGTATCTACACTTCTACCTTTATAAACCCTCGTATCTACACTTCTATCTTTATAAACCCTCGTATCTACACTTCTACCTTTATAAACCCTCGTATCTACACTTCTACCTTTATAAACCCTCGTATCTACACTTCTACCTTTATAAACCCTCGTATCTACACTTCTACCTTTATAAACCCTCGTATCTACACTTCTACCTTTATAAACCCTCGTATCTACACTTCTACCTTTATAAACCCTCGTATCTACACTTCTACCTTTATAAACCCTCGTATCTACACTTCTACCTTTATAAACCCTCGTATCTACACTTCTACCTTTATAAACGTATCTCGTATCTACACTTCTACCTTTATAAACCCTCGTATCTACACTTCTACCTTTATAAACGCTCGTATCTACACTTCTACCTTTATAAACGCTCATATCTACACTTCGAATGCATGGTGCGTATGATTCTTATGTGCTTTTGTGTACATCTCATTCCGAATTCACTCCCTATGAGGTTTTACAATGTAGATCTCTCAGTGTTTAATAAAGGGTTTATAACAGGCCACTCACAGTCCAGATCTCCATGGCTTTGTGCACACAGGCATTATAATGCTGGAACTGGACTGGGTCTCCTGAAGGGGATATTTATTACTAACGCATCGCAAGACGTCAAGTACAATTCTGTGTGTCTGATCTACTCAAGTTCCAAAGTGTGTGTGTGTGTGGTGTGTGTGTGTGTGTGTGTGTGTGTGTGTGTGTGTGTGTGTGTATGTAGTACGGCAGTGTCATAAAGACAATTTGTTTACCTGGGACTTTATCTACCGAGGCGAAAGCAGGACCTCTCCGCGCCTGGTCGTAGAATCGGAAGGGCAGCTGTGACGAGGACGAGGACGAGGACGAGGATTGTCCGAAGCCCAGCACTTCAGATGAAGGCTGTACGGGAAGGTCAAGGAGAGCTGCGCAAACAAGTCATAAATATCATGATAATCAAAATCCAATCAGTCAATCAATTAATTAATGGAAAATGAACATCAATAGAATAATTAACAGAGTGAAATAAATATAAAATAATTGAATTCTTTTATTAAAAAAGGGAGAGATTTTGAGTGAAATTTTGACTATCAAAGAAGAAAAGTATTAATTTTACTATTAATTATTATTAATTTATTAGAGTTTACCATGGCAGTTACTATTGTGTGTGTGTGTGTGGGTATATCTATCTATCTATCTATCTATATATATATATATATATATATATATATATATAAGATAGATATATATATTATAACACACACACACACACAGAGATATAATAGACACACACATAAACATATAGATATATATATATATATATATATATATATAGATATATATATATATATAGTATATATTATATATATTAGAGATAGATATACACACACACACACACCACACACAATATGCTCTATATCTATATATATCTATTTATATATATATCTATATATATAGTTATATATATATATATATATATATATATCTATATATATAAAATGCCATTATACATCAATTAATAACTTTAATAATAAACCTATGGAACATTTTAACAGCCATTTGTTCAATTTAAACAGAAAAATTTATTTTCAATTATTTACATTTTCTCTACAATATTCGATAAAAATTGTAAATTGTGTTTTTTTTCTGTTTCACACAGATTGTGTTCATTTCTATAATTAATAGATATGTTTAGTTAATTTTGGTATAAAGTACTCCCACGCTGTATTTTTCAACATTAATACTGAAGACATTAGAACTATAAAAGAGCGCGTATGGAATAATGTACTAAACAAACAAGTGTTAAATATCCCAGAATAGGATTGATATTTTATAGACAGCGTTGGCATTCTCCCAGCCGCAATTCCCCGGAATAGTATTATAATCTGTAGTTCCCAGAGGCAGTGAGTGCTCCGACTCGTCTTGAACAAACACTTCGTAAGGAACTTGGAAGTGTGTATGAAGCCATCGCGCCTCCGCCGCCATGCTTCACAGGCAGAAACACACTGTCAGGAAATGCATGTTGATGTGCTTAAAGCCAAAAATCTCACATCAGACCCAAGCACACTTTTCCACTGAGTTTGTTTTTTCTTCCAAAGTGGTGTTTCCTTTCCCGGGAAACTCGTCCGTGAAGGCGATTCCACAGGGGATGTTGGAAAAGGGCCGAGAGACTTTTATGGAAATTATTGTTTCTGAGGTTTACGAATATTTCCAAAAATATCCTCTGCAGCAGAGGCAGCTCTCGCTTTTATTTCCCCATATAATCCTCAGTAGAGACTAAAAACATGTCTTGAAACTGAGTGGCCTTCATTAATGTAGGATATTGTTCTCTGTTTAACTTCATTCATTCATCTTCTAGCTAGCGCTTTATATCCGATCTTCCCTCGGGTCACGGGGAGTCTGTGTCTATCTCAGGCGTCTATGGGTATTAAGCAGGATACACCCTGGATAGAATGCCACCCTATCACACACACACACACATTCATACACTAGGGACAATTTTCCAAGGTGCCAATCAACCTACCGTGCATGTTTTTGTTCCCGGGGGAGGAAACCGGAGAACCCGGAGAAAAACCCCCTGAGACACGGAGAGAACATGCACAAACTCCACACACACATGGCCGAGACGGGAATCGAACCCGGACCCTGGCGGTGTGAGGCGAACGTGCTAACCACTAAACCACCGTGCCCCTTTATATATATGTATATAATTATATATATGAATATATGATTATGAAGTATATATTAGTATAATAAGTAAAGGTACTTTTATGAATGATCATAATAAATACAATAATATATACCTTTTTATAAATGAGTAAATTCTATTCCAATACAAGCAGTGATTGTTGGATTGTTTATGTTGTATAATAAATAAACAATATAAGAGTTGTGTAGGAACAGAGCGTGTTTGTACATCGTTCGTAACGGCTTTAATAAAGTCTGGAATGTGACGGTTCTGACCCGCTATCCTTTGCATCTTCATCCTGCGTGCCTGGATGCGTCCTTTGGCCAGCCGCTGCTTGGCGATGATGCAGCGGATGTGGTCGGCGAAGATGAAAGAGGCCTGCAGGATGGGTAGGGGTTTGGCGTGAGGGTTGGAGGTGGGTTTGTGGATGGTGATGTTCAGGGCCCTGCTGTCGTCCTCCACCCCCGACACCTGCATGTCCTAGAACAGAGGAACCACAAAGCACACTTTCATCTCGCCACAAAGGCCTTAAACATGCATCAGTCCGCGTTTCTCACTGCTCATCACTACCACCAAGCTCCGCCTTTTTTACAGAGCTCGCGTTAATCTTTCCTTTCATTTCTCATTCGTGAAAAGAAAAAAAACAAGAGAAAGAATTACTAATAAACGATGCGGCAATTATTTAGTAATAAACTGTTTATTACTGGGTTAATTCATGTATACAAATGACTGCCATTTCACCCAATTAAAAAGAATTGCCCTTTTTTTTTTTACATAAAAATTTTTTTTTAAGTTTTTTTTTAATTCTTGCAAAAAACAAAACAAAAACTCAAAAAAGACTAAAACCGACTTCACGAACATTTACTCATCTACAAATGTGTAATTTGATGTTTCTTAAAACAAACGAAAAAAGAAAAAGAAAAGCATGCAAGTGTCCAAATACTTTTGACTATATATTGCATGTACATTATATATATATATATATATATATATATATATATATATATATATATATATGTACGTACGTACATACACACACACACACATACATACATACATAACATAATACGTTATATATATATATATATATATATATATATATATATTATATATATATACATATACATATACATACATACACACAATACACCACACACTGTATATATATATATATATATATATATATATATATATATATATATATATATATACATGTAATGTACACATACAGTAAAAGAACTTGAACTTGTCTGTGTGTGTGTGTGTGTTTATATATATTTCACATATTCACATATATATATATATGTATGTATATATTAATTTATTTTTGACTGTGATGGAGTTTTTGTCCTGCATTAAAACAGTGTAAATGCAGCATGTAAAAACCCCCTTCAGTTCACCTGCAGCAGACCGGCGAACTTGACGACTCCCCATCCCCAGACGCTTGGTCTCGGGTTCCACCAGACTCATCTGATAGACGTCTACAGCCAGGAACCTCTGCGCCTGAACGCCGTCTTTACTCACCACCATGCAGGCGATCAGGTCACTGTTATCTGCGTACAAACACCAGGGCTTTATTATTATTATTATTATTATTATTATTATTATATTATTATTATTATTAGTTTTGAATGCATGGAACGTACACTGAGGTTGTACTTTCATTTCATTACAGATCAACAGGACATTATTACACAACTCTTAAAGAAGGAATTACATTTAGGAATGTAGGTCAGCGGACAAATAAAGCTTGGGGGGGGAGGGGGGATGGGGGGTTGGGGGGGGGGGGGGGGGGGGGGGGGGGGGGTGGGGGGGGGGGGGGATGGGGGGGGGGGATTGTTTGGAGTGGAAAAACATGAAATGCCGCCCGGAGTGACGCTGCCATGTTCACACAATGATCACCTGTAAGGAAAAATGATACAGGGAAAAAAAACAACAAAAAGAAACAAAAAGAAAAGGCCTTTGTGTTGCTTCAATGGAAGGGCTAAAAACAACAACAACAACAACAACAACAACAACAACAAAACTGTGTGGTGACATTCTAATAAAACATTGTACGTAAAGTGCTTTGAGACCTGATGGGAATTCTGAACCCTGAACGTTCCGGTTCTATTCCCGGTTTGATTCTACACCGTGCTGCATCTCCGGAGCACCATGCCGCCACCACCATGCTGCACTTCAACCTGAAATCGCGGACGCTTTTCAAAACCCCGCCCACTTTAACATGCCATTGTTAAACATGCGGAGGGGGGGGGCGAGGGGGAGGGACTTAAAACACGTAGGAATTTCTTATTCATGTAGTCCTGCTGAACATCAGATGCTTCAGCGATATGATGTCAATGTGTGTCATTTGAGTCATTCTGAAATGTGTGTGTGTGTGTGTGTGTGTGTGTGTACATCTGTTTGATGAAATGTTACCAAGTTATGTCTCATTTTTTGAGACACTCGACACACACGCAATACACACTCGACAAACACAATACACACACGCAATACACACTTGACACACACTCAACACACACACACACGCAATATACACTCGACACATGCAATACACACATAATACACATGCAATACATACAATACACACTCGGCACACAAGCAATACACACTCGACACACACACACACACACACACACACACACGCAATATACACACGACACACACGCAATACACACAATGCACACTCGACACACACTCACACGCAATATACACTCAACACACACAATACACACATGTAATACACACAATACACACACACACAATACACATTCGAACACATAACACAATACACACACACACAATACACATGCGAAACACAATACGCACTCGACACACACAATATACACACGCAATACACACTCGACACACACACAATACATGCAATACACAATGAACACACACACACTACACACTTGACATACACAATATACAATCAACGCACACGCAATACACACTCAGCACACGTAATACACACTCGACAACACGCAATACACACTTGACACACACTCGACACACACACACAATACATGCAATACACACTTGACACACACTCGACACACACACACACACACACACACAATACATGCAATACACACATGCAATACACAATCAACACACACACAATACACAATCAACACAGACGCGATACACACTCGGCACACGTATTACACACTCGACAACACGCAATATACACTCGACACACACAATACACACTCGACACACACAATAAACACACGCAGTACACAACAGAGACACACTCAACACACACAATAAGCACTTGAGACACGCAATACACAAACACGAACACTACACACTCGACACACACACACACGCGATACACACTCCACACACACACACACACACGCTACACAATCGACACATACACAATAGACACTAAACACACATGACACACTCAACACACAGACTGGAGTTTTTCTAAACAGTCCGCTGAGTCATAAATCACTTTTCATGAAACACTGTGTAGTTCTCTATAGACACACACACACACACACACACACACACACACACACACACGTCTGGAGATGTATTGAAAGCCTGGTATGTAATAACAATGCGTTTTGAGAAAAAAGGAAATAAAAAGGCGTCGCTTCCTCAAACTGGTTTTCGGAGACGAGCGTGACTCAGCACGACTGACTTTAACACCGAGTCACTACATTTCACTAGAAGTGACGAACGCTTCTCGGGGACGAGGCTTTACGCTGGGACGAAGCTCCGCCTTCAACAATCACAGGAAGGACGTGTTGTTATACGCTGAACGAGGGAGAGATAACAGTGACATAAAAGAAAAGACCAGGGCCAATGAAGGATTCCTCATTTACATAATCATGAATATTAATACATTGCTTTAAATCACAGGAACTAGTGTGTGTGTGTGTGTGTGTGTGTGTGTGAAATGTTCTTATTGATCTTGTTGAGGAATAAACATATAAAAATATATGTTAAATTAATTATTGTGCATATGAAAGTGTGTGTGTGTGTGTGTGTGTGTGTGCAAAAAAAGGTGACATTTCCTGTTAGTGTATATATAGCACATATGACATCAGTAGAACCTGTGTGTGTGTGTGTGTGTGTGTGTGTGTGTGTGTGTGTGTGTATCTGTGTAGTCGCAGACAGAAGGGCTTTTTCCATCCGCCCACTCATTACTGCCAGTCTTCAGGGGCGTGTTTATTAACGCACAATCCTCAGAACAGATCTGAATCGACAGATACCATCGAAGTGGTGAAGAACGATCATAATGCCCTCATCCCCCTCTCTCTCCCTCTCTCTCTCTCTCTAATAATTTCCACAACGCCGGAGTTTGTGATGCAATCGCAGGTCTAATCGAACCGATCGCGAGAAAAAAAAACAAAAAGAATGAAAAAAGATGTCTAAAACAACAAACATATAATAATAATAATAATAATAATAATAATAATAATAATATAATTATTAAATAATATAATAATACTTCCACAATGATTACTTCAAGAATGAAGCTTCGTTTCATGACGAATAAATCATCAGGAACATAAAATCGTGTGTGTGTGTGTGTGTGTGTGTGTGTGTGTGTGTGTGTGTTAATAAACTTCTCATGGAATACGGTTATGATTTGTATAAACTACAGAGTGGCCATCATTATAAAAACAAATAAATAAATAATAATTAAAAAAAAAAAAACTGTAACAGGCCAGCAGGGGGCAGCACAATGCTGGACGCACAGTCACCGGGAGCACCGACATTCATAAGTCCTAAGTACATTCATTGTAAGCTGTGAAAATGGTGCTATTCTGAACTTTGACCTGAAAACGAAGGAGAAAAAAAAAAAACGAATAATAAAATAAAATACAAAAATAAATAAATACAAAAAATTGTACATTATTATTATTATTATTATTATTCTACGTGATTGGTTCACACCTATGGGGCTTCATGAGCGTATATTAGACAAGGGTTTAAATAGGGCTCACTAAGATAAACAACGGAAAACACAACTTCTCTATTACACGGTAGTTTTTATCCAATTATAGTTACACTTTATAAATGACGTCATAGCAAGGAAACGAGAGAGTATTATAATGAGTGAGAACGTGTGTAGGTGCCACTCTTACTGTTAGACAGTTGAGGTGTACAGGAAAGTGACGCAATGCGAGCCCCGCCCACGGCGACGCCCACTCCGTGTATTAAAACGCTACGCCCGTTAAAGCCCCTCGGTGTGGGACGCTCGGGGTGAGTCATCTCTATACTTTTAACCTGTGAGAGTGAGAGCTGAGGGGGAATCGCACCTGAACGAAGGACGGCACGGGGTTAATCACACACACACACACACACACATACACACACACACAGGTTTTTACTGAACTCCAATCTAGGACGAAACGGAATGCTCCCCGATCTTCCATCAAAACCTGACTGGTCCGGAATATAACGGCATGATATTCCGAACAAAATTCCAGGATATTCCGAGAGAAAAAAAAAAACCCTCTACGACCGGTGTGAACCCTGGTATGCCCACAACATGCTATAAAGCATTCGTAAGGTGTAATACCTTATGTAGTATAAAACGCACGAATGGAAAATCCGGGTGTCCAAATACTTTTGGCTCGTGACGTGTCAGATATTCCCATACGCGTAAGGATGCCTGTAACCATAGCGACCCACCGTTATAAGGCATATCGGTGATTCCGTTTTATCGTCCAATCACACGACAGGAAAATTGATTCCTTTTACCCAGAATGATTTTTTACAAATTCCCTTTACAGCGTACGAATCGTAATTAGGATTAAAAATCCACTCGATTCCACACGTAACACACGTAACACACGTAACCATCATGTGTGGGTGAAAGATTTTTACAATGTAGATGATTTATTAATGGATTAATGATTAAATTACATTCATTTTTAACATTACATTAATTTGACAGGGAATGTGTGAGAGAGAGAGAGAGAGAGGGAGTGAGAGAGAAAGAGAATGAGAGAAAGAGAGAGAGAGAGTG
>JACRUU010000001.1:323481-328481 GCA_030449085.1 Kryptopterus vitreolus
TTTCCAGCATCACACGACACACACACACACACACACACACACACACACACACACACAGGCGATTCTCAGAAGTAAATTAGAGCCGGAGTTCCGTGGAAGCGGCAGAGAGACGGAGTGTACTCTCGCCCCGTGATTCATTACCCCGGACAGCGAGGGAGGAGCCGTACGCCCAAACGCCGCCGCGGATTCACCGCCATTGTCTTCCTCAGACGACACACTGGTTTTTCCTGTTCATGTGTACTTAATAATCTGACCCATATTCACCTTTATAAATAGAACACTAGTGTTTTTTGTTTTCCTTTGTCTCTCGGATTACACCGATATCTCTACGACACGTTTACGACAAGAAAATACACAGGAAATGATTTTCGGACCCGCTTTCGTTTCTTTATGATGATAATACGTAAAAACTCTAATAAACGATTATAATATTTATACTCGCACGTTTTCCATAAATTAATACTTCTAATACTATCAATTGGGGGGGCACGGTGGCGTAGTGGTTAGCACGTTCGCCTCACACCGCCAGGATCCGGGTTCGATTCCCGTCTCGGCCATGTGTGTGTGGAGTTTGTGCATGTTCTCCCCGTGCCACAGGGGGTTTTTCTCCGGGTTCTCCGGTTTCCTCCGGTCCAAAAACATGCACGGTAGGTTGATTGGCACCTTGGAAAAATTGTCCCTAGTGTGTGAATGTGTGTGTGTGTGTGTGTGTGTGTGTGATGGTTGGCATTCCATCCAGGGTGTATCCTGCCTTAATGCTTACTCCCTGAATGCCATATTGAATGCCTGAGATAGGGCACAGACTCCCCGTTGACCCGAGGGAAGATCGGATAAAGCGTTAGAAAATGAATGAATGAATGAATGAATACTATCAATTATTAGAATTATATGTATTTCTCTCAAAATTATTGATGATTTAATATTTATTTTACTCTGGAAATTATTCTTTTAACATTCATTTCTTGTCAATGTTAAATAGTAAAATGTGGGACGTGGCTCCTTTAAGAATTGTGTTCCGGTTGCTTTTCCATATAAACTGGTGATACGGTGTTTAGGTTATACGGAAGCGCTTTATTGCGTTCAGTAAAAATGTGCTTTATTGCAGTAATACGGATTTGGGAATGCGATGCGCTTGCGTAAGGTTCCGTACGGTAATATACGCTAATATAGTGAGGAGATCGTACCTGTTGTGAATGCGCAGCTAGGGGGCGTCATTGGGGGGAATTTAGGAAGTGTGAGTGGATGCACTGAACCTTTATTTATTTATTTGTATTTATAAGTTCTCTTTGCTAATATAACCTGAGATTACGGTCCATTGATTGCATTGATCGACATTGAAACCGAATATTGTATCGCGAATATAATATCGTGATTATATTTGAGTTCAATGTATCGTTACACACCGGGACCTGTGCAGGCCGTACAGTTTTTAATTAATATATATCAAGGATTACTAACATCAATCAAACGTTTAATGCATTAAAAACTACAGTTGATGTGTTTATTTATGAAAATATACCCGTTTTTCTGGAGACTGTGACCACCCCCCCCCCCCTCGCCTTAGTTATAGTCTGGCCCCTGACGACCCCTAATGTAAAGACATTGATGCGCTGATATATACCAAGGGTGCCAATATTATCGGCTGTACCCAGTCAGACATTTCCGAGTGAAAGCCTGATGAGTCCCGTCACTAATCTGAATGAGCACATCGTAAACAAAGTCATTCTAGGAAATGTGACAGGAGCGTGTGCAGGTGGAGGACGTCTCCCATATCACACACACACACACACACACACACACACACACACACACACACACACACACACACACACACACACATATATATACTTATGTACTATGATAAGATCGACATATCTTATGTCGCAAAGCTGGACGTTTTGTGTTTAAGTCAGTGTATAGAGATTATCTTATAAGGGGCGGAGCCAAGCACCAGTCTGTGAATGGAGGGCGGAGCTGGAGAAGAGCGAGTGATAAAGACCATGTGGGATTTTACTATTGTGTGTTCTGTGTTTCATCAACTGGCAGGATGGGTGATGGTGGTGGGGGGGGGGGAAGAAAGAATGATAAAGAGACAGAGAGCGAGAGAGAGAGAATAGACAGGCGAAAAGCAGATTGAGAGAAATAAACAGACAGAGAGATAGAGAGGAAGAGACTGAGAGCGAAAGAGAAAAGAGAGAGAGAGAGAGAGAGAGAGAGACTGAATGAAAGACTGAGAAAGAAAGACAATCTGAGAGAAAAGACACACACATGAAAGAAATTATGAAATTAAGACAGATGAGAGCAGAGGAGAGAGAGAGAGAGAGAGAGATAGGAGAGAGAGAGAGAGAGAAAAGAAAGAAAGTAATATGACAGAGAGAGACAGATAGAGAGGGGGAGAGAGAGAGAGAGAGAGAGAGAGAGAGAAGTGAGAGACAGAGATGACAGGAGAGAGAGAAAGAGAGAAAGTAGAGACAGAAGAGAAGGTGGGGGGAGAGAGAGAGAAGGGGAGAGGAGGAGAGAGAGACAGAGAGAGAGAAAGGGTGGAGAGAAGAGAGAGAGAGAGAGAGCGAAAGGGAGAGAGAGAGAGACCAGAGAAAGAGAGAAGAGAGAGAGAAAGAGAGGGGGAGAGAGAGATATATACATGGGCAGTTTGCTTTACATGTACTTCGTTACACATGTGTTCGTTACATGTTCTGATGTGAAGTGACTGAATGTACGTCTCTGTGTGTTCCTGACGGTGTGCATTGCGGTGCATTGGGGTGCATTGGGGGTGCATTGGGTGTGTATTGGGTGTGCATTGCGGGTGCATTTGGTGTGTATTGGGTGTGCATTGCGGGTGCATTGTGTGTGTATTGGGTGTGCATTGGTGTGTGATTGGGTGTGCATTGCGGGTGCATTGTGGTGTGCATTGGTGTGTGCATTGCGGGTGCATTGGTGTGCATTGGGTGTGCATTGCGGGTGCATTGCGTGGTATTGGGTGCATTGCATTAGGGGTGCATTGCGGGTGCATTGGGTGTGCATTTGGTGTGCATTGCGGGTGCATTGCGGGTGCATTGGGTGTGCATTTGGTGTGCATTGCGGGTGCATTGCGGGTGCATTGGGTGTGCATTGCGGTGTGCATTGGGGTGCATTGGGGGTGCATTGCGGGTGCATTGCGGGTGCATTGCATTGGGGTGCATTGGGTGTGCATTGGGTGTGCATTGCGGGTGCATTGCGGGTGCATTGGGTGTGCATGCGGGTGCGGGTGCATTGCGGGTGCATTGCGGGTGCATTGCGGGTGCATTGCGGGTGCATTGCGGGTGCATTGCGGGTGCATTGCGGGTGCATTGCGGGTGCATTGCGGGTGCATTGCGGGTGCATTGCGGGTGCATTGCGGGTGCATGCGGGTGCATTGGGGTGCATTGGGTGTGCATTGCGGGTGCATTTGCGGTGTGCATTGGGTGTGCATTGCGGGTGCATTGGGTGTGCATTGGGTGTGCATTGGGTGTGCATTGCGGGTGCATTTGGTGTGTATTGGGTGTGCATTGCGGGTGCATTGTGTGTGCATTAGGTGTGCATTGGCATTGCGGGTGCATTGGGTGTGCATTGCGGGTGCATTGGGTGTGCATGGGTGTGCATTGGGGGCATTGTGCATTGCGGGTGCATTGGGTGTGCATGTGTGCATTGGGTGTACATTGCGGGTGCATTGCTGGTGTGTATTGGGTGTGCATTAGGGGTGCATTGCGGGTGCATTGGGTGTGCATTGGTGTGCATTGGGTGTGCATTGCGGGTGCATTGGGGTGCATTGCGGGTGCATTGCGGGTGCATTGGGTGTGTATTGGGTGTGCATTGGTGTGCATTGCGGGTGCATTGGGTGTGCATTGGTGTGCATTGGGTGTGCATTGCGGGTGCATTTGTGTTTAGGGGTGCATTGCGGGTGCATTGGGTGTGCATTGCGGGTGCATTTGGTGGCATTGCGGGTGCATTGCGGGTGCATTGCGGGTGCATTGCGGGTGCATTGGGTGTGCATTGCGGGTGCATTGCGGGTGCATTGGGTGTGTATTGGGGTGCATTGGTGTGCATTGCGGGTGCATTGCGGGTGCATTGCGGGTGCATTGTGTGTGTATTGGGTGTGCATTGGGTGTAGGGGTGCATTGCGGGTGCATTGGGTGCATTTGGTGTGCATTGCGGGTGCATTGCGGGTGCATTGGGTGTGCATTGCGGGTGCATTGCGGGTGCATTGGGTGTGCATTGGGTGTGCATTGGGTGTGCATTGCGGGTGCATTGGGTGTGCATTGGTGTGCATGGGGTGCATTGGGGTGCATTGGGGTGCATTGCGGGTGCATTGCGGGTGCATTGCGGGTGCATTGCGGGTGCATTGCGGGTGCATTGCGGGTGCATTGCGGGTGCATTGCGGGTGCATTGCGGGTGCATTGCGGGTGCATTGCGGGTGCATTGCGGGTGCATTGCGGGGCATTGCGGGTGCATTGCGGGTGCATTGCGGGTGCATTGCGGGTGCATTTGCATTGGGTGTGCATTGCGGGTGCATTGGGTGTGCATTGGGTGTGCATTGGGTGTGCATTGCGGGTGCATTGGGTGTGCATTGGGTGTGCATTGCGGGTGCATTTGGTGTGCATTGCGGGTGCATTGCATTGGGGTGCATGCGGGTGCATTGGGGTGCATGCGGGTGCGGGTGCATTGCGGGTGCATTGCGGGTGCATTGCGGGTGCATTGGGTGTGCATTGGGTGTGCATTGGGTGTGCATTGGGTGTATTGCATTGGGTGTGCATTGCGGTGTGTGCATTGTGTGTTTGTTGTGCGTGTTGTATTGGCGGTGTGCATTGCATTGTGTGTGTATTGGGTGTGCATTGGGTGTGTATTGCATATATATTGGGTGTGTATTACGTGTGTATTGTGTGTTTACTGCGTGTGTATTGGATGTGTATTGCGTTGTGGGTGTGTATTGGGTGTGTATTGGGTGTGTATTGGGTGTGTATTGGGTGTGTATTGGGTGTGTATTG
>JACRUU010000001.1:335981-348481 GCA_030449085.1 Kryptopterus vitreolus
TTATAATAATATTATTTATGACTTATTTTTTACACACACACACACATACACACCACACACATATATATATATATATATATATATATATATATATATATAGATATATATGTATGTTAAAAAATCTGTCAAAATTGGCTTCAGTAGTCAGTGGGTAATATTTATATTTAAAAAGTAATTATTATTGATTTTTTATTATTTGCCAAAATATTATTACAGATAAATAAGAGCCAAATTCCAAAATTCAGACAAAAAAAATATTTTAATAAAAGAAACATTCGTAATATTTTAAAATACTTTAATTAATTTTTTTTTATAAATATTGTTTTTATTTATTCACCACATTTGCACTGCTTCAGTAAAAGTAATATAATTTATTATCGTCATTATTTGAAAAGTATAAAAATGGCCAAAATGCTATTATTACATTATTATTATTATTATTTTATTTTTTTTCTTGGTCCTGAAATAAGACTAAATATGAACTTTATATTAAGACAAATAAAAATAGTTATTTTGTGGAAATAATACATTTTTATACTGTATATAATGCATCGTATGATCAGCATGACTTATTACTGTAAGCTCTGTTATCTTTATATTGCAGAGTGTAAATATAATTATGCTTGCAAATGTGTGTGTGTGTGTGTGTGTGTGTGTGTGTGTGTGTGAGAGAACCTGGCAGCGCCGCGTGGTTCATAACTCTGATTAGCCTTTCCACCAGAACATGGCTGTAGTGGTTCCTCTCCTCACCTGGGACAGGCAACTGGATCTTCTCCAGCAACTCGGGGTTTATACCTGCATTTACACACACACACACACACACACACACACACACACACACACACACACGCATTTAAATTAGATACAAGATTGAAAAACGGGGCACACACACACACACACACACACACACACACACACACACACACGCATTTAATTTAAATTAGATACAAGATTGAAAAACGGGACACACACACACACACACACACACACACACACACACACTAAAGGTCTGATTTTGAAGGAAAGTGTCTCATTTCTCATTTGCATATTTATGAATATTCATGCATCATGCTAATGAGGGTCAGTGTGCTTGTGTGGAGACGTGCCTTGACATATAGTATGTATTTAATAACTGGTTATTTTATACACATTAATAAAAAAAAGAAAAGTGTTCACTTCATCTGCACATGTGTGTGTGTGTGTGTGTGTGTGTGTGTGTGTGTGTGTGTGTCTATTAAACATTTAAAAAGACATTCAATTCAAAAGATACATTCAAATGCACAAGAATACTTGTATAATGGTATAATGTACATTTATTAATTGTTCATCTGCACACACGTGTGTGTGTGTGTGTGTGTGTGTGTGTGTGTGTGTGTGTGTGTGTGTGTGTGTGTGTGTATTCGGATCGCCGAAAAATAATAATAATAATAATTAATACTATTAAAAGCAGATGATCAGTTTAGTGGATTTTTATAATTATTACTATTATAATAATTACACTGTACTGTACTCTACTGGTGTGTGTGTGTGTGTGTGTGTGTGTGTGTGTGTGTGCAAATACCTTTGCTGTGAGACAAAGCAAAGAGCAGACAAAGGACAAAGAGGGCATGGTAGTCCTCCTTCTCACAGTCCAGAGCGTTGTACACCATGTCCAAGAAGGGCCTGCATGCACACCACACACACACACACACACACACACACACACACACACACACACACACGGTCTTGACACACAATTCTTGCCAGACATGCAGCTTCCAAACCACACGTGGACCACGTCCAAGTATTTCTGCTAACGACTTTGATGTGGATGTTAAAATCTGCCATCTGTGTAAACATCTCCGACTCAAACACTGTGTGTAAATAATAATAACTCTTCACTATTAGTGTGTCAAATCAAAACACACACACACACACACACACACACGCGTCTGAACGTCTGTCGAGTCTCAGCACGCAATCTCATTCTCACTACAATACACAACTCACATACTCACATACACTTCCCATTACACACTCGTCTGTCTATCTATCTATCTATCTATCTATCTAACTACCTAACTACGTATCTATCCACCCAGCTATCTATCTACGTATCTATCCATCCAGCTGTCTATATATATTTATATACATCTATCCATATTTATATCTATCCATCCATCATCTATAATTATCTATCTATCTATCTATCTATCTATCTATCTATCTATCTATCTATCTAACTATCTATCTAACTACGTATCTATCCATCCAGCTATCTATCTATCCATCATCTATAATTATCTATCTATCTATCTACGTATCTATCCATCCAGCTGTCTATATAGATTTATAACATCTATCCATATTTATATCAGATCCATCCATCATCTATAATTATGGCGAGCGAGCATAACGACGGGGAGCTATCTATCTATCTATCTATCTACTACATCTATCCATCCAGCTATCTATCTATCCATCATCTATAATTATCTATCTATCTATCTATCTATCTATCTATCTATCTATCCATCCAGCTGTCTATATATATTTATATACATCTATCCATATTTATATCTATCCATCCATCATCTATAATTATCTATCTATCTATCTATCTATCTATCTACCTAATCTATCTATCATCTCCAATCCATCTATCTAGCTATCCATCTAGCGATTAAGGATCTATCGAGCCGAGCCAGCGATCAGCCAGCCATCAGCCAGCCAGCCAGCCATCCATAAGCTAGATAGAGCTATCTATATATCTATCCATCTACCTAACTACGTATCTATCCATCCAGCTATCTATCTATCCATCCATCCATCATCTATAATTATCTATCTATCCATCTATCTATCTATCCATATTAATATCTATCCATCCATCCATCCATCCATCCATCCAGTCCATCTATCTATCTATCCATATATTAAATCTCTCATCCATATATTACTATCTATCTATCTAACTACTTATCTATCCATCCAGCTAGCGATATCTATCCATCCATCCATCCATCTATATATATTTATATACATCTATCCATATTTAGCCATCTATCCATCCTCATCAGCATCATCATCTATCTATCATCCAGCCATCTAGCGGGCATCTATCCATCCAGGGATCGAGCGTCCGATCGATCTATAGAGGAATCTATCTATCTATCACAGCCTATCTATCTATCGATCTAGCCTAAGGAGCTATCTATCCATCCGATCATAAGCTATAATTATCTATCTATCCATCTATCGAGATCTATCCATAGTCCCTATAGCTCCAGATCCATCCAGCTATCCTATCCATCCATCCATCCATCCAGATCTATCCATCCATCCATCCATCCATCCATCCATCCATCATCTATCATTATCTATCTATCTATCTATCTATCTATCCATCCAGCTATCTATCTATCCATCCATCCATCGATCTAGGAGCTTTAGCATAGCCAGCTAATCGAGAGTATAGGGAGAGACATCGATCCAGAGGGACATCTCCATCATCATCCATCAGCTATCTATCTACCATTATCGAGCGATATATATTATCCATATATTATCTATCCATATTAATATCTATCCATCCCCATCCATCATCAGCATCAGTTCTACTATTATCGCCATTCCCCCCATCCATCTATCTATATCTTCTATCTATCCTATCTATCTATTCATCCATTCATCCTTCCATGCATCCAGCTAAATCTTTATCTATTATCTATATCTATCTATTTATCTCCATCCATCTATCTATTCATCCATCCATCCTATATCTATATTTTACATAGCTATTCTATTCATCCATATCCAATATCATCCATCATCTATCTATTATATCCATCTATCTACCAATCTATCCATCCATCCAGCTATCTATCATCTATCTATCTATATTTATATCCATCTATCTATTCATCCATCCATCTATATATACTTATATTCATCTATCTATTCACCCATCCATCTATCCATCCGTCCATCCAGCTATCTATCTATATTTATATCCATCTATCCATCCATCCATCATCTATCTATCTATCTATCTATATTTATATCCATCTATCTATTCATCCATTCATCCCTCCATGCATCCAGCGAACTCTTTATATATTATCTATATTTATATACATCCATATTTATATCTATCCATCTATCTATCAATATTTATATCTATCTATATATCTATCCATCTATATCTATCTATATCTATCTATCCATCTATACACACACACACACAAACACACAAATGTTAGAGCGGTCAATCGATTAAAATATTTAATCACGATTGCACGTTTTCAATGTACCATAAATTAATTGTAAATGTAACAGACGTTATAATTCTATACATTCCTCTCAAAATCTCTCCCTTTAATAACATTATTGATTATTTTACTCTGGAATATTTTAATATGAATTACTTGTTAATGACAATGTTATTTGTTTAGTGTTGGTTTGAAGTGTAAAATATGGGACGTGGCTCCTTTAAGAATTGTGTTCCGGTTGATTTTCCATATAAACCGGTGATACGGTGTTTAGGTTATACGGAAGCGTAAACTCAACATTGTGTGTTTGCAGGGATTTACAGGCTATTTCTACATCCTGTGGGATTCACCTGCTCATCTGTAGCTCCGCCCCTGCGGCGGCCGCGGCGCTCTTCTCCTCGTCCGTGATGTTCTGTTCTGCCAGCGTGGACGCATCCGAGATCTTACACTTCTCCATCACCACCATCTCAATCTCTACACACACACACACACACACACACACACACACACACACACACACACACACACACACACACACACACACACACACACAGAGACACAAAGCCCATGCTCATGACCTCACACTGCATTAACAAACATTCTTCTGTTGTTTACTAGTATTTACTGCATGACACACACACACACACACACACACACACACACACACACACACACAGTAAAGAAGAAACAGCGGAGTAAAGTGCACACACAGCAGGACGGGGAGATGGACCAGTCATTGCGAAACTTCAGTGGAGCGACGCTACGCAGGTATTTCTGCAGAACTCCCACAGTGTAAAAACCACAGGCAGACCGTCTAGACGGCTTTTTTTTGATGATGACCTCACGCTTAAGGTCCATCTCAGACGCTTTTGACACTGTTGCGGATTGTAGATACAGAGTGAATTGGAGAAGGTCCTCAAAGTGTTAAAAATAGAAAAAAAAACACGTCTAGCCGTTTGTAGGTTTCTTTTTAAAAATTAACGAACCAATTACAAAAATCCTTTGTGATTGCCACCAAAACGGATATAAACAATGTTAAATCGTCCATTAACGATGAGCAGCTGTATTTATACTACGTTAAATTATTAGAGTATTAATTGGACCGAAAAGTCGCAGGTTTAAATCGCAGCACCAACGAGCTGCCACTAGTGGTGCCCTTGAGCACGGCCCTTAACCCCCAATAGCTCGGTTATAATACTTCTGCGTCCAGTGAACGCCGTAGCCTACGCACACATACGGCGTGATAGATAAGGAACACATTCCTTATCTATCTATCTATCTATCTATATTAATATCTATCCATCCATCCATCCATATCTATCGAGAATCTATCTACATATCTATCGATGTCTAATCGATAGGTAGCCATCAAGCTACCTACGTATCTATCCATCCAGCGATCTATAGAGGATATACATCTATCCATATTTATATCTATCCATCCAGCAGCGAGAACAGCTAGCGGCGGCGGAGCGATCTATCGAGCGAGCTATCGAGAGATCGAGATAATATCTAGCCAGCCATCCAGCGGCCATGGGCAGAGAGAAGGATCTAGCGAGCTATCGATCTATCGATCGGAGCGAGAGGAAGAGCGAGCCATCGAGCATCAGCATCTAGAAGATCGATCTAGCTAGCTAGCTAGCTATCGAGCGAGGAGAGGAAGATCGATCAGCATCCAGCAGCGATGAAGGATCGATGATCTAGCTAACGACGGATCTAGCCAGCCAGTCAGATCGAGCTGATCCATCCAGCATTATTCGAGAATAGTTGGAGATACAGCATCCATAGGATATATCGATCCATCAGCATCGAGAAGGATCTAATGCGATCGATCTAACTACGTATCTATCCATCCAGCTATCTATCTATCCATCCATCCATCTATCTATATATATTTATATGCATCTATCCATATTTATATCTATCCATCCATCATCTATAATTATCTATCTATCTATCCTCTATCTATCCATCAGCTATCTATATCTATCTATCTAGCTATCTATCTATCTATCTATCTATCTATATTAATATCTATCCATCCATCCATCATCTATAATATCTATCTATCTATCTATCTATCCATCCATCCATCTATGCATCTATCTATATCATATCTATCTATCTATCTATCTATCTATCTATCTATCTATCTATCTACCTAACTACGTATCTATCCATCCAGCTATCTATCTATCCATCCATCCATCATCTATAATTATCTAGACCTCGTGCTCTGCGTCGACGTGACGGGTCAGGTTAGGATACGCCGTAGCCCTGACGCAGGAGTATAAATCGTCCCCGGGACATTGTATTCCTGGTGGACAAAAATCTGGATCTACCTGTCCGTGTTTCTGGCACAGCTGTGAGAACACGATGAGCGTGACCATGAGGCGGACGGCACGGAATGACTGAGGACCGGAGTGACATGGACAGGATGGAAAGCTGGCAGTGGAGAGCTCAGGAACTGACTCTTTCCCAGGTGTTTCTTACTGGGAAATTGTGGAGACACTAAATGTTAGAATTTTGCGCAGGGTCACGATGGATCCTGAGAAAAAACAAGACCAGCGGAAATTGCTCGGATTCGGTGAAACGGGAGGGACGTGACGCGACTTTTATTCCCATTAGAGTCACGAGTCAGCGCCTCGCTGAGTCAGTCTGAATAATTAAAATGAGGAAAAACGTGTACGGAGAATAAAAGTCCCTGGACAGGCCACGCCCACCAGGAACGAGAGGGAATTCCCTCTGGGAATTTGGTCTGCGTTCGGACAATAGATTTATTCTTTATCATTTCGAGGGGCGGGGTCAAGTGAGGGCCAGATCAGAGAGCAGCTCCACTGGAGAACAGAGGGACAGTCAGTGGTGGTGGTGGGACGTTTCATCCGGATCCACTCACCTTCCGTGTCCCCACTCGTCCTGCTGGCCTTTGAGCTAGCCTCTGTACCTTTAGCCTTCTCTTCGTCCCCGCCTTCCTCGACTCCCCTCTCGTCCTCGTCCTCTTCGCCAACGTTCTTGTAGTTGGGCCGCTTTTGCGTCCTCTTCCTGCCCCGATGCCGGCTCATCTCCAACGAGCGCTCCAGAGTCTCGGGCGGCTTGGCAAAACGACGCACCGCGCTGTTGGCCTTGAGGGGGGAGGGGGGTAAAAAATAAATAAATAAATAAAAATATGTTCCCACATATTAAACTGCCCACCCGCGATATTTAAGATTTCTTAAAGGGAGTTTTCCAGCCCCGGCATCACCACTTTGGGTCTTTTAACCCTCGGTGCTCCAGGGGGCGCTGTATCATGGCTGACCCTGCGCTCTGACCGCAGCTTCCCAACACGACCTGGGAGATGCGAAGAAACAATTTCACCGTGCTGTAATGTTTATGCAACAAATAAACACTATTCTTATTCTTCTCCTGCATTAATAAATACAATTTCCTGCACTTTCCCGCAATTTCCTGCGCAGTGTAAAACTGCACCATGCAGTCGTGGTATTCATTTCTTACGCTGCCTTGAAGAAAATTGATATTTTTTCCTGTTCCTGGTGCAATATTTAAGATTTCTACCGATAAATGTTCATTTTCTCGCAATATTTATGCTTTTTATCGCTCCGGGACGAAATATTTCTAATAAAATAGTGTTTATTTGTCACAAACATTACAGCACAGTGACGATTACAGCATAGCTTGACGATACCGGGGCTCGAACCCCTGACCTTCTGATCGGTAACCCAACGCCTTAAAACGCCCTCCCATTGATCCGGGCCAGGATTTTTCCCCCACTTTTATATTTTATTCAATTAATATTAATAATAATAATAATAATAATTTCGTATATTTATATAGTGCTTTTCTAGACAATGCTGATGTGGATGAGGGGATCTCCTCCTCATCCACCACATGTGTACAGGATGATACGACGGCAGCTTTTAGACAGTATAGCCCCCACCCCCTCTCCCCCCAGGGTAAGCGCCCCCTGCTGGCCCTCACGAACACCTCTTCCAGTAGCAGTGGGACAACCAGTCTTAGGCTACAGGGTGATATATGGCTACTGGCAAGATTTCCTTATTTCTGCCGCTCCCATCCGAAAAAAAAGTATTTCCTCCCATTCCCGGCCACGATATTAAATATCTCAACTTGATATATCAAATATAAACACGAGACTCTTTCACACACACTTCATTTCCCATATTAACGCCAGGGAATTACTTACAAAAAAAAAATCGCTAAAAGAAAAGAGAAAACGCCCGATAAAAATATTACTTAAATAAAGAGGAAACGCCCATTACACACAGTGTTACGTATTTGATCCTCCCGGGTTAAAAAGGACATCATTCCCGGCTTGAAATCTCCACTAAAGGGACGAAAATAAAAAAATACACCAAGATAAAACGAATCCACGAGTGCGTGATTACGGTGCGTCACCGAGAGAGATGAAATCCTGCACAGACCCGAGTGTGGACGGCACACATTCCGTACAGTAATAAATCTCTCCGGCACGAGATGATCTCCAACATCCTGCATGGAATCCGAGCACGCCATGTCATGGACCCGGGTTCATGCACCTTTTCTTTTAAGCAGGGGTGTACAAACTTTTGGTAAAGAGGGCCAGATTTGGGGAGGTGAAACTATGTTGAAACTACGTTCAGTCTGACATTCCTTATACATTAAAATTCAATGCAAATGAACAAATTACATCATTCATTCATTCATCTTCTAGCGCTTTATCCGATCTTCCCTCGGGTCACGGGGAGTCTGTGTCTATCTCAGGCGTCTATGGGTATTAAGGCAGGATACACCCTGGATGGAATGCCAACCCATCACACACACACACACACATTCATACACTAGGGACAATTTTCCAAGGTGCCAATCAACCTACCGTGCATGTTTTTGGACCGGGGGAGGAAACCGGAGAACCCGGAGAAAAACCCCCTGAGACACGGGGAGAACATGCACAAACTCCACACACACATGGCCGAGACGGGAATCGAACCCGGACCCTGGTCGTGTGAGGCGAACATGCTAAACACTAAACCACCGTGCCTCCTATGAACAAATTAATGATTTTTTTTAATTGCACTTTTTTTGCATTTTATTTAAGTTTTTACTAAAATGACTTTGTTTTTCATATTTTAAGGCCGTATAAACTTAAGAAAGTAAGATGAAACATATCCAGGTTGAAACATTATATATTATTCACTATTAACTGTAAACCTGACGGGCACTGTGTTTTAGTGGTTAGCAGGTTCGCCTCACACCTCCAGGGTCCGGGTTCGATTCCCGTCTCGGCCATGTGTGTGTGGAGTTTGTGCATGTTCTCCCCGTGCCTCAGGGGGTTTTTCTCCGGGTTTTCCGGTTTCCTCCCCCGGTCCAAAAACATGCACGGTAGGTTGGATTGGCACCTTGGAAAATTGTCCCTAGTGTATGAATGTGTGTGTGTGTGTGCGATGGGTTGGCATTCCATCCAGGGTGTATATATATATATAAACCTCTAAATCCAAATCCTGTAAACAGGAAAACAAACAATAACATTGATCTTATTCTGAAGTACAAAACAAGGGCAGATAAAAATGGTAAAATGTTATTTTATTTTGCCTTAATTAATGAATAGAGTGGAATTTTATCGCTTTGTCTCCTTCTTCTCCGATCTTTAGGGCTACAGGTCTTTTGGTAAAATTTTTTTGTATATTTTTTTTTGTATTGTTGTATTTTATACTGTTGGTAAACATATTATTGATTTTATGATGGAGACTGCATTTGTCCCCCGGGCCGGACTTTGGACATGCCTGGTTTTAAGGGTTTATACGTATTTCTGCAAAGACCCTGGTTAAAAAAAAAAAAAAAAAAAAAAAAAAGCGGGGCAAGATCTTTATCACATACACACTTCCTTTGTTTTCTTCCTGACACACACACACACACACACACACACACAGAGCAAGTGTTTGAAAGTGAAATTGTGTGAACCGCACTGTATGAAACACAGCCAGGCCCTGATGAACACGATGCCACATCAAGAGATGCGTGGAACGCGACTACTGTCTTCTCAGAACCCTGCACGTGTGAACGCAGATGAGAACGAGGACGGCGTTATGGAGACCCCCCCCCCACCACGTCAGTACACCGGATAACGACCCCCCCTGCCTTGCTCGCACCAACCCTGAAATCACGCAGTCATCCTGAGACTAGGGGGCCGACACCTCGAGCCCACGCGAGTCTTCGCAGAAGACTTCAAAAGCATTCGGAGAAGAAAAGTCTCCACTGCGAGGAGAAACGGGCCCCCGGGGGCCCCCGGTGTCTCGTTCGCAAGATTTTCCGCGGTGACTCAAAAAAAAAAATAATAATGTGTGTTTAAAACCAGAGTGGGCACCAGGGAGGTGTGTGGCCCAGTGGTTACGGTTAAGGAAGATCACGGGTTCAAACCCCACCACCACCACCACTACTAAGCTGCCACTAGTGGGCCCTTGAGCAAGGCCCTTAACCCTCAACTGCTCAGTTGTAAGTCTAATTGCTAATATGAGCAGAGAAATCCACAGCAACTTACAACTGAAGGGGGTTATAAGGCCGTTTTTTCCGAACTTCACCTAATGTTTCTCGGCACCTTCTTTACAACGCCAGAAGGACCTTCATTTCTATCCGTACATGCCTGAGAGCGTCTCGCACTCAACACCCCATAATAACATTTCTTCCTTCTCTCTGTCCAGGAAAACACCAATAAATAAACATGTGGTGGGGGGGGGGTCGAGCCCTGGTATTGCACACTGCCACTCTTGGGTCCTTGAGCAAGGCCCTTAACCCTCCATGCTCCAGGGGGTGCTGTATCAGATTCCAAGCATTTTCTGCGCATTATCACAGCTTGTTAGGAAGCGCTATGATACGGCGCCCCCTGGAGCATGGAGGGTTAAGGGCCTTGCTCAAGGACCCAAGAGTGACAGCTTGGAGATACCGGGGCTACGACCCGTATACCAGAGCCATAGACCACTGGGTTACACCAGATGTCATAATTGGATTTAGGAGTGAAGGAAAAGCCGCCGACAAGTACTCAACACCTCCTCAGGTGGATGCTACAAGGGGGGGGTAGCGCAGGGGTTTAAGGCACTGGGTTAATGATCGGAAAGACAGGGGTTCGAATCCCAGTATCGCCAAGCTGCAACCCTTGAGCAAGGCTCTTAAACATCTGAGCTCCAGGGGGCGCCGTAAGACTATTCTTCGTAGGTATCAATGCATGTTGAAATTGGGGAGGTGGTAGCTCAGTGGTTAAGGTGTTGGGCTATAACGTTGCAGGTTCGAGTCCCGGGCGAGCTGCCACTACTGGGCCCTTGAGCAAGGCCCTTAATTGCTCAGTCTGCCCTCAACTGCTCAGTGCATTCCTGGTGCCGATCCCAAGCCCGGATAGATGGCGAGGGTCGCGCTAGGAAGGGCAAGCATGTGCCAAAACTAATATGCGGATCATCCGCTGTGGCGCCCCCTAATGGTAGAAAAGTGTAATGAATGTTGCAACGAATGAAAAATAAATAAAGTCTTTATTTGATATTTAAAATATTTAAAAAGTCAGCTGAAGGTTGCAGCCATTGTTTTTTTGTTTTTTTTTTTTTCATTGTTTGGGTGCAGTAACCAAAAGCAGCGCTGCTTATGGGTCACGGTGTCACGGTGGAAATGGAACGCTGCAGCGCTGTCGCTCATAACAGCTACCTGCGGCTCGATTGCGGTCGCACATCTAACGGCGTGTTCCTTTACAGGTGGCAAAACGATTTACCAGCAAGAGAGATTCTGAACGAGATACGCGCAGGCTGACGGAAGTGAGATCGCACCCACGGAGCGATACGTGCTGAGTTCCTGTCTCTCTGCAAAACGTTTTGGGTTTGTTTTTTTTTTTTCTTTCTTTTTTTTTAACGTTTTTATTCTCATGTCACCAACGATATTTTTAAAATGCACCCGGGCAGTGGGGGGAAAATGACCTGCATATATATATATATATATATATATATATATCAGATCATCAGATTAGCACACCTACAAGTCTTTTCATTTTTATCGCTCCTTTATCTTTATATGTGCATATGTATATATGTGCATGTGTGTGTGTGCATATATATATAGGCATATATATATATATATATATATATATATATATATATATATATATATATATATATATATATATATATAAGATAAAGGAGAGATAAAAATGAAAAGACTTGTAGGTGTGTGCTAATCTGATGATCTGATTATATATATATATATATATATATATATAAAGATAAA
>JACRUU010000001.1:355981-370276 GCA_030449085.1 Kryptopterus vitreolus
ACGAGGCATTAGCTCAGCCACCACCACCAAGCTGCCACTAGTGGGCCCTTGGGCAAGACCCTTAACCCTCAATTATGTATGTTACTTATACTGTCTATTAATAATAACAGTCCAGCGTTCGTACGGACCGCTATATCATATCATAGCATTCCTTTTATCTTAAAAAATGAATTAGGATGAATTAGGAGGTACGGTCAGAGACGGCCGGACTATGCATCACCCCCGCCCTCCCAAAAAATTCCCTGTCTCACATGATCATAAACGAGGACGAGCCAATCAGAGACGAGTATTTTGGGTGATTAGAAGGGATTTTTTTTTAAAACGAGAATAAAATGGTGTGGAAATGGCACCGCGCTGGGATTGGAACTCACCTGCTCCTGGGTGACCAGCGAGTAGACGTAGAGCGGCAGGAAGAGGCGGTTCAGCAGGTGATCGGTCAGGACGTCGTTCAGGAATTCGCAGTTGATGATGAGGATGTCGTTCAGGTAGTGCAGGTGATCCAGGTGCTCCGCCACCAGGTCGCTCAACTTCCCTCGGTTCTTATGCCTGAGAACCCAATCATTCATAAAGCGTGTATGTCATTAAAAACGTGTACCATTGTGTAAAACGCAGGCCTCGTTTTGATATTACCGGCCTGCACTGCCACCTAGTGTTCATTTTCAAAACTACATCGCAATGATACGCAACAGACACATTTTATGCGAATAAAATCGTATTTATGTTACAGAAAATGTCTTACTCTTCGTCCGTCTGCACGCACTTGTCCAGCTCGATGACGTGGCTGCCGATGAACCACACCAGGTTGGAGAAATACGGCACGGCTGTTTTATCCCGGATGTAGTGCAGCATGTGCTGGTTATCCACTGCACAACACCAGATGATGTTATGTGTACAGCGTTCATAATTACAGCAAAATATCTTAGTAATAATAATAATAATAACCGTAAAAAAAAAACAAAAACATTTTGTCGGCTCTTTTTGTTTTGTTTTTTTTTGTCTTTCATACAAATACTGTAAAATAAAAAAAAGCTTCCTCCTAAATAAATACTTTCATTTATAAAATTTAATAAATGCTTTAAGAATGATTTCCATGCCGGAGTAATATTAATATACTGCAGTGTTTTAAGGGAATCTACCCTAGCATTTTTATACACTGTCAGACATGATATATAAAATGTAAATAAAAACATAATATATTCTTATGCATATAAATATAAAATGAAAAAGCAATATATATATTTCAGATCCTTTAAGCTGCATAATATATGAAAAACTAACTGCGCGCCCCCTAGAGGGCAAAACGTGCCTTACATCGCAGAAAAATGGGACAATGAAAGATTAATAACTGCTGTTTATAGACGGGAGATTGCATAAATAATACTTTGTCGTTAATAATGAATAAGATGGTGATTATGTGAAGGCGAGGTGGAAGAGAAACAGACGCTGCTCGTCTGGAGAGGGAGATATTTTTAAATACGATCTAATTGTTATAGAGGTGTTTATTTATTTTTTTTTAAATAGAATAAACGTTTACATTCGGGACTGTACAGCAAATTGATGAAGGAGAGTTAAAGTTGTGAAATTGACCAACTTACATGAGACTGGAATGGAATAAGGCACACAGGAGTCACCAGAGAAGGAGGAGGGAAGAACAGACACACGGTTAATAGGGTTAAAGAGACTGAAGTGGAGCTTAAAATGACATCCCATAAACACCGTCCCAAAAAAACAAACAAAAAAAAAAAAAGGGTGAGGCAGAAATGCACACATCTATTAGACCTAGTGAGGTCACGATACCAAAATCACCATTAAATATCGCGATACCAATACCAAATCGATACTATGGCAAAATGTATTAATTACATAATGCGACTCTGTTGTTATTTACGGATAAACACTGAATGTCTGCTGAAACAAACTTAAAATAAATGGTCATTTTTAATGGTCATATGTAATTATTTATATTATTTAATTAAGTTTCATCAGTGTGAAAGGCGACGTGCATCCGTGAGGGGGAAAAACAATCCTCTATCGCATCTATCTCTCTACTAATAAATAAAATAAAAAACAATAATAATAAAAATAATAATAAAAGATATTTCAGATGCAGATTTCAGATCTATCATTTTTTTTTGTATCGTCACTATTAAAATGTAAAGTATTGTTACTATTAAAATGACGAATCGTATCGTTTTTAAAAGCAGCGTATTGCGATACCTATCTAGTACCGGTGTATAGGGTATGTAATAGGGTGAAAGAGACTGAAGTGGAGCTTAAAATGACATCCCATAAACACTGTCCCAAAAAACAAAAACAAAAAAGTGTGAGGCAGAAATGCACACGTCAATTAGACCTAGTGATGTCACGATACCAAAATCACCATTAAATATCACGATACCAATACCAAATCGATACTATGGCAAAATGGATTAATTATTTAATAAATAACGGTTGTTATTTATTGATAAACACCCAATGCCTGCTGAAACAAACTATTTGAATTCAAAATAAATGGTCATTTTTAATTATTTGCCAAGTTTCATCACTGTGAAAGTCGACCGTATCTCTATAATAATATATTTATAAAAAGAAAAAAAAAAAAAGATATTGTAGATCCAAATTTCAGAAGTATTGTTACTAATAAAATGACGAATCGTATCGTTTTTAAAAGCAGAGTATCGCGATACCTATCTAGCACCGGTGTATCGTGCAACAGTATTCAGAAATCTGCACAACACGGAGTGATTTTGATTGGCAGGAATAAGGACGTAAGATAAAGACGAGTCTGTCTCATTGGCTCTGTGCACACTGTGATCCTATAACACAGCGAGGTTTATGAAGAACAGAGAAAAATGATTTTACGTCAAATAAAATGAAAGAGAGAAAGTTCTCACAGGGGAGGAGATACGCTTATATACACTACATTCTGCGTTATAATCACTCATCAATCGTTTCCCATAACGGATTACACTTTCATTCCATAGAGTCACTTTTTATTGTAGTCACTTTTAATGATTAAAGATCCTCCCAAAGTCGCTTTAGAGAAGTAAACAGATTATGAATATGAAGTTTAAATACATAAATAATACGTTTAAAAAAAAACCCTTTAGTCCGGGTTTGGTGAGGTGTGTGTGTGTGTGTGTGTGTGTGTGTGTGTGTGTGTGTGTGTGTGTGTGTGTGTGTGTGTGTTACCTGCAGGAGCGTCAATGTGGTGAGAGATGATAAAGAGTGAAAGGCAGAAGTGAAAGAAAAAGCCAGTATATATATATATATAAAAATATATAAAGAGAAATATAGGTGTAGTGAGAGATAAAGAGAGTGAGTGAGACAGGGAGATAGAAAGATATAGAGCGAGGGTGAGAAAGAGATAAAGATAGATAGAGCGAGATAGAGAGAGATAGAGAGTGAGAGTGAGAGGAAGAGATAGACAGATAGATAGAGATAGAAAGAATGATAGATAGATATAGATAGACAGAGTGACAGATAAAGAGAAATAGAGAGAGATAGAGGGATAGAAATAGAGATAGAAAGATAGAGAGAGCGTGAGAGTGAAATAGAGAGAGCACCAGAGAGAGACAGAGAGATAGAAAGATAGAGATATATTGAGAGCAAGAGGAAGAGATAGACAGAGAGAGCTATAGAGAGATAGATAGATAGATAGATAGATGATAGATAGATAGATAGATAGATAGATAGATAGATAGCGTGAGAGATAAAGAGAAAGGTAGAGAGCGGGGTGAGAGAGAGACAGATAAAGATAGATAGGAAGAGATAGGATGGATGGATAGATCCGAAATGCGGCGAGAGATAAGATAGATAGATAGATAGATATAGATATATAGATAGAAATAGATAGATAGATAGAAAAAGATAAAACAAAATAAGATAGAGAGAGATATAGATAGATAGATAGATAGATATAGACAGAGTGACAGATCAAGAAATATAGAGAGATAGAGGGATAGAAATAGAGATAGAAAGATAGAGAGAGCGTGAGAGTGATAAAATAGAGAGAGCATCCCAGAGAGAGACAGAGAGATAGAAAGATAGAGATATATTGAGAGCAAGAGGAAGAGATAGACAGAAAGAGAGAGATAGATAGATAGATAGATAGATAGATAGATAGATAGATAGATAGATAGATAGCGTGAGAGATAAAGAGAAGCTAGATAGAGAGAGATGAGAGAGAGACAGATAAAGATAGATAGGAAGAGATGGATGGATGGATAGAGATAGAGAGATAGATAGATAGATAGATAGATAGATAGATAGATAGATAGATAGATAGATAGATAGATAGACAGATAGATACAAATAGATAGATGAGAGATAGAGAGAGAAGAGAGAATAGATAGAGTGAGACAGTGAGAGAGAGACAGATATAGAAGATGAGATAGACAGAAAGAGAGAGATAGATAGATAGATAGATAGATAGATAGATAGATAGATAGATAGAGAGATATAGATAGATAGCGATAGATAGATAGATATAGATAGATAGATTAGATAGATAGATAGACAGACAGACAGAAAGAGATAGATAGATAGATAGATAGATCAGAGATAGAGAGATAGATAGATAGAATAGATAGATAGATAGATAGTACTAGAGATCGAGAGAAGAGAGATAGATAGAGACAGCAACAGAGATAGATAGATAGATGGACAGACAGATAGATAGATAGATGATAGAGTGATCGATTAGATAGATAGATAGATAGAGATAGATAGATAGATAGATAGATAGATAGATAGATAGATAGATAGATAGATAGATAGATAGATAGATAGATAGATAGATAGATAGATAGATAGGTGGATGGATGTCAGGGAAGGGTACACTCACCTTTGTACACATTGAGAGTGATGGTCCTGACCGCGATCCTGACCATGCTCTCTGGATGGTTGAAAAACTTAATGGCCTCCGTGTACAGGGCAAAATCATTAGTGTGCTGGAAGCATGGGAGACAAGAGAGCGTGGACGTCACCCGAAAGGAAGGATTCGCTCGGGGAGAGAGAGAGAGAGAGAGGAGGAGGGCTGCCATCTATACGACATCATCTCTACAACTACACAACTACACAATCGCACCCTCGTACACAACTTTACATCGGGTCTTTTACAATCACATCATACACTTACATATAAACTTGCTTTTAGTGTGTGGCGTTGTTGAAAATGGGGCTTGGAGGTGTGGGGATTTGAACTCACAACCACCAAGTCCAAATGACTTCCTACTATCTAAGTGCCATGCTTTTGAACGAATAGAGACTTTGATACGATACCAAGATTAAATATCACGATACCAATACCGAATCGATACGATAAATAACACAAACTGAATAACGGAACTCTGTTTTTATTTATTTATTAATAAACATCGAATGTTTGCTGTGTGCTGAAGCAAAGTCGAACTGTTTAATAATATTCAAATATATTGTTCATTATTTATGTTTCATGTCTCACGTTGTATCAGCGTAAAGCACTTTTAAAGCAATAAGAGATCAGAGAGAAAGTCACATCGCTTTTATAGTAGGTGCATTTGTTTACGCCATTCTACACTAAATATGAATACTGGGCACAAATAAATACAAATATCACAACATATAATCACCCAGTGTTAATGTTAATACATCACTAACGTAAAATTGTATAAACTTGTGTGTGTGTGTGTGTTTAAAGTGCTGATAAGATAAACACCTGGCCTTTTTTATTTACCTGAACGACCAGATGTGTGATGTCGCTAAACATCCCATAATGTGACTCCCGAATTCTGTTTAAATGGATCATTATATCGGCTTAATATCAGGCACCACTATATGATTTAGCTTTCTAACACTATTTTTGGCCATTCTTCTTGTTGTTATTATTGTTTTTGTTGTTATTATTATTGATAATGGAGAAATTCTTGTCACATGACCCACACGATCCAGAACCTGTTCTTCTATTATCAACAATTCTATTTATTTATTCGTGTACATATTTACTTCTTTATTTATTCATTTAAATCAATTACTTGTATTTATTTACTTATGCATTATTCATCATGTACTTACTTGTACATTCAAGTATTTAATTACTTGTTTACTTATTTATAATTGACCTTTTTTTTCTCATTCATTTGTTTACTTGTTTATATTTATTTACCCTTTTAGCATTCCTCATTTACATTTTTATTTATTGTCTATTTGCTCACTTACTTGTTTACTTATTTATAATTGACCTTTTTCCCCATTCATTTGTTTACTTGTTTATATTTATTTATTTACCTTTTCAGCATTCCTCATTTACATGTTTATTTATTGTCTATTTGCTCACTTACTTGTTTACATATTCATTCATTTATTTACTTGCTTGGATATATATTTATTTACTTATTTATTATCCACTATTTCCTTGTTTGTTTGTTTATTACTTATTTATTCACTTTTTGACTTATCGATTTGTATTTGTTTACTTTTCACTGTGTCCTTGTTTGTTTACTATTTATTTGCTTACTTGTTTATTTACTTGTATTTGTTGATGTTTCACTGTTTACATGTTTACTTTTTGTTACATGTTTGTTTGTTTGTTTGTTTATTTCACACCGACACACATTAAGGCTTGCAGCGGTAAATCTCTGGCCGAGCGAATCTCTCCCTCCGGCTGGTCTGTATTCCCGACACAACGCGTGTCCGCGATTAAAGCGCGGGAAGTGACGCGCTATTCCGAGGACGTCTTCATAAGGGCTTCATAACGCACTAATAAGCTCCGAAACGGCCGGAGGAGCGCTCTCTCGCTACCTTCTGACGCAAAAGTGTTACGGAGCTCTAGTGCACGTGTTATAAAGCTGTTACGTAGACAGCCTGGTAATAACGCCACGCTCGCGTGTAATAATAACTTGCGCAGCCATTTACAGTACACCAATAACTTTCCCCTATACAAAGGAGCCGAAAAAAAAAAGAATCATAAACATTACAGACGTTTAGTTCAGGGGTGGAAAGGCACGGATGTTTATCCGGCATTGTTTTCCTGGCGTTCCCGGGACCGCGAGCGAAGCCTCACCTCGTTATAGAAGAAATGCACCGTGTGGCTGTTGAGCTTCAGCGACAGCGTCTTCAGGAAGGAGATGTAGTAGGCCATGATCTCCTCGTCGGAGAAGTCGAACTTATGCACGATGATGGAGTTGACGTGGTTATTCGACAGCAAGTAGTCTGCGGAAAAACAAACAAACAAACAAACAAACAATCAGACTACCAATTAAATAAATGCAATAAAAATGTATTTTATATCAATACAGTAATAATAAAATCCATATTTTACAGATAATTAATAATAATAATAATAAGTGTCAGGTTTAGTGGTTAGCACGTTCGCCTCACACCGCCAGGGTCCGGGTTCGATTCCCGTCTCGGCCATGTGTGTGTGGAGTTTGTGCATGTTCTCCCCGTGTCTCAGGGGGTTTTTCTCCGGGTTCTCAGGTTTTCCGGGTTTTTTCCTCCCGGTTTCCTCCCCCGGTCCAAAAACATGCACGGTAGGTTGATTGGCACCTTGGAAAATTGTCCCTAGTGTATGAATGTGTGTGTGTGTGTGTGTGTGTGTGTGTGTGATGGGTTGGCATTCAATCCAGGGTGTATCCTGCCTTAATACCCATAGACGCCTGAGATAGACACAGACTCCCCGTGACCCGAGAGAAGATGGGATAAAGCGCTAGAAGATGAATGAATGAGTGTCAGTGTAAAACGATGCGGCGTTGTTGTTGTTGTTGTTGTTGTTGTCGCTTACACAGAGACGTCTCGTGACTGATGTTCTCGAACAGGATGTTGAGCGTCTGCAGGAGCTGCACGCACACGTAGCGGCCCGACTTCTGCCGCAGGATGTTGAGGAAAAACGCAAACATGTTCTTCTCCAAGAAGAAGCTGGAAAAACAGCGGGAGAGAGAACAAGTGAGACTTCAAAGACTCCGGGAAAAAAAAGAAAAGAACGAGAGATTAAAAACGCACTCGAAGACGGAGCTGTCGTTCTGATCGCCCCAGATGAGGATCTCGGTGATGGAGCGAATCGTCTCCACCAGCAGGTTCCGGTTGTGATCCGTCACCGTCGTGTTCTTGGTCAGGACGTGGTACATGTACCTGTGGACGAGAAACAAACACAGGGAAACAGCTCTCCTGGGAAGGAGTCTCCAGTTCCGGTGTTTTTTTTTTGTTTTTTTTTTTAAACATTTACAGATGAAGAGAAAATGATCAATTATAATAATAAAAAATATATATTCATTTAATGTTAATTATTAGTACTAACAAATAAATAATAATTATAATAAAGTCAATAAATACTATAAATACAATATTAAAATAAAATACTTTAATATACTTTAAATAATGATGTGAGTTACCTGGAAAATAGTTTTTAGGTTATCAATTAAGGTAAAACATTTTTTTTAGAAACGTAGATATTATTATTGTTGTTGTTGTTGTTGTTGTTGTTATTGCTACATATTTACTCTAGGTCACGTGAATGTACTGTGTAATCATCACGATAAGCAGAAACGCGCTATAACGTTATTGGGTGTGAATAAAAAATGTAATATCTAAATATATATAGATATATATATATCTATATATATAATATATACAGGTTGTTTACTGTAAACAATAATAATACTCGAGCGCGGTAGGGTTAGCACAGATGCTAGCGGGATTTCTGAGGTGAAATGGAGCTCACTTGAGATGATCCAGAGAGTGGATGTTCTTGGCCTTGCCCTGGCCTCCGACCCATCCCCTGGACCTGCCGAACATGCTGACGGCCTGGTGTTATTCCTCCGTCCGCCGAGACCTGGTTCCCCTTTTTATTCCCCTCGAACCGAGCGGTCCATCGCTGCTGTGTGTGTTTGTGAGGAAAATACACCGCTTAGCGCTTTAGCTGCTAAGGAGAAGTGACAAGCGCAGCGCCGCTTCCCGATCCCATCTTCGCGCCCTACACCGAGCGCACTACGCCGACCGTGGAAGCGCCCTTCCCCCTCACCTTCCTAGTGCCCTACAGTTCGCGACGGAAGGAATTTGAAACGACACAGCAGCTCATGCGATGTTGACGGGATTTGTAGTTTAGTCACGAGCGCGGCCGCTTTCGGAGTGCTCTCGTATTCGCCATTAATGAACTACAATTCCCAGATCACAGCCCGAAAGACGGGTTATTATGATTATGATTATGATTATGATTATTATGATGATATGATTATTATTATTATTATTATTTATTATTATTATTATTATTATTAGTGGCGTTGGATCAAGCGTCACTCTTACTATGCTAGTTATTATTATTATTATTATTATTATTATTATTATTATTATTATTAGTGGCGCTGGATCAAGCGTCACTCTTACTATGCTAGTTATTATTAGTATTATTATTATTATTATTATTATTATTGGTGGCGCTTGGATCAAGCGTCACTCTTACTATGCTAGTTATTATTATTATTATTATTATTATTATTATTATTATTAGTGGCGTTGGATTTCAACGCGTCACTCTTACTATTGTAGTTATTATTATTATTATTGTTATTACTGTTATTATTATTATTATTAGTGGCGTTGGATCAAGCGTCACTCTTACTATGCTAGTTATTATTATTATTATTATTATTATCTTATTATTATTGTTATTACTACTGTTATTATTCTTTTAATAATACATAGTATTATTATTATTACTGTTATTATTATATTATTATTATTTATTATTATTATTATTATTATTATTTATTATTATTATTATTATTATTAATTATTATTATTATTATCAGTGATGCTTGGAACAAGCATCACTCTTACTATGCTGGTTATTATTATTAAATATATATATTTTTTATTATTTACTATTATTATTATATTATTATTATTATTATTAATGGTGCTTGGAACAACCATCACTCTTACTATGCTGGTTATTATTATTTTATTATATTTATTATATTATTATTATTATTATTATTACTATTATTATTATTATTATTATTATTATTAAGATAAGAAATAACCTTGCATGAGAAAAGATTTTTAAAAGTTTTAAAAGATTTTTTAAATTGAATTTATTTTAAAATAGTTCTTTATTTCAGAAAAACATTGAGTATTTATTAGTAAATAAAAATAATTATTAGTAAATAAAAATAAGTTCCATTATTTAATTTCAGATTTTTATATAAAAATAAATATATATATATATAATAGCATGATATTTAATATTGCTACAAAAGTACAGGCCTGAAATTCTATTCTTAATAATCTTTTTTAAAAAATAGGATTTTAGAAAGAGACTCATCAACGACACCCTTCTGACCAATCACAGTCCGTTCATTTTGACGTGTAATGACGTCAGTGTCGCGTCTCCCACAGGTTATCCTCCATTAATGAACTACAATTCCCAAACGATAGACACGTTCTGACGTCATAAGCACGCGACGTTTGTTTTTGTTTTGGCGCTGTCATTTTGGTCTCCGCTCCGTTCGAACCTTTTCCTGTTAAACATTTCTTTTGTGCGGAAATAAAACAAGCTAGCCGTGTCGACGTCATGCGAAGGTATTATTGTTGTTGTTATTATTGACAAACAAACAAACATGGATATTAAAGATCGGGTTTATGTAATAACACGTGGGGGGGATTGGGTGATCCTGGAGGACACGGCGTGTTACGTGCTATTTTAATGTCTTTATTTATAGACAAAGTGCTGGTTTTATTCGGAGACGCGTGTTTGTTTTGTTTTTATTTTTGTTTTTATTTATTCCTGGCTGTGTTGGAGATGTGCGCAGTCAGCAGATGTGTGTAAAGGACTGGATAGGATTTCAAGAGTCATGCAGAAGGAGCCGCCGGTAATTCGGGACCGTGTCCTCCTCAGATCCGCGTGAGACGGGAAAAAAGAAAGAAAGAAAGAAAGGGAAAGAAAGAAAGAAAAAAAAGGAAGGAAAGAAGGTCTATGCCACACTCGGTCCATTTCCGGTTGGATTCCGTGGAGTCTCTAATCGACATCCTTCCGTATATGTTTTATCTCGGCCTCTTCTTTGTCAACGTCCTCATCCTCTACTATGCCTTTCTGATGGAATACATCGTGCTTAATGTGGGGATTGTCTTCCTGCCCGAGGACATGGACCAGGCACTGGTGGATCTGGGGGTCCTGTCCGACCCGGCGTCCATCCCCTATGAGACCGAGCCGGAGTTGGATGTGCTGGAGGGATATCTGGAGTAGATGGTGTGTGTGTGGACTGGATATGGACTGGGACGTTGTGCAGGTGTGTGTGTGTGTGGTGTGGAGGATGGAACATGGCCATCAGATGCAAGAAGAAAAAGAAGTAAGGCATGCTCCGAAATCATTCATTCATCTTCTAGCGCTTTATCCGATCTTCCCTCGGGTCACGGGGAGTCTGTGTCTATCTCAGGCGTCTATGGGCATTAAGGCAGGATACACCCTGGATGGAATGCCAACCATCACACACACACACACACACACACTTTATACACTAGGGACAATTTTCCAAGGTTTTGCCAATCAACCTACCGTGCATGTTTTTGGACCGGGAGGAGGAACCGGAGAACCCGGAGAAAAACCCCCTGAGGCACGGGGAGAACATGCAGCACAAACTCCACACACACATGGCCGAGACGGGAATCGAACCCGGACCCTGGCGGTGTGAGGCGAACGTGCTAACCACTACGCCACCGTGCCCCCACGCTCCGAAATCATGAGCCGTTTAAATACAAAGCAGCTTCGTGGCACTATTTTAGTCACACCCCCCCTTTTTTTTAAATATCAGTAATCTTACAATTAAACTAGTTTAGTAATGAGCAAACTTAAAAAAATAAATAAATAAATTCCTCATTTCACAGCAGCAGCAAACACATATTAAGCACTGACACTGGAGACTCCTTCCCAGGGTTTAAGGAGTGGCCGCTAGGGGGCGCCAAAGTACATATCAGTTTTAGCGCATGTTTTACGCTGGAGGTCCTTCCTAACACAACCCTCCTCGTTTATCTGCCCCCAAGAGCAGGAACGCACTGTTGTGTGCGGGCGGGGTTAGGTTGAGCAATTTAAGGGCCTTGCTCAAGGGCCCCACTAGTGGCAGCTCGGCTAAGACCTTTTTCTCCAGAGCCCAATGTCTTAGCCACTGAGCAATTACGCTGTTCTAGTTCTTAAGAAGTAATGAATTGTTATGATGTCCATGTACCTCTGCTACTCGCTGAAAAGAACACTTTTACGATGTTTATTGTTTATTGTTTGTTAATATCGTGAATCAGGCGCGTGCTGCATTTGCTATCGTGATACTCCGCTTTTAAAAGCGCTATTCTATTAGTGCCGTGTATTTATTTATTCATTTGTTTGTTTAAATAAATCAATAAATAGATAGCCTGCTGTAGTTCCAAGAGTTGGACTATAGGGGGCAGTGTGTGCTCTCGGATACACTCCGACTTTCATTATGATGAAAATATTTTTTAATTTAAAAGAATATTTTTTTTTGCAAATAATTAATATATATATATATATTTAGATTTAATTTATTTAAAAATAGTTCTACTTCTTTATTTCAGCAAACATTGAGCGTTTATTAGTAAATAAAAATAAGTTATTATATAAAAAATATATTATTTATTTCAGATTTTATTATATATTATATCGTATAATTTAATATTGGTACACAAGTACAGCTCTGAAATTTTATTCTTAATGATCGTAAAAATTGTATTTTAGAAAGAGAATCATCAGCAACCCAACCCTTCTGACCAATCAGAGTCCAGAATCGTTTTTTTTTTTTTTTTTTTTTTTACGTGAAATGACGTCGGTGTCGTGTCTCCCGCAGGTTGTCCGAGCCCAAGAAAAAGAAAAAAGAAAAGTCTTCGGGTGGAATTTCTTCCCACACCGCGCGGTTTTCCATTAAAAGCGGATGACATCATCGCCTGCGCCGCGGCTCTCGCAATCAACACGCTGGATTAGGATTAGAAAGAGACTCGATCACAGCTGCTGCGATCCAGGCCCGGTTTTACCGCCACAGCTTCACCGCGTCTTCATCTTCCGCTCTTCTCCTCCACCAAACCAATATCATTAACACATTTTTACACCTTTATTTAGGCCCGATGTGTCCCAGCGTCGGAATTGTGCATGTCCGCTTGTTTTTATTTGTATTTTTAAGTTCTATAAGTTAGAATAGATGATTTCGGTGAGTAATACCTCTCTGAGACTGACGTGCTGCTTTTCCAGGTGAATGCTGGGAAAACCCCTCCCCCCCCCCCCCCCACATCTGATCCATGATTATATAATCAAATCCTACACACCCACACACACACACACAAACACACACACACAAACATACTCTATACTAGGTATATAAACATAAATATATATATATTTAATAAATAATTAATTTCATTAATGCAACTCTTGAGATTGTGGTCCTTCTTTTTCTTTTTTTAAAGATATTTTAAAATAAAAAAAAACCACAAAACTTATTATTATTATTTTTTTTAATAAAAGAAAGTCTTTTATTAAGCAGCAGATCAAAATAATAATAATAATAATAATATAAAAGTCATATATTGCAACAGGAAAGTAATGCACCATAGTTATACAGTAGTGTTTCTGCCGAGGCAACAGCTGTCAGGGAAAGTGTGTGTGTTGTGTGTGTGTGTGTGTGTGTGTGTGTGTGTGTGTGTGTGTATCTGAACAACACAGTGTTAGCAGCAGCTCTTTTTCGTTGTGTTTGTGATTAATAAAGGAAAGTGAATTATAAAGCTTTTATTCTGCAGTCTTGAATCTGAAGATGCTCAAAAACTCCGTACGGAATGCAGTCGTTCCACATCCTGCAGGGAAAAGAGGAATGAGATGGATGCAGTGATGATTAATGACAGACTGGATGTGGAAATGTGGGGAAAAGTAAATCTGGAGAAAAGATTCGGGACACAGGACTTTTTTGCGGTTCTTCCCGGAAATAAAGTTACAGGCGCGGAGTTGTTTATCGCACGTCTTCGGATGCAGCGGGGAATTTTCCCTTCGGCAGAACTAGGATAAACATGTGCCTTAGATGAGCTGGGAGTTTGGAAGTGTGTTTGGGAGTGTTTTGGGAGTTTGTTGTGTGTGTGTGTGTGTGGGAGTGTTGTTAGTCTGCATGGGAGTGTGTTTGGGAGTTTGTGTGGGTGTGTGTGGGAGTGTGTTGGGTGTGTGTGTGTGGGAGTGTTGTTAGTCTGCTTTGGAGAGTGTTTGGGAGTGTGTGTGGGACTGTTGGGAGAATGTGAGTGTGTTGGGAGTCTGGGAGAGTGTTTGGGAGTGGTGGG
>JACRUU010000001.1:373276-378276 GCA_030449085.1 Kryptopterus vitreolus
AGCACCACTGGAGAACCGAGGAGCCGAGCACCACTGATAGAGACGAGGCATTGCTTTCCCGCGAACCGTTATTACGTATGCATTATGCTACTTTATTTTATTTTATTTAATTATTTGCTATTTAATTATTATTTATTTATTTTTTATTTATATTTATTATTTATTTATATTTTATTTATTTATTTATTTATTTATATTTATTTTTATTTATTTATTTTTTGCATTTCGTTCGCTTCCCTTCTGAATATAAATCAAAAGAAACATTATTATATTTGAGTTTGTCTTTTTGCGTAAATAACAAACATGGACACGAACAAGGAACTTTTCGGAACATAAAACATCAACTGAAACGATTTCTTTTCTTTAAAAAAACGTGTTGTTTATTTATTAAGACACATTTTGCCTGGTGAAGAACGCGAGCGAACGATTCCAAACGCTCTTTTTCTTTTTTTGTTGGGTTTTTTTTTTGGTTTCCCTTTTTGTTTTTGTGCTGTAAATACAAAACTGTTTATTTTCTTTTAGGAATTTACATACATTTATGCAAGTATATATTTAGTTCATTTAGGTCATTTATTCAGAAGTCCTACGAGTAATTTTACACACAAACACACAAACACAAACACACCACACACACACACACACACACACACACCACACACACACACAACTGAGCACCAACGAGAAGCCAAAATTAAACTGAGAACTGAGGAGCCTGAACTGATAACTACTGAGAGCACCACCAGGAGAACTGAGGACCACCAGAAAAACTAGGGAACCACTGGGAAAACAGAGCACCACTGGGAAAACAGAGGACCACCGGGAAAACAGAGGATCACCGAGAAAACAAAGGACCACCGGGAAAACAGAGGACCACCGGGAAAACAGAGGACCACCGGGAAAACAGAGGACCACCGGGAAAACAGAGCACCACCGGGAAAACAGAGCACCACCGGGAAAACAGAGCACCACCGGGAAAACAGAGGACCACTGGGAAAACTGAGACCACTGGGAAAACAGAGGACCACCGGGAAAACAGAGGACCACCGGGAAAACAGAGGGGACCACCGGGAAAACAGAGCACCACCGGGAAAACTGAGGACCACCGGGAAAACTGGGAGGGACCACTGGGAAAACTGAGGACCACTGGGAAAACTGAGAAAACCACTGGGAAAACTGAGGACCACTGGGAAAACGAGGACCACTGGGAAAACTGAGGACCACTGGGAAAACTGAGGACCACTGGGAAAACGAGGACCACCGGGAAAACAGAGCACCACCGGGAAAACAGAGGACCACCGGGAAAACAGAGGACCACCGGGAAAACAGAGGACCACCGGGAAAACTGAGGACCACCGGGAAAACTGAGGACCACCGGGAAAACTGAGGACCACTGGGAAAACTGAGGACCACCGGGAAAACTGAGGACCACCGGGAAAACAGAGGACCACCGGGAAAACTGAGGACCACTGGGAAAACAGGAGAAGACCACCGGGAAAACTGAGGACCACTGGGAAAACAGAGGACCACCGGGAAAACTGAGGACCACTGGGAAAACTGAGGACCACTGGGAAAACTGAGGACCACTGGGAAAACTGAGGACCACCGGGAAAACTGAGGACCTTCAGGAATACTGAGCACCAGCAGTGAACCAAAATAAAAGTGACATGTTGATGTAAACTTCCTTTTTACTGAATAAAACTAGAGCAGGACATCAATATATAAATATAAAAAAAACAACACATGACCTTGAACTGTAACGTATCAAAGTTCTGCTGGAGGAATTTATAAACAAAAACAACAACACACAAACTTTACATCCTCATTCTAAAGACCATTTCTTACACCAATCACCGTTTCACCTCGTGGTCAAGGACACTCGCGCTCTGGAGACTCCGCTCAACACACACACACACACACACACACACACACACACACCAATACACAAAATACACACAAACACCAAAGGGACACACACAAATACACACCACACAAAGAACACATACACACACACACACACACACACACACACACACACACACACAAACACACACACATACACACACACAAATACACACACACACACAACACACACACACACACACACAACCACACACCACACAACACACAAATACACACACACACACACACACACACAAACACACACACACACACACACAATACACACACAACACAAGACCCACACACACACACACACAAATACACACACCATACACACACACACAAATACACACACACACACACACACACCACACACACACACACACACACACACACACAAATACACACACACACACACACACACACACACACACAACACACACACACACACACACAAACACAATACACACACAAATACACACAAATAACACATACACACACACACACACAACACACACACACACACACACACAAAAACACACACAAACACACACACACAATAACACACAACACACACTACACACACATACACACACACACACACACATACACACACACACACAACACACACACACACACACACACCACACACACACACACACACACACACACACACACAACACAAATACACACACACACACACACACACACACACACACACACACACACACACACAACACACACACACACACACACACACACACACACACACCACACACACACAATACACACACACACACACATACACACACACACACACACACACACACACACACACACACACACACACACAAACACACACACACACATGCACACACACAACACACATATACACACACACACACACACAACACACACATTACACACACACACACACAAACACACACACAAAAAATACACACACACACACACACACACACACACACACTTCTCCTACAGGCCGATTTGTGCATTTTAAAATAAACTTCTTTCCGGATCCGAGTTTTTGTTTGTTTGTTTGTTTGTTTGTTTGTTTGTTTTTTTCTGAGCTGTGCATAATGAAATGAAAAGTCGAGCCACTTTAAATCCGACGCGGTTATAAAATGTGTGTTTCATTTGCAGCGTGACGTCTCGTTCCTTCTTTCTCTCGTTCCTTCTTTCTCTCGTTCTCTCGTTCTTTCTCTCGTTTCTTTCTTTCTCTCGTTCTTTCTTTCTCTCGTTCTTTCTTTCTCTCTTCTTTCTCTTCTTATTAGATTACGGCACGTCACCAATTCATCACGTCGGCAGGAGCGCAGGACTCGCACGCTGCAAATGTAATACTCGCCCGAGCGATCGCTGTAACACAAATCTGTACCAGTCTGTTACATATTCAATCACACACACACACACACACACACACACACACACCGCGCTGCACATGTTAAATGGGTTTTCTCTCCATTAGCAGGATGTTTAAAACTCTCGGGTCGGCTCAAATATTCATCATTCTTACTGCCTCTCAACCTGTCTGGCTCTTAACACACACACACACACACACACACACACACACACACACAGAGAGAGCAACACGTGTGCATACACACTCCACCGCATTACACTCGTTCCTCAGTAGAATGTTATTAATACGGCATGACCCTGATGCTTTTAGGGAAATCATGATGGCGTGATCACAGGGGGAAAAAAGAGAGGAAAAAGGAAGGAACATGTGCAGAGACTGTGGCGGAGGTGTACAGAGGCGCGGGAAAAGAGGATTCATTAGTTCTGCTCGTTACGGACGAGATGCGAGTGCAGATCATCTTACAGTCGATTCTTAAAGTCTCACACACACACACACACACACACACAAACACACACAAACACACACACACACTCACACACACACACTCGCGCACACAAACACACACACACTCTCACAATCTCGCGCACACACACACACACACCTCACTCACTCTCGCTACACAACTCGCAACCACACACTGTCACACACTCACTCACTCACACTCGCCCACACAACACACCTCACACTCACACACCACTCACCCCCGTCACACTCACACACACACACTCACACACACTCCCTCCCCACATCACACACACACACACACTCACACACACACACACTCACACACACTAACTCTCTCACACACACTCACACACACACACACACACACACTCACACACACACACACTCTCACACACCTCACTCACATCACTCTCTCACACCACACTCACACCACACACTCACACACACTCACACACTACCTTCCACTATCACACAACATCCACACACCACCTCTCTCACTCACACCACACTCCTCACACACAAACCGCTCTCTCACACAACAACACTCTCTCACACACTACTCACTCTCCACACACACACACACACGCACAACACTTGCACACACCTCACTCACACACACACTCACTCACACACACTCACTCCACTTCTCACACACACACACACACACACACACACACTCTCTCTCACACACACACACACTCACTCTCACACACACACACACTCACACACTCACACACACACACGATCACCACCATCACACACACACACTCACACACACACTCTCACACACCACACACACACTCTCTCACACCACACACACACACACACACACTCACATCACATGGAGGCGGAGTTTGAAATGCAAAAGGATATAATTAGCCAATTAGAATATTAGGCCACACCCACTTGGAGGTCCTGAAGTGTAGCGTCAGGTGTTATTAACTTTATTTACAACGCTCGTTTGCTACGAAGACGTTTTCAATCCTGCGAGTGATGAAATAAAGTCAGCATTGTGTAGTACAGTGATGAGTTATTATGGGATATTACACAGATACACAACAAACACGCACAGTGAGACAAACGCCGAGTCAGCACAACGGCTCGCATCCCTTTAATTAACGTCCCCCAGTAATAATCACGTACGAGCAGATTAACAATAACATTTTATCACACACACACACACACACACACACACACACACACACACACCCAAACAGAAACGGAGACAGACACCCAGACAGATGTACAAGCATAAAGA
>JACRUU010000001.1:388276-395776 GCA_030449085.1 Kryptopterus vitreolus
CTCCGGGCCCCGGGGCCCTCGGAGCCTCCCGGGGTCCCGCATGTCCTTACTGTCGGCTGCTGTGTAAAAAAAAAATAAAATTGACATTGGGCCTTTAATCAAAGCCAACTTCTACTGCGTCTCACTGAGGAGCTCCACACCACACACACACACACACACACACACACACACACACACACATGCGGCAGGTCAGGAGACGAGTGAGACCAGTACATTTCTTACACACACTAATCAGGTGTAATAAATCCCTTTATTCATTTAATCAAATGCTTCAGTCGTGATTATCCGGCACATGTGGGAGTTTCTACTGCAATGCATGCCGAAAATAAACCCAGTGTGTGTGTGTGTGTGTGTGTGTGTGTGTGTGTGTGTGTGTGTGTGTGTGTGTGTGTGTGTCTTGCTGATTTAAAGAGAACATGCTCCCAGGGTAAAAGAAAATAATGTGACCCAGCATTACACTACACAATATTGTTAATAATAATAATAATAATAATAATAATAATAATAATAATAATAATAATAATAATAATAATAATAATAATAATAATTATTATTATTATTATTATTATTATTATTATTATTATTATTATTATTATTATTTTATTATTATTATTATATTATAACTCTAATATTTATTTATATAAAAGAACACCGTAAAAACACTTTCCATCCAAAGAAGTATAAAAGTAAAGATTGATTAATAACAAATAACAATAAACTAACTAACAAGAACACAGTAAAAAAGTAAAAAAAAAAAAAATGTAACAGGATGATAACAATAAAAACAAATAATAATAATAATAATAATAATAATAATAATAATAAAAATAATAATAATAATCCTTTTATTGTATTTATTTATTTTAAAAGAACAACTTAAAACACTTTCCATCCAAAGAAGTATAAAATTTTAAATACAAATTGATTAATAACAAATAACAATAAACTAACTAACAAGAAACACAGTAAAAAAGTAAAAAAAAAATGTAACAGGATGATAACAATAAAAACAAATAATAATAATAATAATAATAATAATAATAATAATACAAGAAACTCGTTTAAACTGTTTTAACAAGAAACATAGTAAAAAAATACGTAATAGGATGCCTCACATAAAAGCTGAAAAAGTGAGTGTTAAGAAAAAGTGATTTGACTGTGCTTTAATGTTTATGCGATTAATAAACACATATCTGCTATAAATGATCATAGGAGCATTATAGCTGTAATACATATAGTACTTTCAATACTGAAGTTTATTTGAAGGGAAAAAACTTTACTGGATGTTTTAGAAATATATCAAATATATTCATATATATATATATATATATATATATATATATATATATATAATATATTCAGTCCCTGTAGCTTTTGATCACGCACTCTTTCCACTCCTTTTCTCAGATTGAGATTTAAAGCAGACGGCGTGCCTCATTCCCTCCTCATCCCGCTGTACCGCACTGCAAAAAGATGAGTTCAAAGGTCAAAAACATGACGGCGATATGTTTTTCTCTTTCATCTAAAGCGCTGCTGGTGTGGATCCTGAATAATTGGAGGTGGTTTGAGGTCATTCTGGATAAAAATGAATACGATGGTCAGCTGCGAGAAGCAATCTACAGGAGAACGATTGCCCGCTGGATGCCTTTATTTATTTATTTATTTATTTATTTATTTATTCTTCTCTCTTCACTACGTGGAGCAATCAGGAGGGAATATTCCGCTAAATGATTGGTCTCTGATTAAAGTCGTGTTTAAAGTTCAGCAGGGAATTAAAAAAGAATCCAGCCTTAAATGTCATTCTGAAAAGAACGTGGCTTAAATAAACGTTCACACGATGTTCAGAAATCCAAAAAGCACCAAAACATGACAACGTCCCTATAAAGAACCCTTATAGAGGAGGAGGAGGAGGTGTGTATCAGTGGTGTGTATCAGGAGGTCAGGGGTTCGAGCCCTGGTATCACCAAGCTACCACTCTTGGGTCCTTGAGCGAGACCCTTCACCCTCTGTGCTCCAGGGGGCGCCGTATCATCCCTGCGCTATGTTCATCCACAAAACAAACAATGTGTATGTTATATATATATAGAGCGAGACCTAAAGCACTTCTTGTACGTCGCCCTGGATAAGGGTGTCTGTTAAATACTGCAAATGTAAATGTAAATAAACACTGCTATTTCAGTAAAAGTGTGTATGAATGAACTGTGTAGAAATGTGTCACTATAATAGAAATCATCTTCTGAACGGACAAAACCTTCAAAAGCCCGTAATTATCCACTAAACCTTTTAAAGAACCCAGAGTTAAGAGTCTGGTTAATGGGAACATATTAGCGGAAAATGCTAATACTTTCAAATCCGCTAGGACTTATGAGGACCGGTCCTCATAAGGAGAAAGGGATAACGGGAGGAGAAAGTCCATTAATTGTTACATCATCCTTTAAATAATCCTCCTTTGGTAGTCAAATAATGACGGATTTTACATTTCATTACATTACGTTTAACATTTCACTTTACATTATATTACTGTTGTAAATCGATTTTACACATTTTTTTTATACCTCCTTAAAAAGGGTTTTAATAAAATGGAAGTTTCATATGGAAATGACGAGGACACGTACCGTCACATGGGTCACTCGGTAACGTGATTATGTCACACAAACAATACAGAACGTTTTATTTAGCATCTGATCCTGGACGATGTTTTATTTTGGCGGGATTTGACTTGGTCACATGACGTACCTCCATCCCCTACCTTCTGCTAATGTATTATTGCAGGCCGCTAACACAATAATACCTTAGCGCTAAACTGAAGCCCTCGAGCGACAACATAAACAACAACACAAACATGTTTGTAAAGTGTTTTTGCGCTGGATTAAAGATCCAGTCAGGAGACTGAAGAGGATCCTACGACTTCAAAGACATTTAACACACAATAGCCGGACTTGAAATATGGATTTATTGCAAATGCGTTTATTACTAAATACCCCCCAAACCCCCCATAACCACCCGCAAACCCCCCAAACACCAAAACCCCCCTATACCCCCCCAAACCCCCCTAACCACCCGCAAACCCCCCCAAGACCACCAAACCACCCCCCTATACCCCCCCAAAACCCCCCATAACACCCGCAAACCCCCAAACCACCAAAAACCCCCCATAACACCGCAAACCCCCCAAATCCCCCCAAACCCCCATAAACCACCCGCAAACCCCCCCAAAACCAACCAAAATACCCCCCCATACCCCCCACAAACCCCCATACCCCCGCAAACCCCCCCAAAACCACCAAAACCAACCCCCCATAACCCCCGACGCAAACCCATCAAAAATCCCCCAAACCAACCCCCATAACCACCCGCAACCCCCCAAACACCAAAACCCCCCCTAAACCACCCCCGCAAACCCCCAAATCCCCCAAAAACCCCCCATCCCACCCCCCAAACCCCCCAAAACCCCCAAACCCCCCAACACCACCCCGCACCCCCCAAACCACCAATACCCCCTCACCCCCCCCCTAACACCCGCAAACCCCCCCCCCACCACCAGCAACCCCCAAACCCCCCATGCCCCAAAACCACCCAAACGCACCCCCCCAAACCCCCCCCCAACCACCAAACCCCCCCAAACCCCCCATACCCCCAAAAACGCCCCCCCCCCCCCCAGCCCCCCAAAAGCCCCAAACCCCCGCAAACCCCCCAAACCACAACTAACCCAACCCACCAACCCGCCCCCAAACCCCCCCCCCCTAAACCAAACCCCAACACCCAAAAAACACCCCCCCCCATATTCGACAAACCACCCAGAAAACCCCCCAAACACCCCCAAAAACCCCCAACTACGAAACCCAAAAAAAAACTCCCCAAACCCCCCCCATACCCCCAAGAACCACCCCCCCGCAAACCCCCCCACGGCAACCAGAACCAACACAAACCCCCCAAACCACCCGCAAACCCCAAACCCCCCAACCACCAAACCCCCCCAAACCCCCCAAACCCCCCATAACCACCCAAATCCCCAACCCCCCAAACCAAAAACCCACCCACTGCACCCCGTACCCCCCCAACCCCCCCCCCCCTTGCCCCCCCCATAACCCACCCCAACCCCCCCCCCCACCCCCCCACCCCCACAACCCGCAAAACCCCCCAAACCACCCCCCCCATGTCCCCAAACACCCCCCCAATCCCGCCCCGGCAAACCCCCCCCTCCAAACCCACCCCCCACCCCCTCATCCCCCCCCCAAAATCCCCCAAACCCCTACCCGCCGCACCCCCCCAAACCACCAAAACCCCCCCTTCTTCCCCAACCCCCATAACCACCCTGCACCCCCCCAACCACCAACCCCCCATAAAAACCCCCGAAACCCCCCCATACCCAAACCCCCACTCCCCCCCCCACCCCAACCGCCCGCAAACCCCACCCCCCCCCCAACCCCCAAACCACAAAAATCCCCCAACCCCCTTCATAACCCCCCGCCCAAATTACCCCCCCACCCCAATACACCAAACCCCTACCCACCACCCCCCCCCCAAACCCCCCCAAACCCCACCCCCCAAACCCCCCATAACCCCACCCCCCCCCCCCGCAAACCCCCAACCCCCAAACCACCGCAAACCCCCAAACACCCCCCCAAAACCCCCACAAAACTCCCCCCAAACCCCCATAAAACCCCCCCAAACCCCCAAACCCCTTGCAAACCACCTGCAAAACCCCCCCAAAACCCCCCAAAACCCCCCAAAACCCCCCAAACCCCCCCAAAACCCCCCCCCCCCCAAACTCCCCATGCTCTGTATAATATACAGATGACGCAAATGACGCCTTTAAAAACCGCTTCTCCACCAAATATTCGCCATTAAAATACCACTTTTTATGTATCTCGTATTATTATTGTTGTTATTGTTATAACATTGTTGTTATTTATCCGCCGCACCTTAAAGGCCGCTCCGGGAAAAACGTGACATCAAACCGATCCCTGGCCCGTGGTTTTGGGAACGCTCGTGTAGTGTTTATTGACGGTTAAAATGGACCAAACGATCAAAGCAAGGAATATAACGAATATTAGTGAAATTCTTCTGGGGGGGAAAAAGAAAGAGCAGGAAGGAAAATCGGAATATCATCACAACATCGTCCGTCGCTCCGGAAATTCCGGCGTGACCTCCGTTTCACCTCGTCAGTGTGAATCCAATTCATTAAAGAGAAATCAATTACACTTCAGGAACGTCGTGTGTGAACAAACAAAAACACCGACCGGCTCCGGAGACGACCTTCCTTATTCCGCATAATAAAAAAGATGTGTCAACATTTTCTCACACACACACACAACACACACACACACACACACACACAGCGAGCTCCCACGGCGGACGAGAAGCAGATATTTACATGAATAATTACATGGCGAGCGGTAGGTGGGTTGGAGTGAGGTGTATATGCTGCGCACCGCAGTTTACTCGGAGACGAGCGAGTGATGAAAGATTCATGATTCCTGAAAGGTGAGGAGGCCAAAATGCTAATGACATGCTAATCAGGAGCGGAATATTCATGAGCGGTAATAAAATCAAAGCATGTCTTGGGGAAAACGCGTCTTCTTTAAAACCCCAGCTGAACTTCCTGTGAAGTCTCGACGACGACGAGGAGGAAGAGGAAGAGGAGGATGAAAGCCAGGTCTGAGCGGCGTTCCGATAAAAAAAAAAATCGTACAGAATACGGCGGCGTTCCGGTAAAAAAAAGTGTACGGAAAACGGCGGCGTTCCGATAAAAAAAAGCGTACAGAATACGGCGGCATTCCGATAAAAAAAGTGTACGGAATACAACGGCGTTCCGATAAAAAAAAGCATACGGAATACAGCGGCGTTCCGATTAAAAAAAAGTGTACGGAATACGGCGGCGTTCCGATAAAAAAAGCGTATGGAATACGGCGGCGGAGTTCCCCCCCACAAATAAAAGCGTACGGAATACGGTAAAAAATAGCATATGTAATACAGCGACATTAAGATAAAAAAAAGCGTATGGAATACAGCGGCGTTCCGATAAAAAAAAGTGTACGGAATACAGCGGCGTTCCGATAAACGAAAAGCGTACAGAATACGGCGGCATTCCGATAAAAAAAGTGTACGGAATACAGCGGCAATCCGATAAAAAAAAAAGTGTACGGAATACAACGGCGTTCCGATAAAAACAAAGTGTACGGAATACAGCGGCGTTCCGATAAAAAAAATATGTAATACGCGACATTAAGATTAAAAAAAGCGTACAGAATACAGCGGCGTTCCGATAAAAAAAAGCGTACGGAATACAGCGGCGTTCCGATAAAAAAAAGCGTACGGAATACGGCGGCGTTCCGATAAAAAAAAGCGTACGGAATACGGCGGCGGCGTTCCCCCCGATAAAAAAAAACGTACGGAATACAGCGGCGTTCCGATAAAAAAAAAAAAGCGTACGGAATACAGCGGCGTTCCGATAAAAAAAAGCGTACGGAATACAGCGGCGTTCCGATAAAAAAAAGCGTACGGAATACAGCGGCGTTCCGATAAAAAAAAGCGTATGGAATACAGCGGCGTTCCGATAAAAAAAAAGCGTACGGAATACAGGCGGCGTTCCGATAAAAAAAAACGTACGGAATACAGCGGCGTTCCGATAAAAAAAAACGTACGGAATACAGCGGCGTTCCGATAAAAAAAAGCGTACGGAATACAGCGGCGTTCCGATAAAAAAAAAGTGTACGGAATACTGCGGCGTTCCAATAAATGAAAAGCGTACGGAATACAGCGCCGTTCCGATAAAAAAAAACGTACAGAATACAGCGGCGTTCTGATAAAAAAAGCGTATGGAATACAGCGGCGTTCCGATAAAAAAAAAAGCGTACGGAATACAGTAGGGGAGAAATCCGTAATCAATGTGTTGGGAGCGTTTGGTGTGAAATTGCGGCGGGAATCTCAGGACGAGGGCTTTCGTGAGAGCGTTATTGACGTCCTGAGAAATGACACCGCTTCCAATCCAGATATCTTTAAAGATCTTTGCCGAGGCAGCATTGTTCAGCGCTCCGGGGTCGAGGCGGATAATAAAGCGATACACTCCCAATTAAATTGGCAGCGAGTCAACTCGTATGAAGTTCTAATTAGTTTTGATCGGGACAAAGTGATTCTGTGGACGATCAGGGGTTCGGAAGGTCATGTGTTCGCATTACCGATCAAAGCCCTTCAACTCTCGGGTGGATGAAGGCAAGTGTGGTAGATCACTGGTTACGGCATTGGACAGGAAGGTTGCTGGTTCAAATCCCAATGCCACCACGCTGCCACTAGAGGGCCCTTGAGCAAGGCCCTTAACCGTCAACTGCTCAGTGTAAGTGGCTCTGGATAAGAGCGTCTGCCAAATAATCACCTTTAATAACATCTACTGTCCTTTAATGACCCACAATCATCAATAATAACTTATAATCACATTTAATAACATCTACTGTCCTTTAATAACCCACAATCATCAATAATAACTTATAATCACATTTA
>JACRUU010000001.1:400776-405776 GCA_030449085.1 Kryptopterus vitreolus
TTGGTTATTGGTGATTAGCGGTAATTTTATGGCAGCAGACGTTATAAAAGGTTATTGTGAGTGATTATTAGTGATTAGGGGTAATTAAAGGGCAGTATATGTTATTAAAGGTGATTAGGAGTTATAAAATGGCATCCTATGTTATTAATGGTTATTGTGAGTGATTATTGATGATGAGGGGTTATTAAACAGCAGCAGATGTTATTAAAAGTGATTATAAGATACTGTTGGTGATGAGGGATTAATAAAGGGCGCCAGATGTTATTAAAGGTTATTATGATTGTGATTGGTTATTGGTGATTACGAGTTATTTTTCGGCGGCAGATGTTATTAAAGGTGATTAGGTGTTATTAATGGAACTGCTGGTGATCACATGTGATTCATCTCCTGGTCAGGATCTCATCATAACTCTCCATAACTCCCTACTTTCTCCCTCCACCACTGCTCGTAATCTCCATCTTCACCCGCTCCACCCACACCCCCCCCCCACTGCTGACCCACCCACTCCACCCGCTCCACCCACCCACCCCCCCCCCACTGCTGCACCCGCTCCACCCACCAGAGCTTCTACCTCAGAACGCTATTCGTCCACTGCAAATGATTCACAATGCAGCTGCGCGACTCGTGTTCAACCAGCCTAAATTCTCTCACACCACCCACACTACTGCGCTCGCTCCACCCACACCACCCACACCACACCACTGCACTCGCTCCACCCACTCCACCCACTACTCCCCACTGCCCACCCGCCCACTCCACCCACACTACACTACAGCACTACTGCGCCCGCTCCACCCACTCCACCCACCCACACCACACTACACACTACAGCACTACGCTCCATGCGCTCCACCCACTCCACCCACCCCACCCCACTGCTGCGCCCTCCAACACACTTCCACCCATCCACCCACACCACCCACTGCTGCGCTCGCTCGCTCCACCCTCCACCCACTCCACCCACACTCCACCCACTACTGCGCTCGCTCCACCCACTCCACCCACACCACCCCACTACTGCAGCTTTGCTCCACCCACTCCACCACCACTACCCCACTGCTGCGCTCGCTCCACCCCATTCCACCCATATTCCACCACACCACACTACTGCTCGCTCCACCCACTCCACCCACCATCAACCCACACCACCCACACCCATCACCCACACCACTACTGCGCTCGCTCCACCCTCTCCACCCACACTACCCCACTGCTGCGCTTGCTCCACCCATTCCACCCACACCACCCCACTACTGCGCTCGCTCCACCCACTCCACCCACACCACCCCACTACTGCATTACTATGTAATGTAAATGTAAATGTAAATGTAAACGTAAATGTAAAGGGCCAGTAGGTGTTATTAAATGTGATTATGAGTGATTCTTGGTGATTCAAAGGCACCAGATGTCATTAAAGGTGATTATTTACGGCATTTGGCAGACGTCCTGATCCAGAAAGACTTTACCACTGATGAATTGAGGGCCGTTGCTCAAGGGCCCACTAGTGACAGCTTGGCAGTGGTGGCATTTGAACCTTTCATCTTCCGCTCCAGAGGCCTTTACCACTGAGCTCCCACCTGGTGATTAGTGGTTATTAAAGGGCAGCAGATGTTATTAGATGTTATTATTATGATTAAATTATAAAGTGATTAAAGGTTAGTAGATAGATAGCATTAGTGAAAGGAGATATGGTGTTGGTAATGATCTCTCTCTCTCTCTATTTCTGTCTCTCCCTCTCTTTCTCTCTCTATTTGTCCGCTATTTTGCTATCTATATTTAGCTATTTATGTCTCTCTATCTATATATATTGTTCTATCTCTCTATCTCTCTCTATCTCTCTATTATATCTATCGATCTCTATGTCTCTCTCTATCTATATGTCTCTCTCGATCTCTATCGCTATCTGTCTATCTATCTCTATTTCTGTCTCTCTCTCTATTATTCTCTCTTATTATCTCTCTCTCTCTCTCTCTCTCTCTCTCTCTATTTCTCTCTCTCTCTCTCTATATCTCTCTCTATATATCTCGTATTTCTCTACTCTATCTCTGTCTCTCTCTCTATTTCTAGTATCTCTATCTCTATATATTTATGTCTCTCGATTTTCTCGTCTCTATCCTCTATTATATTTCTATATTCTCTCTATTTCTCTTCTATTCCTATCTCCTAGATTCTATATCTCTATCTCTCTCTCCTATCTCTCTCTCTCTCTCTCTCTCTATTTCTCTCTCTCTCTTTCTCTATTTCTGTCTCTCTCTCTCTATTTCTCTCTCTATCTCTAATTCTGTCTCTCTCTCTTTATCTCTCTCTCTATTTCTGTCTCTCTATCTCTGTGCCCCCCCCTCTCGCTCCTGAAATTTTGATACGCTTCGCCTATTACCATCTCATCACCTCTTTTTGGGTGCACATTTGGCTTGGAGTGTGTGTGTGTGTGTGGTGTGTGTGTGTGTGTGTGTGTGTGTGTGTGTGTGTTTTGGGGTAAATGTAGGGGTACTCACGCTCCCACACTGGCACGTCTGTGTGTTTGGGGTTTGGCAGTCAGTCGTGCTACAGTGCCAAAGCTCCCAGTATCAATTTATTTAAACACACACACACACACACACACACACACACACACACACACACACACACGAATATGAGAAAGTAAAAAAATAAGAGGTAAAAGAGGGAGCATGAAAACATGCTGCGGACAGAAAGAATGATTTGTGAGAGTGGAGAGCTGAACAGGTTGAAGGTTAGAGGTTCTCTGACACTCAGGGGATTGAAACTCATCCCGTTCTGTAATGGACGACAGGAAAAAGCGCGGCGGATCTGACAGGAAGCTGCTTTATGGATCGATTTATTCCCACAGAATGAATATTTTTCTGGTCCTCCGCCCACATAAACACCCGTCTGACTCCAGCTGAAAGAGATCAAACAGCCCGAGGACAGGTGATGAATAAGTCATGATCAGACCCCAACACACACCCACACACACACACACACACACACACACACACACACACACAACTCCAACATAAGGATGTATATGTACAGCAGCACCTCAGCCTCGTCTCCGCTGAGGTGAACGAGTGTGTTATCTGAGTGTTTTTGTTTTCTTTCCTCTCTTTTTTTTTCATCCTCCGTCTCACTAACGCACTATAAAATGCCTCGGAACAGCCAATATGGGGAGAGATATCATCTTGTTAAAGCTGACACACACACACACAAAAAAACGATAGCGCTCTGTCTATCCTCCGCGTCTCACACTCTCCAGGCGATCGCTGTAAAGAAATAAACGAGTAAACATTCGCTTTTCTCGGCGCTTTCCAACGACATTCCATAAATCCCAGCACGATTCCAAAATCCCGTCCACACGACACGCTGTCGCGAAGGAAAAGTCCGTCCTTTTTATTTTCCCCACATTTATTCTTCTTGTTATTGCTGAAAACAAGCGCGTTTACAACAGAACGCCGTCTGTTACCATGGGAACGGCGGCGCTCTGGTTCACTTTGTCGGTTTGGTGAAAATGAATGAATAAACAAGTGTTTAAATTGTTGTTTAAGCTGTAATTAAATTGGACACATTTCAGGATATTTAACAAAAATATTATAAAACAAAGGGGCACGGTGGTTTAGTGGTTAGCACGTTCGCCTCACACCGCCAGGGTCCGGGTTCGATTCCCGTCTCGGCCATGTGTGTGTGTGAGTTTGTGCATGTTCTCCCCGTCCCCGTGCCTCAGGGGGTTTTTCTCCGGGTTCTCCGGTTTCCTCCCCCGGTCCAAAAACACATGCACGGTAGGTTGATTGGCACCTTGGAAAAATTGTCCCTAGTGTATGAATGTGTGTGTGTGTGTGTGTGTGTGTGTGTGCCCTGCAATGGGTTGGCATTCCATCCAGGGTGTATCCTGCCTTAATGCCCATAGACGCCTGAGATAGACACAGACTCCCCGTGACCCGAGGGAAGATCGGATAAAGTGGTAGAAGATGAATGAATGAATTATAAAACAATATTATTTCTGGAAATCCAGAAATGCACTTTTCTTTGATTTAGTGACAAATGATGCAGGACGTAAATATATATATAATATATATATCGCTTTGCTTCAAATTCAGTTTTATTAAATTGGTCAAAATGTAACCAAAATTTTTGGAAAAATAAATAGTGTGTATTCATTATTGATTATGAAATAAGCAATATTCCAACATTATTTCCAGCATAAGGGAGGGGGTGTCTCAGTGGTCTAAGGCGCTGGGCTGCTGATGGGAAGATCCGGGTTCGAGCCCCGGTATGGCCAAGCTGCCGCCTTTGGGTCCTTGAGCAAGACCCTTAACCCTCTGTGCTCCAGGGGGTGCCATATCATGGCTCTGACCCTGCGCTCTGACCCCAAACTATTAACATCAAGCTGCGATATGCGAAGAAAAGAATTTCACTGTGTTGTTAATGTATATGTGACAAATAAAGGATTATTATTATTATTATTCCAACATTATTCCAACATTATTCCAACATTATTCCAACACTATTCCAACATTATTCTATTCCAACACTATTCCAACATATTCCATTCCAACATTAATCCAACAGTATTCCAACATTATTCCAACACTATTCCAACAACACATTCCATTCCAACACTATTCCAACACTATTCCAACATTCCAACATTGCCAACATTATATTCCAACACTATTCCAACATTATTCCAACATTATTCCAACATTATTCCAACATTATTCCAACACTATTCCAACATTATTCCAACACTATTCCAACATTATTCCAACACTATTCCAACATTATTCCAACACTATTCCAACACTATTCCAACACTATTCCAGCAGTATTCACACATTATTCCAACACTATTCCAACATTATTCCAACACTATTCCAACACTATTCCAACACTATTCCAACACTATTCCAACATTATTCCAACACTATTCCAACACTATTCCAACACCAACATTATTCCATTTATTCCAATTCACTATTCCAACATTATTCCAACACTATTCCAAC
>JACRUU010000001.1:415604-431126 GCA_030449085.1 Kryptopterus vitreolus
CTCTCTCTCTCTCTCCCCCGGGGTTATGGAGAAGCGCTCAGTGTGAACATCAGTACCGAGTCGGTGCTAAAACGGGTTCTTCAGACTAATTGCTCCAGAATGTGCATTTAATGTCCCGACTCTCTCCTCCCACTTCTTTTCTTCTCCTCCGTCCGACACGCCCACGCGTTCTCTTCATCATCCAACATCCTTTTCATGTAGGAAACTATAATTAACTTTATATCTGCAGATCATTTTTACTAAAACACTGTGGAGAGTAACGCTGCCGTATCCAACCCTGCGTGTGTGTGTGTGTGTGTAGGGTGTGTGTGTGTTTGTGTGTGTGTAGTGTGTGTATGTGTGTGTGTGTGTCGTGCGTGTGTGTGTGTGTCTGTGTGTGTTGTGTGTGTGCGTGTGTGTTGTGTTTTGTATTTGTTGCTCCACAGTGAGCTGAAGGAACATCTCGCTGACTCGGCTGTCACCTGAAACCGACCTGACACCAATCCTGACTCCTTTCACTCCTCCACCTCACCATCTCCTCTCTTCCACCAGCTCCTCCACCTCTTCCAGCACCTCCACCTCCTCCACCATCTCCACCATGTCCACCAGCTCCTCCACCTCCTCCACTCTTTCACTACCTCCACCACCGCACACCAACTCCATCGACCATCCACCATCTCCATCTCTCCCCATCTCCTCCACCTCTTCCAACCTCTCTACCTCCACCATCTCCATTCTCTTCCACCAGCACCTCCACCTCCTCCACCTCATCCATTCCTCCATTATTATTGTCATATGTTATTATTATTATTATCATTATTACTAATGTTATATCATTATGATATTATTATGGGGTTTATATTATTATTATATTATTAGTGATGTTTATTATCATATTATATTATTATTAATTTTCGTATTAATTATTATGATTATTATTATTATCTGTATTTTGGTATTATATATTATGTTATTAGTATTATTATTATTATTATGTATTATTATATTATTATGATTATTATTATTATTGTTATTATGATTATTATTATTATTATATTATTATATTTTTATTTTAGTATTGCTGTTTATTATATGATGATTATTATATGATTATTATTATCTTAGTATAGTGTTATTATTTTATAATATCTGAGTAAAGAAAGGATGTTATGAATAAACGTGTATTGTGATAATGACGTATTAATCACATGGTAACAAACAGAAAGGAATTTGCGTTATTAACTCCGCCTTAATGTTATTCCACACTATTCCAGCTTAATGTCGCTCCTGAACAGCCTGTTATAAACATCGCCCTCGTTTCTCCTCCTCCTGCTTCCTCTCTTTCTCCTGCCGTTTCTTTCTCTCCGTCTGTCACTCCATCGTTTTTATTTTCAACTGCAGCTCATTTCCTGTGAAAACGCCGCCGTGTTTCTCTTCCTTTTTTACCATCAACTCTGTTCTTCCTGCAGCTGAACCTTCAGATTTACATCTTCTGTGATGGGCAATTTTATGCACTCACACACACACACACAAACACACACACACACACCAAACACACACACCACACACACACACACAACACTTAAACACACACACACACACACTCACGCACACACACCCACACACACACAACACACACACACACAACACTCACGCACACACACACACACACACCAAACCACACACACACACACATCACGCACACACACACACAAAAACGCACACACACACACACACACAAAACACACAAACAAAACACACACACAAACACACACAACACACACAACCATACACAACACACACACACTTCATGCACTGCCATTTCTCCTTTGCTCTTCCGTTCATAACCACACCCTATAAATGTCCCGTAAAACAATTATAGCTCAGCTACCGACCTAACTCACTGTGTGTGGTGTGTGTGTGTGTGTCAACTGTGTGTGTGTGGTTTGTGTGGTGTTGTGGTGTGTCTGTGTTGTTTGTGTGGTGGGTGTGTCACTGGTGTGTGGGTGTGTGGGTGTGTGTGTGTGTGTCTGTGTTTGTGTGGTCACTGTTTTTGGTGTGGTGTGTGTGTGTCAATGTGTGTGTGTGTGTGTCATGTGTGTGTGTGTGTGTGTGTGTGTGTGTGTGCACTGTATGTGTGTGTGTGTGTGTGTGTCACTGTGTGTGTGTCACTGTGTGTGTGTGTGTGTGCGTGTCACTGTGTGTGTCACGTGTGTGTGTGTGTGTGTCAATGTGTATGTGTGCAACTGTGTGTGTGTGTGTGTGTGTGTAGTAGCATGGTGTTATCTGTGTGTGTGTGTGTGTGTGTGTCTTGTGTGTGGTGGGTGGGGGGGGGGGGGGTTGTTAAAAACAAAAAAATGTGTGTGGTCAGGTGTGTGTGGTGTTTATGTGTGTCATTGTGTGTGGGTCCTGTGTGTGGTTCACTGTGTGTCACTGTGTGTGTGTGCACTGTGTGTGTGTGGTCACGTTGTGTGTCACTGTGTATGTCACTGTGTGTCTCATATGTGTGTGTGTGTCACTGTGTGGTCATGTGTGTGTCACTTTGTTGTCACTGTGGTGTGTGGTCACGGGTGTGTGTGTGTGGGGTGTGTCACTGTGTATGTGTCACTGTGTATGTGTGCCACTGTGTGTGTGTGTGTGTGTGTCACTGTGTGTGTGTGTGTTACTGTGTGTGTGTGTTCACTGTGTGTGTGTGTTGTCACTGTGTGTGTGTGTGTCAGTGTGTGTGAGTGTGTGTGTGACTGTGTGTGTGTGTTGTGTGTGTGTGTGGTCTGTTGTGTGTGGGGTCCGGTGTGTGTGTGTGTGTCATTGTGTGTGTGTGTCACTGTGTGTGTGTGTCACTGTGTGTGTAATTGTGTGTGTGTGTATTGTGTGTGTGTCAATGTGTGTGTTTGTCACTGGTGATGTGGTGTGTGTGTGTCCACTGTGTGTTGTGTGAACTGTGTGTGTGTTCATGGTGTGTGGTGTGTGTGTGGTGTGTGTGTGGTGGGTCCTTTATGTTGTGTGTTTTTTGTTTGTTGTGTTGTGTGTGTGTTTTGTGTTTGTGTCACTTGTGTGTCATGTGTTGATGTGGTGTGTCAAGTGTGTGTGTGTGTGTGTCACTGTGTGTGTGTGTGTGTGTGTCACTGTATGTGGTGTGTGGTGTCACTGTGTGTGTGTGTGTGTCACTGTGTGTGTGTGTGTGTGTATGTGTGTGTGTGTGTGTGTGTGTGTGTTTGTGCCACAACAATTGTCATGTTTCTCTTATATGAGGGTGCTTTATTTCCTGCAGGTCAGTGGTGTGTGTAGGTGTGTCACTGTGTATGTGTCTCACTGTGTATATGTGTGTGTGTGTGTGTCTGTCTGTGTCTGTGTGTGTGTGTGTGTGTGTGTGTGTGTGTGTGTGTCTGTGTGTGTATGTGTGTGTGTCGTGTGTGTGTGTGTGTATCACTGTGTGTGTGTATGTGTGTGTGTGTGTGGTGTGTGTTGTGTGTGTGTCACTGTTGTGTGTGTGTGTGTGTGTGTTTGTGCCACAACAATTGTTGTTTTAATCATGTTTCTCTTACTATGTAGTTGTGTCTTATTTCCTGCAGGTCAGTGTGTCCTCCGAACGTCATTAAAAGCCTGTGTGTGTGTGTGGTGTGTGTTGGGTGTGGTGTGGTGTGTGTGTGTGTGTGTGTGTGTGTCCATGCCATCGGGGCTGACACGAGACTGTTGCCATGGTGACAGAAGTCAAGTCCTAATAAAAACTCCTCTCTTGTGTCTTTGTGCTTAAAGAAAAACGAATCCGTCAGCAAACACGAAGCTTTTCCACACAGACGCTCTCTCACTCTCTCACTCTCTCTCAATTCTCTCAACTCTCTCACTATCCCCCACTCTCTCTCTCATTCTCTCACTCTCTCACAATCCCACTCTCACACTCTCTCACTCTCTCACTATCCCACTCTCCCACTCTCTCTCACTCTCTCACACACTCTCTCACTCTCTCTCACACTCTCACTCACAATCCACTCTCACCAACGCTCTAACGTAACATCTCCGCACTTATCCCACTCTATCTCACTCTCTCACTCTCTCACTCACTCTCCCACTCTCCCACTCTCTCACTCTCTCACTCTCTCACTTCACTCTCTCACTCTCTCACTCTCTCTCTCTCTCACTACCCCACTCTCTCACTCTCTCTCACTCTCACACTCTCACCTCACACCTCTCTACCACTCTCCACCTCTCTCTCGGGATCTCTCTCTCACACACTATCTCACTCTCTCACTCTCTCACTCACTCTACACTACACACTCTCTCTCTCTCTCTCTCCCTCTTTCCCACTCTCTCTCTCTCTCTCTCTCTCCCACTCTCTCCCTCTCTCACTCTCTCACTCTCTCACTCTCTCTCTCTCATTCTCTCACTCTCCACTCATCTCTCTCACTATCCACTCTCTCACTCTCTCACTCTCACTCTCTCACTCTCTCACTATCACTATCCCACTCTCCCACTCTCTCACTCTCCCACTCTCTCACTCTATCTCACTCTCTCACTCTCACACTCTCGCTATCCCACTCTCCCACTCTATCTCACTCTCTCTCACTCTCCCACTCTCACTCTCCCACTATCACTATCCCACTCTCTCACTCTCCCACTCTCTCACACTCTCACTATCCCACTCTCTCTCACTCTCTCTCTCACTTTCACTCTCTCTCTCTCTCACTCTCTCACTCTCCCACTCTCACTCTCACTACCACACTCTCTCACTCTCTCTCACTCTCACTCTCACTCACTCTCTCTCACTCTCTTCTCTCACTCTCACTCTCTCACTCTCACACTCTCTCTCTCTCACACTCTCACACACACTCTCACTCACTCGCCTCTCCACTCGCACTATCATTATCTCACTCTCACTCCCACTCTCTCACTCTCTCACTCCCACTCTCTCCATCTGTCCATCCGTCTCTCATACCTTTATCACGTCCTGTCCATCCGAATATACATCTATCTCTCTCTTCATTCACTCACGGTTCTATTCTTCCACCGTGCCATCCCTCTTTCTTCCCCTCTATTTATCTATCCACACTCCGTTCCCTCAGCCTTCTACACCTTCATCCATCCTCTAATCAAAACCTCATCCGTCAGGCCATATTATTCTATGCATTCCTTTTCTGTCTTTTTATCCATCCATCCACTCATCCATCCATACATCCATCCATCATCCATGTAACATCCATTCCACCCATCCATCCATCCATCCACGTATCATTCACTCCAACCGTCCATCCATCCATCAATCCATCCATCCATCCATACCTTGATTAGCGCCCCCTACCTGTACAGGTGAGTAGAGTTTTTTGGAGCTGTTGCTTTGATGTTCTCCGGGTGAATGCGTTGCAGCTCCACAGCTTCCTCCACCTCCTCCACCTCCCTGTTTCTCTCCTTCTCCTTCTCTCTTCCCAACTCCAACTCCAATCCCACCTCCACCCCCTCCTCCTCCTCCTCCTCCTCCTGCCAGACCTCCCATGCAGCAGAGGGCGCCGTGTGCCAGCTCCATTTCGATCTCGGCGTCCATCTCTGCCTCCTCCTGTGCCTCCTTGTTGGAGTCGTCGAGGTGTTTCATTAAAACGGCCACGACGACGTTAATGAGGACGAACTGCGCCGTCAACACGAAGCTCACAAAGTACAGCGGAGAGATAAACTGCAGACTGGGGTTACAGTTATACTCGCCTGGGGGGCACTCGCGCAGTGTGTCCTACACACACACACACACACACACACACACACACACACAGACACACACACACACACAGCGTACATACAGTTTATTAAACTATCAACGATAGATAATATATCATATAAAGACGGTTAATTTTACGACTTCCTGCTGACTTCAGGTGACACAGGAAGCCCAATGAGACGGGAACGGAAGGAAAATGAACCGTTTCTGCATCGGAACGTTCACCTCCCGTTCACACTCGCCTCGTTCACACTCGTGTTCACACTCGTCTCGTTCACACTCGTCTCGTTCACACTCGTCCCGCTCACACTCGTCCCGTTCACACTCGCACCCGTTCACACTCGTTCACACTCCCGTTCACACTCGTCCCGTTCACACTCGCCCCGTTCACACTCGCCTCGTTCACACTCGTCCCGTTCACACTCGTTCACACTCTCGTTCACACTCGTCCCGTTCACACTCCCGTTCACACCGCCTCGTTCACACTCGTCCCGTTCACACTCGTCCCGTTCACACTCGTCTCGTTCACACTCGTCCCGTTCACACTCGTCCCGTTCACACTCGTCCCGTTCACACTCGTCCCGTTCACACTCGTCTCGTTCACACTCGTCCCGTTCACACTCGTCCCGCTCACACTCGTCTCGTTCACACTCGTCTCGTTCACACTCGTCTAGTTCACACTCGTCGTTCACACTCTCCCGTTCACACTCGTCGTTCACACTCGTCCCGTTCACACTCGTTCACACTCGCCCGTTCACACTCGTCCCGTTCACACTCGTCCCGTTCACACATCTGCTCGTCCGTCCCATTCACACTCGTCACACTTCGTTCACACTCCTCCCGTTCATGATGCCGTTCCCAGTTCATCACCCGTGGAAACCTGGAACAGTGTGAGAACGCCATGCCGAAGTTCTCGAAGGTGGCGTGTCGACTCATCCCCTCACACGGATACTCATCACTCATTACACAGGCGACACCACACACACACACCACACACACACACACACACATCGACAACCATGATACATGAAGACAGGGAGGATTCTGCGTTTTCTCTGTTTAACTTTAAAGGCTGGATGTAAATGTAATGTAGATGTAAATGAGCGCTGCACGATTCTCTCATTTCTCAGTGAAATTTTATTCCACAAACACAAACAGGACGATCCGAATAAAGTGCGATAAATAATACAAATATTCGACAATATAAAACAGTAATAGCGTGAGAATATAGCGTGATGTAAACGCTGGGGTTTTTACTTCTGCGTGGAGTGAATAATGGTATGGACTTATTACGCCGAAATACGTAACCACGTCACACCGCCGCCGAGACGACCAATCACAGACTCGCACTGGTAGTTACTATTTTGGACATTTTTACTATTTTTTACGGTGGGGGAAGGTTATTGTGTAGGTTATGGTGTGTTACAGTGTAGGTTTGTGGAGGGGTTTTTATTTTTGTAGGTTACGTTGTAGGTTATTGTGTAGGTTACGGTGTAGGGTATGGTGTAGGCTACAGTGTAGGGTACGTGTATGGTTAGGGTGTAGTTGTGTATCTGGGGGGTAGGGTACAGGGTAGGTAGGGTTACGGGTGGGGGGTGGGGGGTTATGGTGTGTAGGGTAGGGTGGGTAGGGTACGGGTAGGGTGTAGGTTATATGTGTAGGTTACAGTGTAGGTTAGTGAGGTTAAGGTGTAGGGTGTAGGTTATGGTGTATGTTAGGTTATGGTGTGGTTTGGTGTAGGTTATGGTGTTGGTTATGGTGTAGGTTATGGTGTAGGTTATGGTGTAGGTTATGGTGTAGGTTATGGTGTAGGTTATGGTGTAGGTTACGGTGTAGGTTATGGTGTAGGTTACGGTGTAGGTTATTGTGTAGGTTATGCTGTAGGTTACAGTGTATGGTACGGTGTAGGTTATTGGGTAGGTTATTGTGTTGTTATGGTGTAGGTTATGGTGTAGGTGGTACGGTGTAGGTTACAATGGAGGGTTATTGGTGTAGGTTGTGGTGTAGGTTAGGTGTAGGTTATGATGTAGGTTACGGTGTAGGTTATGGTGTGGTTATGGTGTAGGTTACGGTGTAGGTTATGGTGTAGGTTATGGTGTAGGGTACAGTGTAGGTTATTGTGTAGGTTATGCTGTAGGTTACAGTGTAGGGTACGGTGTATGGTATGGTGTATGGTACGGTGTATGGTATGGTGTAGGGTACGGTGTAGGGTACATGTGTAGGTTATTGTGTAGGTTATGCAGTGTTATGGTTGGTGTAGGTAGTGTAGGGTACAGTGTATGGTACGGTGTAGGGTATGGTGTAGGTTGCGGTGTAGGGTGCGGTGTAGGGTACGGTGTGTAGGTTACAGCCTCGGAAGTGAATCGGCGTCATTTAGAAATGAGGTCGTATTTATGTATGGATGTATGGTGATATCTGTATGATTAATCGATCAGCATTAATGTACAACATAATGACAAGTTTAGGTGAATAATTGTTTAATGGACTGGAGGTCCTGGAGAACAGATGAAGAACTTTCTTAGTGTTTATTTTGTTTCTCTCTCTGTGGGCTGTAAATGAAAGGATTTGTGCGTCCAGGAGAATCTGATGGATCTTAAAAGAACGGGTTCTTACCCAGTTCTCCGAACAGTTCCACCCCTAACGCAGCGTAGATGAAGAACAGCAGCATGAAGAGGAGGCCGAGGTTCCCCACCTAAACACAACAAGACATAAACAATAAACACAAACACAAACAGCTTATACACAATTCTCCCTTTTAATATTAAAAAGCCGAGACAGGAGAACACCAGGGGGACCTGAGAGGAAAAACATCAGACAGGACATTTTCTGTCTCACACACACACACACAACACACACCACACCACACACGCGCACACACACACTTGTTCCCCTTGAGCTCCATGAAATATTCACGAGTGTCCGAGTCAAGCAATGTGAAAATATGATGTGATTAGAACGCGTGCAGGGCACACACACCCACACACACACAAACACACACACATACATACACACACACACACACACACACACAAAATCACCTGTTTCCCATGGAGTTTATTAAAAGAACCCCTCCCCCCACACACACACACAAACACACATACACACACAACATACACACATACACACACACACACACACACATACATATACACACAAAATACACCCCCATGGGTTTATACACAACCCCCCCCCTTCACAACACACACACCCACAACACAACACACACATACAAAACACACATACACACACACACACACACATATACACACATACACACACAAAATTCACTGTTTTCCATGTACGTTTAATAAAGAACCCCCCCCTTACCCACCGGCCACACAACCAACACACCTACACACACACACAACAACACACACCACACACACACACACACCAAACATATACACTACACACACCACACACAAAATTCACCTGTTTTCCCATGTAGTTTAATAAAAGACTCCCCCCCCACCACCACACACACACACACACACACACACACACAAAACACACACAATACACCACACACAAAACAAACATGTAGGACACCCACAACACACACACACACACCAACACACACAGACAGACACAGACAGACAGACAGGACACAAAACACAACACAACACACACAACACAAACAACACACACACACACACACCTCCTTCACTGAGACAGATGAGTGCTCAGCATCTGGAGCTGACACTAAACTACATAAAATATGGAAGACGAGCGCTAACAGCGCTAACAGCGCGCCTAAGTGAAGCTAATTACCCAGAAACAGCCAAACGCACAAACGCGTTATAACGATAATGAGTAAATCTAACGCCGGGCTGTTGATCATTCGTTCGTTATAAAGTGTCATAGACGATTATAAGCATGAGCCGAGTCAGCCTTAAAAAACACGGAACCATTTTATGCTACGTGGTCTAACATGATAATACCTGCACGGAACATCTCTCTACAGCAGGGGGCGCCAAAAATGTGTGTGTATGTGTCTGTGTGTGTGTGTGTGTGTGTGGGTGTGGTGTATGTGGGTGTATGTGTGGTGGTGTGTGTGTGGCGTGTGTGTGGTGGTGTGGTGTGTGAATGTGTGTGTGTAATGTGTCTGTGTGTGGTGTGTGGTGTGTGGTTGGGGTGTGGGTGTGTGTGTGTTGTGTGCCTGTGGTGTGCTGTGTGATTTGTGTGGGTATGTGTGTATGGGGGTGTTGGTGGGGTGTGTGTGATGTGTGTGTGTTATTGTGTGTACATGTGTGTGTGTGGTGTGTGTGTGTGGTGTGTGTGTTTGTGTGTTGTGTTGTGTGTTTGTGTGTGTGGTGTGTGTGTGTGTGTGTGTGTATGTGTGGAGTGTGTGTGTGTCTGTATGTATGTATATGTGTGTGTGTATGTGTGTGTGTGTGTGTGTGTGTGTGTGCGGGATCGTGTGTTGTGTGTGTGTGAGAGAGAGAGAGAAGACTGCAGTGTTGTTAATCATCTCCAGTGTTAATTACCTCTCGGTCCGAGTCGGATAATTCACAAAGGTCCAGAGATAATGAACTCAAGATCGATATCACATCATCCTACAGAATCCTACAGAGACACCACACACACACACACACCCTGAGGAACATACACACACACACACACACACACACACACCGTCATCTCAACATCACACACACACCCTGAGGACCACATCACACACACACACACACCACACCCACATACACACACACACACCACACAAACAAAACACACACACACAACACACCCACACCCTGAGGAACATCACACCACAACACACACCACACACACACACCAACCCTCAACATCATCACACACCCTGCGGAACATCACACACACACACACACACCACACACACACCTCACCATCACACGCACACCCTGAGGAACACACACACACACCCACACCACACCACACACACACACACCTATAGGAACTATACACACACACCACACACACACCACACCACACACCACCATCATCTCAACATCACATACACACCCAGGAGGAACACCACACACACCACACACCATCACGCAACATCACACACACACCATAAGCAACATCACTCAACCCATGGGAACATCACACCACACACACACCCAAACAAAAACACACACACACACACACACACACATCACACACACACACAACACACAACACACACACACACACAACACCTCATCTCAACATCACACACACCCTGAGTACATCACCACACCACCCCCACACCACACCACACACACACACACATCACACCCACACACAAAACACACACACACCCCACCCTATGAGGAACATCACCCACACACACACACCAGCATCCAACATCAAACACACCTTATCCACACACACCACACACACACCCCACACACCCTTTTCTCACCTCCTAACATCACTTCACACCCCTGAGGAACATCACACACACACACCACACCACCATCATCTCAACCTCACACACCCCACCTGCGTAACATCACCCACACAACACACCCACCCAGCTCCTCCCCCTCCCCCCCCCCCCCTTCCCCACCCCCACCCCCCCTCACCACCCCCGTGGTCCGCACCCCCCCCCCCCCCTTTTTCCCTCCCCCCCCCCCCCCTCTCACCCATCACACACACCACCCTCACACACCATCAACACACACCATCATCAAATCACACACACACCCTGAGGAACATACACCACACCATCATCAACATCACACACACACCATCATCAACATCACACACACACCCTGAGGAACATCACACACACACCATCATCAACATCACACACAAACCATCATCAACATCACACACACACCATCATCAACATCACACACACACCATCATCAACATCACACACAAACCATCATCAACATCACACACACACCGTCATCAACATCACACACACACACCCTGAGGCACATCACACACACACCATCATCAAAATCACACACACACTGTCATCAACATCACACACACACACCCTGAGGAAACATCACACACACACACCATGGTGTGTGATGTGTGAAAATGGTGTGTGAGGTGTGTGTGTGTGTGTGTGTGTGTGTGTGTGTGTGTGTGTGTGTGTGTGTGTGTTGTGTTTTGTGTTTGTGTGTGTGTGTGTGTGTGTGCATGTGAGTGGATGTGCGGGGGTGTATGTGCGGAGTGCGTGCGTGGTGGTGTGCAGGTGTATGTGCAGGTGTGTGTCCAGGTGTGTGTGCAGGTGTGTGTGCATGTGTATGTGTGTGTTATGTGCTGTGTGTGTGTGTGTGTGTGTGGTTGTGTGGGTGTTGTGTGTGTGTGTGTGTGTGTTTTTGTGTGTTGTGTGTGTGTGTGTTTGTGGTGGTGTTTGTGTGTGTTTTTGTGTGGTGTATGGGTATGTTTGAGTGAGTGGGTGTGTGACGTGCATGAGAGGTGTGTGTGCATGTGTGTGTGTGTGTGTGTGTGTGTGTGTGTGTACCTGAGGTAAAGCCTGTACCACCGTATCCAGCAGAGCTCTCATTCCTGTCGCCATCTTCAACAACTTCAGCACTGAAAAACAACAAACAATAACAACAATAAACAAACAAACAAATACATGGCTAAATATGTGTCTACAGGTGTGTCTACATGTGTGTGTGTGTGTGGGCCGGTGAGTTGTGTGATGTGTGTGTGGTGTATGTGTTGTTGTCACGTGTGTGGTGTGTAGTCGTGTGTGTAGCTTTGTGAGTGTGTGTGTGTGTGTGTATGTGTGTGTATGTGAGAGGGTATGTGTGTGTGTGTGTGTGTTTTTGTGTGTGTGTGTGTGTGTAAACCTGTGTGTGTGTGTGTGTGTGTGTTGAGTGTGTTTGTGTGTGACAGTGTGAGCTGCCTGTGCCGTATGTGTGTGTGTGTCGGGTGCTGTGTGTGTGGTTTTGTGGTATATGTGAGTGTGCAATGTGTGTGTGTGACGACGAATGTGTGTGGTGTGTTTGGGAGTGGGCCCTTGGTGTATGGGTTGGGAGTAGAGTGGGTGCCCCCCCGAGAGGGGGGTGGGTGGGGAGGGGTGTGCCTAGCGGTACGGGACGCGGTAGAATCCCCCCCTCCCTTCCTCTCATGGAGCCTGTTTTCCGCTCGGTGGCCCGCCCCTCTTTTATACTAGTCCCTTCCCCCGGCCATTTCGCCCCGGTGTGTAGTTCGATGCCCTGTGCGTTGGCTCTTTGGAGGTGCCCTCTTTCCGAGGTTTCGGGCCCCCGACAATCTAGCGCACTAGGGCCCCGGCGGCGGCCCGGGACCCTTAGGGAGGGGGGGGGTGGGGTCCCAGGTGCCGCCCGCCCGATCCTTGCTGACGGGCTAGTTTCTCGGTGAGGGGTGGGAGGTTGTCCTCCGGTCGTGCCCACTGGCGGGTGCCGTCCCACGCGGGTGTACGTTTACCCCTTGAGAGCCCTTTTTCTTGTTTGAAATGTCGCTTGTCTGTCGAGTGGGGCCAGTTGAGGTGTGTGTGTGTTTGTGTGTTTTGTGAGTGTGTGTGTGTATGTGTGTATATGTCTGTGTGACTGTGTGTGTGTGCGAGCCAGTGGTGTGTGTGTGAGTTTGTGAGTTGCTGGTGTATGTGTGTATATGTGGTGTGAAAGGGTGTGTGTGCGCGCAGTGTGTGTGTTGAGTTTGGGGATGTGTGTTGTGTGTGTAGGTAATATATGGGCTGTGTGTGTGTGGTGTGTTGTGCGGGTGTGGAAATGCGTGTGTGTGTGTGTGTGTGTGTATGTGAGGTGTGTGTGTGTCATGTGCGTGTGTGTGTGTGTGTGTGTATGTGGGTGTGTGTGTGTAAACACTGACCGCGAGCGATGCGTAGAACCCTCATGATGCGGATGATGGTGGGGTTTATGGGTAAAGCGGCGCTGATCTCAATCTCCTCCAGAGTGATCCCCATCACCGACAGCAGCACTATCGCCAGATCATGATTCCACCTACACACACACACACACACACACACACACACACACACACACACACACACACACACACACACACACACACACACCATCACCGACAGCAGCACTATCACACACCACACACAAACTCCAACACACACCACACACCCACCACACACACACAACACACACACACACACACACACACCACACCACACACCACACACACACACACACACACACACACACACAGATAACACACACACACACACACACCAACAACACACAAACACACTGCGAACACACACCCACGCACATCACTAACATAAACACATCACACACAACATACACACATCACTAACATACACACAACACAAACACACACACAACAAAAAAAACACACACACACACACACATACACACACACACCACGCACACACACACACACACACACACACACCACGCGCACACACACACTACACACACACACACACACACACGCGCACACACACACACACGCACATACACAACCAAACAACACCACACAAACACAACGCATACACACACACACACGCACACACACAAGCACACACACACGAGCACACACACACGACACACACCACACACAACACACGGCACACACACACACGAGAACCATAATCACTACAGAGCAACATCATCAGCACACAAACATAGGCAAGCAGCACCACACCGCACAAACCACAGCAAGCCAAACAAACACCCACACCGCTACACACACATCATCAAACAAACACACAGGCGGGGCGCACAGCACACACACACACACACACGCCCCCACACACAAACACACACACACATCAACACACGCAAACCCACAGGCACAGACCACACAGACATGATTAGCCATTGTGACAAATGTGGCGGCATCCACCCCATCCAGCCACCTACAAGACCCACCCAGCCGAGGCAGCCAGCCACCGACAGAGGCCCACCCAGCTGCAGACCAGCCAGGCCACTACGACAGAGCCACCAAGGACCCGCCTCGGCCAACCCCACCCTAGCCAAGGCAGCCAGCGCACCCGACAGAGCCACCCAGCCAGCCGCCAACCCGACCAAGCCAGGCGCAAGCCACCGACAGAGCACACCAGCCAGGAGCCAGGACACGAAGAGACCAAACCCAGGCCCATCCCCGCCAACCCCACCAGCCAGGCAGCAATGCCACCGAGCAGAGCCACCTCAGCAGAGACGGCCACACCACACACGCCAGGCAGGAAGCCACCGACAGAGCCACCAAGGCAGAAGCCCGAGCAACCCCGACCAAGCCAGGCAGCAAAGCCACAGAAGAGCCACCTAGCCAGCCCGACAAACCCCCACCAAAGCCCACCCATCCAGCCATCCATCCACCTACATAGCCACCCATCCATCCCCAAACCACCCCACCCATCCATTCATCCATCCCACCTACAGATCCCAACCATCTATTCATCCATCCACCTACATATCCACCCTTTCATCCAACTACCATCCATCCATTCATCCACCAACCCAGCCATCTATCCATCCCTCCAACCCCACCCATTCATCCATCCATCCATTCACCCATCAAAATCCCGATTCATCCATCCATCCATCCATTCATCCACCCACCCAGCCATCTACCCGTCCCTCAAACCCCATCCATCCATTCAGCCATCCAGCTTCCCATCAATCTACCCACCCATCCATCCTCCCGCCTCCACCTTCCCTCCCCCAGTAGTTTCCCAGGTGTTTTATTCCCCTTACAACCGCCCCCCTCCACACCACACACACACACACACACACACACACACACACACACACAGGTTTAGGTGTGATAGTTTGTTCTCTTCACTACACTACAGTAAATCTAAACGTACTAAAGTCACTCCTGTTTCACTCCTAATATCGTTACTAATCAACCAAAACAGTTTATTGTGCAAGAAAAACAAACAAACATTCATTTCA
>JACRUU010000001.1:431626-434126 GCA_030449085.1 Kryptopterus vitreolus
ATTGATATGATTGATAGAATTGACAGGATTGACAGGACAATTGATTGATGATTGACAGGATTGACAGTATTGATTGACAGTATTGACAGGATTGACAGGATTGATATGATTGATAGGATTGATATGGATTGATAGGATTGATAGGATTGATAGGATTGACAGTATTGACAGGATTGACAGGATTGATAGTATTGATAGGATTGATAGGATTGACAGATTATATCTCATGTACTGTAGATGTTTACGTTTGTTCCTGGAACTCTCAGGAAGTAAAATTTGAGCCCCAGAGTAAAAAAGAAAAGATTTAAAGATGAAAAGATGAAAAGAGAAAAACTCTTCCGTGTTTAAATGTCAAAGCAGAAACGGACGATATTTTCTGCTCCATTAAACTCGCAGAAAACAGAACATGTGGAGCGCAGGAATGTTTGCATGTTTTTGGACCGGGGAAACCGAGAAACCCGGAGAAAAACCCCCTGAGGCACGGGAACATGCAAACTCACACATACATGGCGGCGGTGGAATGAATGTGTGTGGCCCTGGATGGGTACACATCCGGGTGATCCTGCCCTAATGCCATAGACGTCTGAGATAGGACAGGCTCCCCGTGCCCGAGGGAAGATCGGATAAAGGGCAGAAGATGCATGAATAATATTATATTTTATATTATATATATTATATTATCTATATATATATCTATATATATATTATAGCATCTTTTTTGAAATATAAGATGCTTGTTGTAGAGTTCATTCTCAGCCTTATCTCTGATCTTATCACAAACACAGCCCAAAATACAAGTACATTAAACATACGCATGAGATATAACACAAAAGAACAACAATTTTAATAAATAATAAGATCTAAAATACATAAGCTATAACAATATATAGTAATCATAATAGTCAGATATTTATAGTAATCATAAAATTTATTATTATTATATTAGTATACAATTAATATGACAATAATACGAACATAATAATAATATAATAATAATGATGATGATGCTGATGATGATAAAATAATATCAAAAATATATAATAATAATATATATTTTAAAATATATTATTATTATTATTATATTATTATTTTATTATATTGTCTATTAAGCGTGCTGTTATAGTATAGGATTTCTTTCCCATTCTTTTCATTCCAAATTGTATTGTGTGCAGTTTGTTATTATTTTGTATTGTTATTGTTATTATTATTAGTAGTATATAGTATTGTTATTTTATTATTGTTATTATTATTAATAATATTATTATTAACATCACTATTACTTCTCCTGCTTATAACAATAATTATTATTGTTATAATAATAATAAAAACTAATTATTGTTAGTAAAGAATTTAAATAAAGTTAATCATTTATTTGTATTAGTAAACAATTGTAAAAAAAATGACAAATACCTACAATTTACTGCAGCTTAGTAACATTTATTTATATATTTATAGAGAAAATGTAATAGAACAGAACATAAAGACTTTGTTTTCTTCACAGTAAAGTTTCAATGTCGATTAATGTCAAATCACCATGTCGTAATGATGACCAAACACATTCAGCACGTTCGTGTGTGTGTGTGTGTGTGGTGTGTGTGTGTGTGTGTGTGTGTGTTGTTTTGCCTATTCTCCCCCGTGCCTCTGGGGGGGTTTCTCCGGGTTTTAAGTACATTAGCCCCCACCAAAAAAACAAACAAACAAGCAAACAACAAACAAACATGCACGGTAGGCTAATTGGCACCTTGTTGAGAGAGAGAGTGAGAGAGAGTGAAGAGTGTGTGTAAGAGAGAGAGAGTGAGAGAGTGAGATAGAGTGAGAGAGAGTGAGGGAGTGAGAGAGTGAGAGAGAGTGAGGGAGAGATTGAGAAGTGATTGAGAGTGTCTGTGGGAGAGAGAGATTGAGAGAAAGAGAGAGAGGAGCGGAGGAGGAGAGAAGAGAGATGAGAGAGAGAGAGAGTGAGCGTGTCTGTGGGAGAGAGAGAGATTGAGAGAGAAGAGAGAAGAGAGAGAGTGGGAGAGAAGAAAGAGAGAGAGAGAGTGAGAGAGAGAGGGGAGAGTGAGAGTGTCTGTGCGAGAGAGAGAGATTGAGAGAAAGAGAGGAAAGAGAGAGAGGGGATCAAGATTGTGAGAGAGGAGTGTGTGAGAGAGAGAGTGTTCTGTAGAACACACTGTGTGTGTTGTGTTAGAGTGAGAGAGAGTGTTTGTGTGTTGTGTGTGTGAGAGAGGAGAGAGAGATGTGGTGAGAGAGTTAGGGAGAGAGAGTTTGTTGAACGAGTTAGAGCGTGTGTGTGTGTGTTGAGATAGAGAGAGAGTGAGAGAGTGAGGGAGAGAGAGAGAGAGAGTGAGAGAGAGAGAGCGTGTGTGTGTGTGAGAGAGAGTGAGAGTGTGTGTGAGAGAGAGAGTGTGTGAGAGAGAGTGAGGGAGAGAGTGAGAGTGATGAGAGAGAGAGATGGTGTGTGTGAGAGAGAGGATGAGTGAGAGAGAGAGAGTGTGTGAGAGAG
>JACRUU010000001.1:439126-469932 GCA_030449085.1 Kryptopterus vitreolus
ATGTTTTACACGTGTGTGTGTGTGTGTGTGTGTGTAACATGCGTGACGATGTTTGTGTGTGTGTGTTTAACATGCGTGACGTTTTATACGTGTTATTGTGTGTGTGTGTGTGTTTAACACGTGACGGTGTTTTATTACGTGTGTGTGTGTGTTGTTTTAACATGCGTGACGATGTTTTTTTAATACGTGTGTGTGTGTGTGTGTGTGTTTTTTTAACATGCGTGACGATGTTTTATACGTGTGTGTGTGTGTGTGTGTGTGTGTGTGTGTTGTTGGTGTTTAAAACATGCGTGACGATGTGTTTTATACGTGTGTGTGTGTGTGTGTTGTTTACATGCGTGACGATGTTTTATACGTGTGTGTGTGTGTGTGTGTGTGGTGTGTGTGTGTGTGTTTAACATGCGTGACGATGTTTTATACGTGTGTGTGTGTGTGTGTGTGTGTGTGTTTTAACAATGTGTGTTAACATGCGTGAACATGTTTTATAACGTGTGTGTGTGTGTTTACATGCGTGACGAGTTTTACTGTGTGTGTGTGTTTAACATGTGACGTGTTTTATACGTGTGTGTGTGTGTGTTGGTTTACCAGGTGACGATGTTTTATAACAGTGTGTGTGTGTGTGTTGTGTTTAACGTGACGATGTTTTATACGTGTGTGTGTTGTGTGGTTTAACATGAATGTTTTAATAACGTGTGTGTGTGTGTGTTTTAACATGCGTGACGATGTTTTATACTAACAGTGTGTGTGTGTGTGTGTTTAACATGCGTGACGATGTTTAACGTGTGTGTGTGTGTGTGTGTTGTGTGGTTTGTGTTAACATGCGTGACGATGTTTTATACTTTTGTTGTTGTGTGTTTTAACATGTGTGTGTGTTGTGATGTGCCGATACGTGTGTGTGTGTGTGTGTGTGTGTGTGTGTGTGTGTGTGTTTATTAACAGCGTGCGATGTTTTTTACACGTGTGTGTGTGGTGTTGTTTTGTGGGTTGGTTTAACATGCGTGATATATCGTGTGTGTGGGTGTTTTATGTGACTTTTTACACGTGTGTGTTTGTGTGTGTGTTACCAGTGTTTTTAAACATGGTTCGTGTGTGTGTGTGTTTAACATGCGTGTGGTGCAGCGTGAAGTTTAAATCGTTCGTGTGGTGTGTGTGTTCAGCAGAGTCTGGATGACATTAAGGAGAAGATGAAGGAGAAGTGTGTGTGTGTGTTTAGGAACAACATGGCGTCTGGTGTGTGTGTTTAACGCGTGAGCGCGTGCGCTGCGAGTCGTGTGTGTGTGTGTTTAACATGGACTTACTGTGTGTGTGTGTTTAAACTGAAGAACACCGGTAACGTCACGCCGTGTGTGTTGTGTTTGATGATTAGCGCCTTTTTATCCTCGTGCCACAGTGTGTGTGTTGTTGGGTGTTTAAATGCGTGAAACGACGTCACCCAACACCAAGCAGCTGCACCACTGTGTGTGTGTTTATTTGTTTTAGTGCAACATGGGGTTTTATAACGCTGCGTGAGCATACAGCCCTGAGGGACGCCCAGGTGTTACAGGTTCAGGTCCAACAGACTCGTGTGTGTGTTTGTGTTTAACTCCCTGATAAGGAATGATGGTGTTGAACGCTGCGCTGGTGTTTATGACCTGCTTTTGTTGACGGCGCCCTGAAGGACATGTTTATTTGTTTAGCGTTTGTTTACTTACAGCGCTGTGCAAAAGTATTTTTATACCTCCTTTTTATACGTGTGTGTGTGTGTTTAACCGATGTTTAGCCACATTTCAATGATTCATGCGTGATGTTTTCAAGCACATTTTAATATGAAACGTGTGTGTGTGTGTTTATATCCACACCTGTGTGAAATGCGTGAAGTAATTGTGTGTGTTTTTGTTTACCCCCTAAACATGATAAACGCTTTTGTGTGTGTTTGTTTTTAACCATTCTTGGGAGCCAATCAGGTGTTTGCCAATACTGGCAATTAGGAGGGGGGGGGGTATATACCTGAGTAAAGTCAAAGTGATGTAAATCATCCTACATCGATAAGAGACTGTTCACTGAAGGTTATAAGTATTAATTATACATATATAAACATTTTGTTTACTTCTTTTTTTGTGTGTGTGTGTGTGTGTGTGTGTGTGTGTGTGTAGCCTCGGTGAAGCCCTTTGTCCTGAAGAGCGTGCAGGTGAATAATAAAGCCCTGGCCCTGGCTCTGCAGGCGGAGAGAGAGAAGGTACGGCAGTCACAGGGGATCATTCTGCAGCTGAAGCGAGAACGCCAGGCTCTGATCTTCCACCTGCTGATGATGAAGAGAGCTCTGAGTGAGGAGACCAACTGTGCTCAGGTCAGTTACACACTGCTCTGTTTTTCTCTGTATATTTCCTCTACAAACACATTTTATCCTTATTATTGCTTGTTTGTCTTTAATGTTTTCTTTTGTTTTTTTTTTCCTTGTCATTGTGTTTTGTCGTGTAAGACGTGTTCTTCAGACGAGCCAAAGTTAGTCGTCCTCCAGTCCCCCAGCCCCAGGTACAAATGACACAACTCTGTGTGTGTGTGTGTGTGTGTGTGTTTAACTTCACTGCTCTGTGTACCATTTATAAATCTACAGAATAATATGTTTATAAATAACCTGTGTGTTGTGTGTGTTTGTGTGTGTGTGTGTGTGTGTGTGCTGTTGATGTGGTTTAGGGGCGTGGCACAGGCTGAGGAAGAGGAACTCCGCCCACTTACTTCTCTCAAACAGCAGGATGAAGGTAAACAATGAACTCCTTTATTTGATACAGGATGGTGTGTGTGTGTGTGTGTGTGTGTGTGTGTGTGTGTGTTACTAATTGGAAGAGTGTAAGATGAATTTTGGCCACATATTTATATAAATGTAATGAGATTTAAGGCCACACCTCTTTGACCAGGACAGGTGTGAGTGGGACACGCCCCCTTCTGTTTTTGACATGTGTTGTGTTTGTGCAGCAGGTGGCGCTGCAGGGGGTCGGGTCAATAATGCGGTCTCGCTGCCTTCCGCTGTCGGAATGCGACGCCGACGAGACGGACAGAAGCGCTCTGAGCGAAGGCGGAGCTCGCTGTTTAACCCCGCCTCTGTGGATGACTGCATGACAGAAGAGGCGGAGCCACAGGACTCCGTCGAGTCGGCTCCGGTTCGTTCTCCGGGGGCGGAGCCGGATGTCTCCGAGCGCGCCGCTCCTGCTGGTTGTAAAAGATCGCTTCGGAAACATTCGGTTGATGTCCACAAGGTGGCGTTAGACTCGGACCTCGTGGCCGTGCAGCACTCGACCCCGGAGCCTCCACAGCGGCGCACGTCTAGCCAGGCGAAACGGAAAGCGGTCCAGACGGCTCCCAAGCCGGAGCGCGGGCGCAGGGCGGAACGCGCACCGCTGAAGAAACCCTGGGAGGTAAAATGTTTAGGTTTGTACAAACCGGATTCCAAAAAAGTTGGGACACTATACAAATCGTGAATAAAAAGTGAATGCAATGATGTGTAGGTGCCAACTTGTAATATTTTATTCAGAATAGAACATAACACACGAAACAAAAGTTTAAACTGAGAAATTGTACCATTTTAAGGGAAAAATATGTTGATTCAGAATTTCATGGTGTCAACAAATCCCAAAAAAGTTGGGACAAGTAGCAGTAAGAGGCTGGAAAAAGTAAATTTAAGCATAACGAGGAGCTGGAAGACCAATTAACACTAATTAGGTCAATTGGCAACATGATTGGGTATAAAAAGAGCTTCTCAGAGTGGCAGTGTCTCTCAGAAGCCAAGATGGGTAGAGGATCACCAATTCCCACAATGTTGCGCAGAAAGATAGTGGAGCAATATCAGAAAGGTGTTACCCAGCGAAAAATTGCAAAGACTTTACATCTTTCATCATCAACTGTGCATAACATCATCCAAAGATTCAGAGAATCTGGAAAAATCTCTGTGAGAAAGGGTCAAGGCCGTAAAACCATACTGGATGCCCGTGATCTCCGGGCCCTTAAACGACACTGCACCACAAACAGGAATGCTACTGTAAAGGAAATCACAGAATGGGCTCAGGAATACTTCCAGAAACCATTGTCAGTGAACACAATCCACCGTGCCATCCGCCGTTGCCAGCTGAAACTCTACAGTGCAAAGAAGAAGCCATTTCTAAGCAAGATCCACAAGCTCAGGCGTTTACACTGGGCCAGGGATCATTTAAACTGGAGTGTGGCGAAATGGAAGACTGTTCTGTGGTCAGACGAGTCACGATTCGAAGTTCTTTTTGGAAATCTGGGACGCCATGTCATCCGGACCAAAGAGGACAAGGACAACCCAAGTTGTTATCAACGCTCGGTTCAGAAGCCTGCATCTCTGATGGTATGGGGTTGCATGAGTGCGTGTGGCATGGGCAGCTTGCATGTCTGGAAAGGCACCATCAATGCAGAAAAATATATTCAGGTTCTAGAACAACATATGCTCCCATCCAGACGTCATCTTTTTCAGGGAAGACCCTGCATTTTCCAACAAGATAATGCCAGACCACATTCTGCATCAATCACAGCATCATGGCTGCGTAGGAGAAGGATCCGGGTACTGAAATGGCCAGTCTGCAGTCCAGATCTTTCACCTATAGAGACATTTGGCGCATCATAAAGAGGAAGGTGCGACAAAGAAGGCCCAAGACGATTGAACAGTTAGAGGCCTGTATTAGACAAGAATGGGAGAGCAATTCCTATTTCTAAACTGGAGAAACTGGTCTCCTCTGTCCCCAGACGTCTGTTGAGTGTTGTAAAAAGAAGGGGAGATGCCACACAGTGGTGAAAATGTCCTTGTCCCAACTTTTTTGGGATTTGTTGACACCATGAAATTCTGAATCAACATATTTTTCCCTTAAAATGGTACATTTTCTCAGTTTAAACTTTTTGTTTCGTGTGTTATGTTCTATTCTGAATAAAATATTACAAGTTGGCACCTACACATCATTGCATTCCAGTTTTGTGTCCCACTTTTTTGGAATCCGGTTTGTATTTTCCCGTGGCGTGTGTTATGGCTGTTTACACGTCTCCTGTGTCACACTGTAGAAACCACGCGCTCGTTCTAAGACTCGCACGGGGACGGACCGCTCCCCGGCGACCGAACCGCCTAAACTCCTTCCTCCCTCGGCGGCAACGACACCTTCACTTCGACTGTTAAGAGGCCTTCACGTCACACCTTTCAGAGGAGGCAAACGCCCTGCAGCCCCGCCCTCTCTACGCTCGCCGGCCCCTCCCCCGTATCCCCGCCCCCTCCCCGCCCCCTCCTGACCCGGCAAACCAGGACTCCGGCTCTTCAGAAGCCGAACAGGATGCAGACGACAGTCCGTACGTTCCGGACAGGAAGTTCAGGTGGACTCGTGACCCTCCCCCGCGCCGCGCTCGCTCCAAGAGACGGTCCGCTCAGACGAGAGTGAAGGAGAACACCGGGTCCAGACAGAAGCGCACTGTTCCTGAGCGCTGTGGTGAGTTTTATCACCGTTCATGTGTCCGAGTTCTGCGTACGCAATTTAATCCTGTTTCTTTTACACCAAACACTGAACTACATCTCCCACAATCCCCTGCTGCAGACCTGTACTTCACCCAGACTCAGCCATCTCCTCCTGCTGAGACCTGCAACCTCATACCTCCAAACCAGGAGTGTGCAGAAGGTGTGCATCTCATCACCTGTCTGTCTGTCTGTCTGTCTCTCATCGCCTGTCTGTCTCAGTCTCTGTCTGTCTGTCTGTCTTCTCCATCTCTCTCATCGCCGTGTATCTCTCTCCTGTCTGTCTGTCAGTCCCTGTCTGTCTGTCTCATCGCCTGTCTGTCTGTCTCTGTCCCCGTCTGTCTGTCTCAGTCCCTGTCTGTCTGTCTCATCGCCTGTCTGTCTGTCTCTTTCCCCGTCTGTCTGTCCCTGTCTCTCAGTCCCTGTCTGTCTGTCTCATCTCCTGTCAGTCTGTCTCAGTCCCTGTCTGTCTGTCTCATCATCGTCCTGTCTGTCTCAGTCCCTGTCTGTGTCTCATCTCCTGTCGGTCTGTCTCAGTCCCTGTCTGTCTCTCATCTACTGTCTGTCTGTCTCAGTCCCTGTCTGTCTGTCTCTCATCTCGTATCTGTCTGTCTCTCATCTCCTGTCTGTCTGTCTCTCATCTCCTATCTGTCTGTCATCTCCTGTCTGTCTGTCTCATCTCCTGTCTGTCTCAGTCCCTGTCTGTCTGTCTGTCTGTCTCATCCCTGTCATGTCTGTCTCTCTCCTGTCTGTCTGTCTCTGTCCCTGTCTGTCTCATCTGTCTGTCTGTCTGTCTCTCTATCTCCTCTGTCTGTCATCTCCTGTCTGTCTGTCTCATCTCCTGTCTGTCTGTCTCTCTCATCTCCTGTCTGTCTGTCATCTCCTGTCTGTCTGTCTCATCTCCTATCTGTCTGTCTCTCTCATCTCCTATCTGTCTGTCATCTCCTGTCTGTCTGTCTCATCTCCTGTCTGTCTCAGTCCCTGTCTGTCTGTCTCAGTCCCTATCTGTCTCATCTCCTGTCTGTCTCAGTCCCTGTCTGTCTCTCATCTCCTGTCTGTCTGTCTCATCTCCTATCTCTCTGTCTGTCATCTCCTGTCTGTCTGTCTCAGTCCCTGTTGTCTCCAGTCTGTCTCAATCTCCTGTTGTCTCAGTCCCTGTCTGTCTGTCTCACTCCCTATCGTCTCCCTCTCCCGTCTGTCTCAGTCCCTGTCTGTCTCTCTTCTCCTGTCTGTCTGTCTCATCCCTGTCTGTCTGCTGTCTCTCTCCTATCGTGTCTGTCTGTCTCATCTCCTGTCTGTCTGTCTCATCTCCTGTCTGTCTGTCTCAGTCCCTGTCTGTCTGTCTCAGTCCCTGTCTGTCTGTCTCATCTCCTGTCTGTCTGTCTCTCATCTGTCTGTCTGTCTCATCTCCTGTCTGTCTGTCTCTCTCCTGTCGGTCTGTCTCAGTCCCTGTCTGTCTCTCATCTCTGTCTGTCTGTCTAGTCCCTGTCTGTCTCATCTCGTCTGTCTCAGTCCCTGTCTGGTCTATCTCCTGTCTGTCTGTCTCATCCCTGTCGTCTGTCTGTCTCTCACATGTCTGTCTGTCTCATCACATGTCTGTCTCATCTCCTGTCTGTCTGTCTCATCAACCGTCTGTCTGCCTCATTCCTGTCTATCTGTTTCCCTGACTGTTGTCTCTGTCTCTCATCGTTGTCTGCCTGTCTCTCATCTCTCTGTCTCATCTCCTGTCTGTCTCTCTGTCTCATCTCCAACCTGTGTGTCTCATCTGTTTGTCTATCTTATCGCCTGTCCATATTTAGGTCTCATCTGTCTGTCTGTCTCATTTTCTGTGTATCTGTTTTGCCTGTCTGGTTGTCTCTGTCTCATCTGTCTCGGCTCCTTTCTATCTGTCTGCCTGTCTCTCATCTATCTGTCTGTCTCCCATCTCCTGTCTGTCAGTCACGTTCTGGTTGTGTATGTATGAGTTTGATTGATTTATGACATGTTGTTATTTGTTGATCCTCTTGTTGTTCAGCTCCTGTGTCTGTAAATAAAGTCTCGTCTCCTCCACCTGAAATTTCATCTCCAGACGTGGCGTTTGTGATGGACAGTCCTGTGTTTCACCCTGACCAATCCTCAGAGCAGGAGAACGTGTGTGTGCTGATGGACAGTCCTGTGTTTCACCCTGACCAATCCTCAGAGCAGGAGAACGTGTGTGTGCTGATGGACAGTCCTGTGTTTCACCCTGACCAATCCTCAGAGCAGGAGAACGTGTGTGTGCTGATGGACAAGTCAAGGAGGAGAAGAAAAGGTGACTGATCCTGATTCATCTTCTGTCTCTGTCTCCACACTCTCTCTCTCTCACACACACACACACACACACACAACACACCGTACACCATAAAACACACACACACACACACACACTATGAAACATCACACACACAAAAACAAACACACACTCATCTCTCCTCACACACATCACCACACTCATCTACTCTCACACACACACACACACTCATCTCTCACACACTCATCTCTCTCACACATACTCACACTCATCTCTCTCACACACACACACCATACAACACACTCCTCACTCTGTCACACACACACACAACATACAACAAAACACCACACACAACACAAACACACACACACACACACACACACTCATCTCTCACACACACACACACACACACACACACACACACTCATCTCTCTCACAATACACAACACTCATTCTCTCATACCACCACAATCACACAACATACACTACCCACACTCATCTTCTCCCACATAACACACCTCATCTATCACATACACATACACACACATTCACTCCCACACACACACACACATACACACTCATCTCTCACACATACACACACTCACTCATCTCTCACACACATACACATACACACACATTCACTCCCACACACAACACACACACACACCACACTCACACATACACACACACATAAACACAATCTTCTATCTCTCTCACACATACACACTTCACTCCACACACACACACAATACACACACACACACACACACACACACAACACAACACACATACACTTACACACTCACACTCATACACACACCTCTCATACATACACAAACACACATACACACATACACACACACACACCTTCTCTTCACTCCACACACACACATACACACAAAAACACACACACACACAACACACACACACATACTCTACACACACTCATCTCTCACACACACACACACACACATACACATCTCTCTCACCACACACACACAACCCCCACAATCTCTACTCACACACTCTCACACACATACACTCATAACACACTCTCACACTCACACATACACTCACACACACACACATTACTCCACACACACACCATATACATACACACTATCTCTCTCTCTCCACATACACCACTTCATCTCTTCACACACTCAACACATTACAACACACACTCCCCACACACACACATACACATCACTATACATACCCACACTCATCTCTCTCACATACACATATTCACATCCACACACACACATATCACTCATCTCCCACACCACACACACACTCACTCTCACATCACAACACATTCACTCCCACCACACACACACCTAACACACTCACCCTTCATAAACATAACACACTCATCCTCCTCACACCACATACACACAAAACATACACCCACATCACTCCAAACACACACACACTTATCTCTCTCACCACAAAACACACACCACTTCACTCGCACACACCACATTCACTCCTCACTCTCACTCCACACATACACATACACATATCACACACACACTCTCTCTCTCACACACATACACACACACACACTCATCTCTCTCCACCCACACACAACACATCACCCCCACACACACATCATCTTCCCATCCCTACACACACTATACACATACACACACTCATCTCACCTCACACCACACAACACACACTCACATAAGCACACTCTTCACCTCCCCATCATCTCTCTCACACATACACACACACTCACTCCACACACACACACTCAATCTCCTCACACCACACACACACACCAACAACACACCTCACAAAGGTCCCACACACACATATACACACACTCATCTCTCTCACACATACACACACTCATCTCTCACACACACACACACACACACATACACTCACTCCCACACTCATCTCTCACACACACATACACACACACAAAAAAAAACACACACATCCTCTCTCAGACACATACAAAAACACACTCATCTCTCACACACACACACACAACATACACTCACTCAACAACATACACAATACACACACTCTCTCTCACACACCATACACACTCATCTCTCTACTCCACACACACCCACACACACACTCACTCTCACACACATACACATACACACACTCATCTCTCACACACATATACACACACACACACTCACTCCCACACACACATACACACACTCACACACATTCATACACACACTCACTCTCTCACACACACACACACACCACACCATTCACTCCACACCACATACACACACCTCTCTCGCTCACACACACACACACATATCTGTATACACACACACACACATACACTCACTCCCACACACATACACATACACACACTCATCTCTCTCACACATACACACACTCATCTCTCTCACACACACACACACTCATCTCTCACACACACATACACACACTCATCTCTCTCACACACACACACAACACACATACTGCATCTACCACATATCACACACTCCACACACACACACACACACACTGTACTGTTCCTTTTGGTTTTTTTTGGTTGTTTTTTTTTGTTTTGTTTGTTTGTTTTTTGCACTTTTGTTAAATTTCCCATGGTGCACGTTGTGTTTCTGCAGGTGGTCTCGTAGTTCGCTCCTGTCTGGGCTTGACTTTGAGTGACGTGACCAATCTCTCTCCTGCAGCCTATCAGAGGCCTCTCCTGGGCCGAGACTCCGCCCCCGGCCTCGCCCGCAAGCGACGCTGCACCGGCGTCGTCAGCTACAAAGAGCCGTCGATCAGCTCGTAAGCCCCGCCCCCTTTTCAAGCCTGCACTTTCGTCCCGACTTGTTTTTGACTAAAGTTTAATCCGCCTTTCCTCGTGCGTCTGTTTCCATCAGAAAGCTGCGGCGTGGAGATAAATTCACCGACACGCAGTTCCTGCGCTCGCCCATCTTCAAGCAGAAATCACGACCATCACTGAAAGCCATGGAGAAGAAGTACAACGAGTCGTTTGTGGGATGTCTCTAAATATTTTACCTTTTTATCTTTTACTCTTTATTCATTTTAAATCTTCTTTACTGTGGAAATGTCACGTGTGTGTGTGTGTGTGTGTGTGTTTTAGTGATAAACCATGTCAAATAAAATTGTTTTTATCATGTTTGGGGAAAATGTGTGTTATTAATATAACAGTTATATTATAAATGTAAATAGATCATGGATATAAACCCTTGTGTGAAAGGATAGATAGATAGATAGATAGATTGATAGATAGATAGATTGATTGATAGACGGGTAGATAGATAGATTGCTTGACGGGTAGATAGATAGATAGATAGATGAGTGATTGGATAGATGGACAGACAGACAGACAGGTAGATAGATGGATGGATAGACATGTAGATAGTTAGATGGGTGGATAGACATGTAGATAGTTAGATGGGTGGATAGATAGATGAGTGATTGGATAGATGGACAGACAGAGGCGGATAGACAGATAGGTAGATAGATTGATAGATGGACGGGTTAGACAGGTAGATAGATTGATAGATGGACGGGTTAGACAGGTAGATAGATTGATAGATGGATGGATAGACATGTAGATAGGTAGATAGATTGTTAGATGGGTGGATAGATAGATGAGTGATTGGATAGATCAGAGAGGCGGATAGACAGATAGGTAGATAGATTGATAGATGGACGGTAGATAGATTGACTTAGATAGATGATTGATAGATGGAGAACATGGTAGATAGTAGATTGATAGCGATAGATTGTTAGATCGGGTGGATTGATAGATGAGTGAATTGGATAGATGGACAGACAGAGAGGCGATAGACGGTCGATAGATTGATAGATGGATGGATAGACATGTAGATAGGTAGATCGATTGTTAGATGGGTGGATAGATAGATGAGTGATTGGATAGATGGACAGGCGGATAGACAGATAGGTAGGTAGAGGGATGGATGGATGGATAGACAGGTAGATAGATGGATAGATCATTGTAAGTAATGGTTGATATTTTGCTCCATGTGAAAATACATGTATAAAATCCCAAAGCTGAATAATAAACTCTGGGTATAAATAAGTATAAATATATATATTTTAGTTTAGTATGACGTGTTTATAAACATTATTAGACACGACTTTCTGCTGTTTATCGGAATGACGATGTTTAGAGGAACTTTGATTTTTTTAAAAACGTAATTTATGTTCCAGATTTAGAAAACATTGGGCTCGTCCGGGATTTGAACCCGGGACCTCTCGCACCCTAAGCGAGAATCATACCCCTAGACCAACGAGCCGCCGTCGGCCTCACACCTCCTCAATTTCCCACGTACACGTGAGGTAGGACACTCCCTAGTGTCGGAAAACGGAACTGCAACGTTTTATTTCATTCATTCTGACTGCTGGTATTTGTAAACATGTATTTAAGTATTAACAACATAAAACTATGAAAAAGCGGTCATTCTTAATTATATATATAAAAGGCAAAAGAGAAGTACACATTAAAAATAAAAAGATTTATATGTAAATTAAAGTAATATAGCATCATGTGGGGAAAAGTAACCGAATATAGTCCAGTTGAAAGAACGTTGTGTGATATTTTGATGGACACACATCAATTAAATTCTATTTCATCCACTTTTTAAATAAATTAATAACCAGTAATATGATATAATGCAATTAAAAGTGCAGAACAGAAGTTTGAGGGACTTCAATGTGGTGTGTTCTTATCGCCATCTAGTGGTGAGAAATGGGAATCACAACTCTTGTTTAAATTCATTTTTGCCGTGTTTTGTGGATTTTTTTATTCACAAACTGCACGAAATAAATATGGACACAACGTCAGACTGTACTATATTATTACATACTCAAATTCCTCGTGATTCTGATTCTGATACTCACATGTTTCAAAAGTCTGTCTGTCTCATCTCCTGTCTGTCTCTCATCTCTCGCCTGTCCATCTGTCTCATCTCTTCTCTATCTCCCATGTCCTGTCTATCTGTTTCATCTCCTGTCTGTCTCTCATCTATCTGTCTATCTCAGCTTCTGTGTATCTGTCTGACTGCCTCTCTTCCCCTGTCTATCTGTCTGTCTATCATCTATCGTAAATAACAATTACATTTAGTGTAATAATACACCTCAGTACAAATGGTTTTGTGTCCATAATTTGTTTGTTTCCTGCATCAAACAAATAAATTAATAAATAAACAAATACATTTTGTGAATCAAAACGCAGGATGCACAAAATACAGAAATGCACTTATTTATACTTTATCTACTGCACACACACACACACACACACACACACACACACACACACTTGTTTGAAAATTATTAACTTATAATAAACATGCAAAGTGCTCCTGTTTATGTATATATTATAATATATATATATATATATATATAACTATATATATATATAATGTAACTGTAACTTATATAACTTCTGTTCTTCTTTGGTGCATATGGGGTTTTAATTTTAATTCACAAACTGAGAGAGAAAATTGGAACATGTTTACATGTATCTATTACTTTACTACATTTGCAGCTCTGTTACTTATATGATGAAAAAGCAATACCTGCTTGTCACAGCAGTTATTGGTTTTTCAAACAAATGTATGCATTTAGGTGTTATATATGTTCATGTGTGTGCATTAAATCAAAATATACTTAGATAAATGTATCATGTTATATATATTATATATATTATATGATATAAAATAACCTTAATTTCAAAAGCAATAAAGTGGGCTCGTCCGGGATTGAACCCGGGACCTCTCGCACCCTAAGCGAGAATCATACCCCTAACCGACCACGTTGCCCGTGGAGACGCTAGTGCTCTTCAGGCTTGGGAACATCTCACAATTTGCCCCGTTTACACACCACCGTTTAAACCACCTCAAACTTTTTTGCACAGTGTGGTGTTTATTGTCCATCTTGGTCTCTACAAATGGATTTTTTTTAATTTTTCTCGATAAACGTGCTTTAGTTTGTACGAAATGGATTTTTTTTATTTTCGTCTATAACGTGCTGTATTTGTGCATCTGGGGGGTTAATTCACTTTATATATATATAATAATATATATATAATATACAATATACATATTTTACTAAGTATATTTTGATTTAATGCACACACATGAACATATATACACATAAATGCATACATTTGTTTGAAAACCAATAACCAATAATAAACGTGGTAAAAAGTGGTAAAAGTATCCGTACACCCATGTTGTGGTGAAAATGTAAATAGAAAGTTAATGTTTAAATGAAACTTTTAAAGATTCTTTATCAGCCTTCATACAAATACCCGTAGTGTAATAAAACATCACAGAACAAATGAGTTTGTGAACAATTCTTGTTTGTTTCCTGGAGATACAGCAAAAACATTTTTTTTAAACCAATAATAAACGTGGAAATACATCCTGATAAAAAAGATGCAGATTTAAAAGTATAAAGATACTTATTAAATTGTAGGTTTTTGAGACAATAAACAAATATAAATTGTGGCAGACCTTTAATATATTATATGTGTATATGCTGTATTAAATGTATGACCATCAATTCACTTTGTTAATTAAACCTGCACAAAAAGATGCACAAAATAGCGCATGTTACACTAAAAGACACTTTCTTACCACAAGATGGCGCCAAAACACACAACAAACACACTAAAAACACACTAAAAACCCTTAAATACTCATGTACACAGAAACGCGTGGTGTGTAAACGTGGCAAATTTGTGAGATGTTCCCCCTGAAAGCGTCTCCATGTGGCTCGTTGGTCTAGGGGTATGATTCTCGCTTAGGGTGCGAGAGGTCCCGGGTTCAAATCCCGGACGAGCCCACTTTATTGTTTTAAAATGAAACTTATATATACACATTAATAAAAGCGCTACATGAAGAAGATTGTCAGCAGGTTATTGGTTTTCTATCATATAAATTGCAGAACTGTAATATAATATAGTATACATGACTTTGTATACACATTTGTTTGCTTTCTGCAGATTTGATTTTGTGAATTTAAACCGCATGTGCACAATATACAGTACGTTATATGAAACGATGAACATAAACAGGAGTTGCGATTCCGATTTCTCACCACAAGATGGCGATAAGAATACACCATTTATTACATGAAGCCTCTCAAATGTTTTTCAATTCAATTAAAATTGATTTGTATAGCGCGTTTAACAATCGACATTGTATTAAAGCAGCTTTATATTTAATATTTATTACATTATATTTATTATATTTAAGGACGTAAAAATGAGGAAGACTGTTCTGTGTAAGTGTAAGTGTGTCCCTTATGAGCAGCGAGTTGGTGGCGACTGTGGTGAAGAAAACTCATTTTTATTATTGGTTATTATATATATATATATATATATATATATATAGATATAATATATATATTATATATATATATATATCATATATATGGCACTGTGCAAAAAGTTTTAGGCAGGTGTGAAAAATTCTGTAAACAAAGAATGCTTTCAGAACTATAAATAATGACAGTTTATTTCTGTCAATTTATAAATTGCAAAATGAGCGAACAAAAGAAAAATGTAAATGAAATCAATATTTGTTGTTTTGATTTAGAAGAAGTAGAAGTAGTGGAAGTGTTGGACCCCCCCCCACACACACACACACATAGAGTCCTGATCTCTACATGTGGTGTGTGTGTGGGATTTACATGAAGAACAGAAGGTGGAGAACATCCACACACAGAAGATCTGTGTTTACTTCTCCATGATGGAACAAACAACCAGCCGAGTTCCTTCATAAACACTGTGTGTACGTGTAAATAGAAGTGTTAATGCTGCTGTTTGGAAGGTAAATATTGATGTGATTTCCATTTCTTATTTTCCCCATTCACTGCATTTCTATCATTGATGAAAATATTATATATATATTATATTATATATATATATATATATATATATATATATATATATATATATATATTTATTTATATATAATGGATGGGAGTGTTGAAAGAGTCCATTTTATTCATTCAGAGTTTGATCCCGTGTGTTTTTTTTGCTTTCTTATACTGAATTAAGTATTAACAACCATAAACTGTGGAAAAACTGCCAATGTCAAACATATAAAGCGCAAACAAACTACACATTTAAATAAAAGTTTTACATGTAAATATATCATATGATAGGAATGTGTGTGGGAGGAGAATAAACTGAATATAGAATTGGTCCAATTGAATGGAAGCTGTGTGATATTTTGATGGATACATAGCATTAAAATAATACTTCATATCTTTATATATATATATATATATATATATATCATATATATAGCTAACCAGTAATGTGACAGTAATTCAAATATAGTTTTCTCTAGAATTAGTAAATAGATTATAAATGTGTGCAGTGAATCTTTCTCTATGCAGCACTTGCAACCTGGTACAATTTTCAGCTAAAAATCAAATTTACAACCGAAATTTCTAAGAAAACTACTTGGGCTCGTCCGGGATTTGAACCCGGGACCTCTCGCACCCTAAGCGAGAATCATACCCCTAGACCAACGAGCCGCTTGGAAAAGGTTTTGGAGGAACATCTCACAAATTTGCCACGTTTACACACCACGCGTTTAAAACCCCTCAAACTTTTTGCACAGTGTGGTGTGTTCTTGGCGCCATCTTGTGGTACGAAATGGGATTTTTTTTATTTTGGTGTAAAGTGCTGTATTTTATACATCTGTGGGTTTTTAATTCTCCACACTGCAGGAAACAAATGTGGATAGAAAGACATTTGAACTGTGATAAATGATTAAATTATTACGCATAATTTACGCTAACACAATAGTAACATACATGTTTGAAAAACAGTCAAGATTCTTCATCAGCGTTTATACATTCCTTCATCTTCTAGCGCTTTATCCGATCTTCCCTCGGGTCACGGGGAGTCTGTGTCTATCTCAGGCGTCTATGGGCATTAATGCACCCATCACACACACACACACACACACACACACACATTCATACACTAGGGACAATTTTTCCAAGGTGCCAATCAACCTACCGTGCATGTTTTTGTACCGGGGGAGGAAACCGGAGAACCCGGAGAAAAACCCCCTGAGGCACGGGAGAACATGCACAACTCACTCCACACACACATGGCCGAGACGGGAATCGAACCCGGACCCTGGCGGTGTGAGGCGAACGTGTGAAACACTAAACCACCCTGTCTCCCCCCTAGCGTTTATACAAATAAACTTAATAGAATTATATCACAGTACAAATGTATGTGCGTCTATACAAGTCTGTGTTTGTTTCCTGCAGTTTGTGAACCGATGTCTTTCTAAAATCTTCTTTATTCTTCCATCATTTTATATAACTTACTGTATTTTATGAATTTTTGGGTTTTGGTTCACAAACTGTAGGAAACAAACACATATTGACACAAAGACATTTGTACAGTTATAATATATTACACAAAGTAACGCAATAGTTATATTCATGATTTAAAATCAATAACCTCGTGTCAAAATACCACGTTAGACCAACGAGTCAGTAATTAATAGGTTTAAATCAAGTGTGCACAAACTTATTGGAAAGAAGGTCAGATTTGACATTATTTGAACTATTAACATTGAATGTTAATTAATGAATTAATAATATTTTTGGTTGCAAATGACGGTACTTTTCCTCACTTAAAACGAATAAATCTAAACAAGTTTTTCCGAAAATTACTTTATCAAACATTTGCTTCTTCTCAGGACAAATTTAGTCTTTAATAAATTCAATAAAGTCTTTAATAAATTCACTCTCAGTAAAAGTTTTACATCGTTTTCCAATCAGCATTGCCGCCTCGTACTGGCGGAATATAAAACACCTTTTTTATTTACGCGTGGAAGCGGCTTTAGTGAAATGATGTGATGTTTTTGGCGACATCTAGTGACAAGAAACTGGAATCGCAACTCAGTGAACTATATTCCCAGACTTTCTTCTTCTTTTATAAATATATATTTTTTAAATTATATAATTTAAACTTTATGTACACAAAGCAGAAAGCACATGCAAACAAACACGACATGATTGTTCAATGATGCAATGTTTTCAAACATAATAATAATAATAATATAATCAAATTCTATTCTATAGTTGACGTTCATTTGATATATTTATTGTTATATATCTTTTATTTATATATATTATAAATAAAGAGAGAATGACACATAAATAGTGCGCATAATAATAATAAATAATAATAATAATAATAATAATAATAATAAATAAAATTCTATTCTATAGTTTTTATTGTTATACATCTTATTTATATATATTATAAATAAAGAGAGAATGACACTAAATAGTGCGCATAATAATAATAATAATAATAATAATAATAATAATAATAATAATAATAATAATTAATACTATATAATAAAATTCTATTCTATAGTTTTTATTGTTATACATCTTATTTATATATATATATAAATAAAGAAGAGAATGACACTAAATAGTGCGCATCATAATAAATAATAATAATAATAATAATAATAATAATAATAATAATAATAATAATATAATAAAATTCTATTCTATAGTTTTTATTGTTATACATCTTATTTATATATTATATTATAAATAAAGAGAGAATGACACTAAATAGTGCGCATAATAATAATAATAATAATAAAAAAAAAAAATTAATAAATATATTCTATAGTTTTTATTGTTATAATCTATTGATCATAATTATATATTATAAATAAGGAGAGAATACACTAGCATAGTGCGCATATATATATATATTATAATATATAATAATAATAATAATATAATAAAATTCTATTCTATAGTTTTTATTGTTATACATCTTATTTATATATATTATAAATAAAGAGAGAATGACACTAAATAGTGCGCATAATAATAATAATAATAATAATAATAATAATATAATAATATAATTCTCACCTTCTATTCTATAGTTTTTTATGTTATACATCTTATTTATATATATTCTATAATAAAAAGAGAATGACACTAAATAGTGCGCGCAATAATCATAATAATAATAATAATACTAAATAATAATAATAATATACTAACATTCTATTCATAGTTTTTATTGTTATACATCTTATTTATATATATATTAAAATAAAGAGAGAATGACACTAATAGTGCGCAATAATATATAATAATATATAATATAATAATAATAATAAATAAAATTCTATTCTATCTTAGTTTTTATATTTTATTGTTATACATCTTATTTATATATATTATAAATAAAGAGAGAATGACACTAAATAGTGCGCATAATAATAATAATAATAATAATAATAATAATAATAATATAATAATAATAATATAATCTATAATAAAATTCTATATAGTTTTTATTGTTATACATCTTATTTATATATATTATAAATAAAGAGAGAATGACACTAAATAGTGCGCATAATAATAATAATAATAATAATAATAATAATAATAATAATAATAAGAATAATAATAATAATAATAATAATATAATAATAATAATATAATATAATAATATTTGCTATAGTTTTTATTGTTATACATCTTATTTATATATATTATAAATAAAGAGAGAATGACACTAAATAGTGCGCATAATAATAATAATAATAATAATAATAATATAATAATAATAATAATAATATAATAATAATAACTATTCTAATAGTTTTTATTGTTATACATCTTATTTATATATTATATTATAAATAAAGAGAGAATGACACTAAATAGTGCGCATAAAATAATAATAATAATAATAATAATAATAATAATAATAATAATAATAAATTCTATTCTATATTTTTATTGTTATACATATTAATTATATATATATTATAAATAAAAGAGATACGACACTAAATAGTGCGCTAATCTAATAATAATAATAATAATATATAATATAATAATAATAATAATAATATAAAATAAAATTATTAAACAATAATAATAAGAATAATAATAATAAAAAAATTCTATTCTATAGTTTTTATTGTTATACATCTTATTTATATATATATATAAATAAAGAGAGAATGACACTAAATAGTGCGAATATATCAATAATAATAATAATAATAATAATAATAATATAATAATAATAATAATAATAATAATATAAAATCTAGTATAGTTTTTATATATAACATCTTATTTATATATATATGTAAATAAAGAGAGAATGACACTAAATCGTGGCAGAATAATAATAATAATATAATATAATAATAATAATAATAATAATACTATAATCTAATAATAATAATTCTATTCTATAGTTTTTATTGTTATACATCTTATTTATATATTATATTATAAATAAAGAGAGAATGACACTAAATAGTGCGCAGACTCACAGTCAAGTGCGCTTGGTGTTGGTGTTTGTGCGCATGCGCAGTGCTGTGCGGAAGCTCTATCAGGCAGGACCGGAAGCTGAGCGTTCTTTTTCTCCCCCGGTCTGCCATCATGGTGAGTGTGTGACGCGACGCGCACTAAAGATTTCACTAAAAGTGCATTTTATCCCTGTTTATTCGATCACACGTGTTTACAACGGAGAAAATAAACAATAATAAACATTTCCTGTGTAACTTTGTGAGGTAATTTTGAGAGAAAAGTCGGATGTTGACTCCGCTCACGCGCACAACGTGGTGTCGGCTCGCGTTAGGCTAGCCGAGTGTGGTAATATTACTAACATTATTATTATTATTATTATTATCTAAATAAACAATAATAAAAATACCTCGGCCACTGTGAGGAGTTTATAAGAATGTAACGTATCGCGTTCGTTCACTCACATCGTCTCAAAACTATTCGCTAATTATTATTAGCATTATTAGCATGAGCGAGACCAGCCCGAGTCTCGCGCACGTCACGAGTTTAAACGGTATTTTTTAAAATACAAAACGCGGGAAAATAATTATAAATATAAATAATGTTGCAGAATAAATATACACTTTTTTATTGCATTCTCTCAGAGAAAACGCAATATGTTGCAATGTTGTTACACGTTACAATACATGTTACAATATAGATACAAATATATATACAACGTGTGCATTACGTTATATGCCCGTTACAATATATGTTGTTATATAAGTTCAATATAGTGAGATGCTTATATATTTACAATGTATTAATATGTTTGTCTTTCAATACTTTACATATATATATGTTATATAAAACAATATTATATATAATAAAGGTAGATTTCAGTATACATGGTAGCTATATATCGTACATATAGAGTACAAAAGTTGTTATCTGATATAGTTTAATGTTACAATAGATGTACTATATATATATATGATACTATTATATGTTCATATATATGTTATATTTTTTAATATATATGTTACAATATTAGGTGTTAATGAATTTTGTATTTACATTTTTACTACGTTTACAATATGTGTATGTTATATTATACATATAATATATATATATATATATGTATATATGTGTTACAATATGTTATGTTGTGTGTGTGTATAATGTATGATGTTATGTTTACAATGAGATGTTGCATACCTTTATATATTACTATATATGTGTGTGTGTGTTACCAATATGAGAATGTACAAGTTATATATATATGTACGTTACCAATATATATATATATAGTTACAATGAGATGCTACATACGTTACTATATATGTGTGTGTGTTGTTACAATATGAGATGTTACATACGTTACAATATATATGTTATGTTACAATGAGATGTTGCATACGTTTCAATATATATCTATATATATAGGATATATATGTGTGTGTGTGTGGTGTTACAATATGAGATGTTGCATTCGTTACAATATATATGTTACAATATGTGTGTTATGTTACTATACAAATATAGTGCGTCGGTAATAATTTTACTCTTCAATAAGTATTTTTTTATGAAGTTTAAAAACATGTTCATAAATCTGTAGACGTTTACAAAAAAAAACCCCAAAATGAATAGGAAAAACAGTTAATCAATTAATTAGGATTTTTTTTTAAATGTACATTTTCATCACTGCACAACCCCGCCCATGTTTTTAGTTTTACTTTTAGTGTCACTTTTATAATTCTATGTAAATCATTCACTTTCGGCCTCATAATGTGTTTTTCCTAATGAAAGTTAAATAAATTTAAATAAAACCCTTATGATTTAGCTTTCAGGATCTGCACACAGATTTAGTTTGGTTTTAAAGGTGTTTTTAGTGATTTTTCTCCATTTATTTATTTATTAACCCATAAATGTCCTTGCTCTGACGCTTGTTGAATCTGCACTTGTTTGTGTAACGGCGTGACTCTGTTTTCGGCAGGTGTTCAAGCGCTTCGTCGAGATCGGCCGCGTCGCCTACGTCGCCTTCGGTCCTCATGAAGGCAAACTGGTGGCCATCGTCGATGTGATCGATCAGAACAGGGTAAGAGATGCTGTATGTTTATACCAGACATCATGTTTATCATGTCTGTCCTGAATCCTCAAGATGTGTGTGTGTTACAGGCTCTGGTAGACGGTCCATGCAGTGGTGTAAAGAGACAGGCCATGCCATTCAAGTGCATGCAGCTCACCGATTACGTCATCAAAGTCCCTCACAGGTACGCCGTCGTCTTTACTCTCCATCAGGACCAAATCCTGTGTTTCATATCTCTAAAGGGAATCTCCTGGGATTCTCCGCTCCGAGTGAGGAGACGCAGATCTCACTGTAAACACACACACACACACCTAAACTCTATTTCACTGCTTTGCTTTAATTCCACTCATCAGGCCATTTCATTCATTACAGATAATATTGTATGTAATTTTTCTGACTATGATCTGCTGCTTCTTGTTGATAATTATGGTCTTAGATGTATAAACATTTTTATTAAATCTTTTTACAAACAGACACTTGGAGCTCTAATAGTTATCATTACTGCAGTATAGTTCAAAAACATCATTTATTGAGTTTTGATATAAAACATTTGCTAAACATTTATTCATAACATTGAGGTACATAAATATTAATGCTTCATATCTTTATGCACCTCCCTGTTATGAGTTTATATAAATTTACATATTAAATAAGACGGAGAAACTAGCAGGTGTCTTTAATTAACAAGTAATTCATTTTTCTTATAAAATCCACATTTTATTGCTGAAATTGCAGTGCAAATTAAACCCATAAATACAATTTAGTGTATTTAATTACATCACAATACAAACACAATGCATTCAAAAAGTTCCTCCGCCGTGTCTGTGTAGAGCAATCATGATCAAATACTTGTGTATTATTGTTCTCATGTATATATTATTAAATCTTACACACTATAGATAATCTTGGAATCTTGTCTCCAGATAATCTGCTTCAAATTGTCCACAATTTAATCCCGTGACCCGCAGATTATTATTTGTAAAAATATGCATTTATATATATATATATATATAATATATATATATATATATATATTATCTATATATATATATATATAAATATATATATATATTATATATATATTATATTCAAAAAATATATATATATATAATCGCAGAACGAACGCCTTTATTTTCCCCATGCCGAAGTTGCTTTTTAAGTAATTGCATAACGACAGCAGTCATGTGATCACATGAACATGTTAATCAGTGAATAGCAGCAGCGGCGAGCGCAGGAACAGAAGTTTACAAACAACTTGTGCATTATTCATAACTTATTTATGGAAGAATGTCCTTTACTGTAACTTCTTATAAAAACAAAGCAAATTATTTCTCTCCTCCCTATTTTATCTGTCTGTTTAATTATCCAACTTTTATTGTGTTTGTTGCCTTAACAGTATTTATAGTCCTGCTGTACTGTCGCATATTCCGTTCAGTGTCACGTCTCGTAACGTCGTTATAAACATCACGTCTGTCTGAATGTCCGTAGCGCTCGTCAGAAGTTTGTGAGGCGTGCTTGGGAGAAGGCAGAGATCAACAAGAAGTGGGCCGAGAGCAGCTGGGCCAAGAAAATCGAAGCCCGGGAAAAGGTAACACAAAGTCAAATCTAGTGATGAGCGTGATGTGTAATAAACACTGTTAATAACATGTCCTCCTGGGTTATCTTACACAGAGATCCAAGATGTCCGACTTCGATCGCTACAAGGTCATGAAGGCCAAGAAGATGGTGAGAACCCGTTTCTAGACTGGGGAGTGTAGAATCCAATCACATGTACTACAGGAGTGTGTGTTGGGTTTAAATGACGAGGTGTGTGTGTAATAATGACACGTCCCTTTTTATTTCTGCAGAGGAATAAGATCATCAAGCACGAGGTGAAGAAACTCCAGAAAGCTGCAGCAGCCAAAGCGAAAAAGGCATAAAATATCCAATAAACATCTTTAGACTCGTTGTGTTCTCCTGTTTCGCTTTTTTCACACCTTCATGGAGAGCTGCCAAGGTTCGGAGATGTGAGTTTGTTCACTATTATTAGTCTTTATAGATTGGTTAGAGAAATGTTTCAGGAGGAAACCGTGTGTGTGTGTGAGATCCATTTCTTGTTGGAATTCCTTCAGAAGGTGCGGTCCTGCAGAGACCCCTCACACTCCGCACCCCGTGTGTGTGTGTGTGTGTGTGTGTTGAATTGTTTGTTTATTGATGTAGTGAGGAAATTGTTTGTTGTTTGGGGCAACAGTTCTGTAAGTTAAAAGTAAATGGTGTGTGTTGATCGTGTAGCAAATTCAATAATTATCACACACACACACACACACACACACACACACACACACACACACACAGTTATATGAAGGAGTTACATGGTGTGTTAATCACTACAGGTAGGTGTAAGTAGAGAAGTATGGAGGAAAAATGTTTACCGGTTATTGCATATAAGTAAACAGTGTATTTTTAATTTTGATGAAGTGTAGTATGTTATATTTATTTACATTTATAGCAGATGCCCTTATCCAAAGTACTGTACAAAGTCCTTTAAGTCTCCAATTTACTATCTGATTTTTTTTATTTATTTATTTATAATTCAACATAATGGCTTTAATTAAATTACAGATAAATGTACCGGGTACCAAAGAAATAGAATTAAATTATGGATATTAGCAAAGGTTATTTAACAATTAAGACCATACACTGCAAAGTCTAACATTCACAGGCATTAACATGTTTAATAATTATATATTATAATAAATTATATATTAAATACATTCATTCATTCATCTTCTACCGCTATATCCGATCTTCCCTCGGGTCACGGGGAGTCTGTGCCTATCTCAGGCGTCTATGGGCATTAAGGCAGGATACACCCTGGACGGAATGCCAACCCATCACACACACACACACACACACACACACACCACACATTCATACACTAGGGACAATTTTCCAAGGTGCCAATCAACCTACCGTGCATGTTTTTGGGACCGGGGGAGGAAACCGGAGGAGAAAAACCCCCTGAGACACGGGGAGAGAACATGCACAAACTCCACACACACATGGCCGAGACGGGAATCGAACCCGGACCCTGGTGGTGTGAGGCGAAAACGTGCTAACCACTACGCCACCGTGCCCCCTCTATATATATAAATTACATATATAAATACATTTGTCACTTTAATTCTGCTTTGAACTTCTCACTGGTGTACAGAGATGGACTGTAGATTAAAGTGTTTTTCAGGTCATGAATAAAAACTAAAATTAGAAAGCTTTAAAAACTTTTTATCTGAATTGATGAGCAGAAATCTAAGCCTTTGGCATTGATCTGTTCACTTTAACTGTCATTTTATTTATTATTATTATTATTATTATATTATATAAGTTATAATATATAATATTATATTATTATTATTATTATTACACAATCTCTTGTTAAAAGCGCTATATAAATAAAGGTGACTTGACTTGTGTATTTTTATACACCTGTGACGTTCCAAACGTATACTTTCGTAACAAAACACAAATCCATGACATGAGCACCACTTTATAGTCCACTGCATCTGTACTATAAATACACTTACACACTGTACACAATAAACATTATAAATATGATAATGACATTTAAATCACACATGACAAATCCACCAAGGGATGCAGCATCATGATAAACTCATGGAACATACAAGAAAAGATCACAGAAATGTTAACATGTTGTTATTTATGTTTACCTGAGGTTAATTGCAGAGAATATGCGTCCTGTAGATATGTCAACACTGGAAGAGTGAAAATGAAGCAAAGTCGTGCGATTGGCTGAGAAAAGATGAAAAAAATGTTGCCATTGTAATAGCGAATTATTTCCCAAACGAAACAGAAAAATGCCTACGTTGACTTGAACGCAGATCTTTAAGGGTAGAGTGACGCCCTTCATACACACACAGACATAATCACGGATAAAAGCACTTCCATGTTTTAAGGGTTTATCATTCACCTATTACACAGATAACAATAACACACACCAACAACAACAACAACCAGGAGATCACGTGGGCCTTGAAGAATCAGTCACTGGGGATTTGAACATACCCTTAACATACTGAACCATTATAAAACATAACATAAAATATAACACCACATAACAAAACAAAATAACATCACATGACAAAACATCATCACAGCAAAACATCACAAACAAATCACATGACAAAACATCACATAACAAAACATATCACATAACAACACATAAAACATCAAAACATCACATAATGTAAACATAACATCACATAACAAAACATCACATAACAAAACAAAACATCACATATCACGTAAAACGTAGCATAACAAAACATAACATAATAAAACATAAAGAATATAACATAAAAATAACAACAAAACACATCACATAATACAACGTAACAAAACATCACATAACATAACAAAACGTAACAAAACATAACATAACAGCATAACAAAACATAACAAAACAAATCAAAGAATATAACATAAAAAATAACATAACATAAAATAAACCATAACAAAACATAACGTAACGTAACATAACTTAACAAAACATAACACAACAAAATAAAAACATAAAACATAACATAAATCACAAAATAACAAAGCATAATATATAACAACATAATATCACATAACAAAACCTAACATAACATCACATAACAAAAGATATCACATAACAAAGCATAGAATAACATAACATCACATAGCAAAACATAACATCACATAACAAAAGATAACATAACAAAGCATAACAACATTAAATAACATCACATGACAAAACATAACATCTCATAACAAGACAACATCACAAATAAAAAACATAAGACATCACATAACAAAACATAACATAACAAAACAAACATAACATCACATAACAAAACATCAAATAACAAAACATCACACAAAACATAACATGACATCACATAAAAACATAACAAAACCTAACATAACAAAAGATAACGTAACATAATATTACATCACATAGCAAAACATAACATCACATATCAAAACATAACATCACATAACAAAACACATAACAAAACATAACATAACATCACATAACAAAACCTAACATAACATCACATAACAAAACATCAAATAACAAAACATAACATGACATCACATAACAAAACATCAAATAACAAAACAACATGACATCACATAAAACATAACAAAACATAACATAACAGAAGATAACATCACATAACAAAAGATAACATAACATCACAATATTACATCACATAGTAAAACATAACATCACATCACATATCAAAACATAACATATCATCACATAACAAAAGATAACATAACAAACATAACATAACAAAACCTAACATAACATCACATAACAAAACATCAAATAACAAAACATAACATCACACAACAAAACATAACATGACATCACATAACAAAATAACATAACATAAACAAACATAGCATAACATCACATAACAAAAGATAACATAACATCACATAATATTACATCACATAGCAAAACATAACATCACATATAAAAACATAACATCACATAGCAAAAGATAACATAACATAACAAACATAACAAAACCTAACATAACATCACATAACAAAACATAAATAACAAACAACATCACACAACAAAACATAACATGACATCACATAACAACAGATAACAACAAAACAAACATAGCATAACATACATAAACATAACATAGCATAACATCACATAACGACGATAACAAACATCACATATAACAAAACATCACATACAAACAAAACATCAAATAACAAAAGACATAACAAAACATCAAATAACAAAAAATAACATCACACAACAAAACATAACATGACATCACATAACAAAAGTAAACATAACATAACAAACATAGCATAACATCACATAACAAAAGATAACATAACATCACATATAAAAACACAACATCACATAGCAAAACATAACATAACATCACCTAACAAACATAACATCACATAACATCACATAACATAAAAAACAATCAACATAACATAACAACAACATAACAAAACCTAACATCATCCTCATTTGACATCACATAACAAAACATCAAACAAAACATAACATGACATCATAACAAACAAAACCTAACATAACATAAACATCATAACATAACAAAACAACTTTCCAACACATAACACAACATCAAATAACATCACATAACAAAACATCACCATAACTAACATAACATAACACATAACAAAATAACAAAACATTCATCACAAACAAAAGATAACATAACAAAACATAACAAAACCTAACATAACAGAAGATAACATAACATCACATAACAAAAGATACATAACAAAACAAACATATAACATTACACAAAAGATAACATAACATCACATAACAAAAGATAACATAACATCACATAACATAACCTCCTAAACCTAACATCGCATAACAAATAAACAAACATCACATAACAAAACAAAACCATCAAAACATAACATAACATCGCAAACATAACAAACCTAACAAACAGAAGATAACATAACATCACATAACAAAAGATAACATAACATAAACAACATCATAACATCAACATAACAAAACATCGCAAACAAAAGAACATAACATCACATAACATAACATAACAAAACCTAACATAACAAAAGATTAACATAACATAACAAAGATAACATAACAAACATAACATAACAAAACATAACAAACATCACTAACAAAACATAACATAACATAAACACACAAATAAACATTAACAAACATCATCATAAACAAAAGGAACAGAACATACAAACATCATCAAAACATAACATACAACAAAAGATAACATAACAAAACAAACAGCATAACATTACATCAAAACATAACACTAAATCACATAATATTAATCACATAACAAAAATAACATAACATAGCATATAACAAAGATAACATCACATAACAAAAAGAAAATAACATAAAAAACATAACATCACATAACATAACAAAACCTAACATTCCATCACATAAACACAACACAATCAAAAAAATCAACATAACACAAAAATCAAAAACAAACATTAACAACAAAACATAACATGAAAACATAAAAACATAACATAACCATAACATAACAGAAGATAACATAACATACATAACATAACATAACATCACATATCAAAACACAACACAATAACATAACAACATAACATAGCATAAACATCACATTAACATAACAAAACAACATAACATAACATAACAACAACATAACATAAACATAACATCACATACATACAAAACATAACAACAATAACAAACATCAACATAACATCACACATAACATAACAAAAATAACATAACACATCACATAAAAACATAACATCACATAATCATCAAAACATAACATAACATAACATTACATAGCCAAAACATAACCTATAACATAACATAACACAATAACAAAGTAACATAACATCACATCAACAAAAAAAAGATAACAACCATCACATAATATACATCACAGCAAAACAAAATAAATCACATAACAAAAGTTAACATAACATAATAAGCATAGCATAACATCACATAAGAAAACCTAACAACATCTCATAACAAAACAACGTCACATATCATCACATAACAAAAGATAACATAACATCACATTGCAAAACAATAAAACGTAACAAAACATAACATCACACAACAAAGCATAACATCAAATAACATCACATAGCAAAACATAACAAAACATAAAACATCACATAACATCACCTCACAAAACAAAACATCATATAACAAAACATAACATCACATAACATAATATAACATATACCATAACACATCACATAACAGAGTATAAAACATAACATAAAACATCACATAAGAAAACATGAAACACTTTCTTTAAGAGGTTTATAATTTGTTCCTGCACTAACACACACACACACACACACACACACACACACACACACACACACACACACACACACACACACACACACACACTCAGCTCTTGTAGAAGACGCCTGTAGGAACTGAACCTTGACCTTCTCGGACACAGAAACTCCGATCTTTCACACACAGAAAATCCCAGCGGGTTTTAATATGAGAAGTAAACAGTATAAAGTTCACACTGACACAATCACAGGAGGACGATGTGAGATTTTATACACTCAGACAATAAAACCATTTTTATTAGAATGTTTATTTGTTTATCTGTGTTTATTATAAATACACGACACACAGAGGGAGAAACGTCACTGCTGTAACATCGACACCTTCAGTGAAGTAAAGCTCGTGCTTTCTTCTGCATTTAACGTCTCTGTGACTTCCACAACTGCATCCTTCACAAAACAACAACTGCTTATTACACTTACATAAACAACAACAACAACAACAACAAAAACAGATGTGTGGGTTCGGAGGTCGTGGGTGGAGAGACTTCAGGTCCCAGAAACACAAAGCAAATCAAAGCACACTTGAGATTGAGTGAGAATGACGAGTCGACGCTGAACACAGTGTTTATGTGGGAGGAACAGATTTGTGTGTTGTGTTTTAGACGTTCCTCTCCCTCGTGTGCCACAAAACACCAAACTCACACCAACAGTGTGGAGAACAGTGACGGTGACGCGACGTCTCCTGAGAGAGAGAGAGGAACCAGATCTCAACTGTGTGTGAGGATCATTAT
>JACRUU010000001.1:470432-487932 GCA_030449085.1 Kryptopterus vitreolus
ACACAACATCACATAACAAAAGATAACAAAGAAACAAACAACAACATCACATAACATAACAAAACCTAACATAACCTCACATAACAAAACTAACTAAAAATAACAAACCTAACATAACACAATAAAAAACAACATCAAATAACATGACATAACAAAACAACATCACACAACAAAACATAATTTGACATAACAAAAATAACATAACATCACATAACAAAACACAAAACAACATAACATCAAAACAAACATAACATCACAAACAAACATAACATAAAAACACATAACATAAACCAAACATAACATACCATCACATAACAAAACATAACAGCACATAACAAAACATAACATAACATCACATAACAAAACCTAACATAACATCACATAACAAAAGATAACATAACATCACACAATATTACATCACATAGCAAAACATAACATCACATATCAAAACATAACAACATAACAAACACAACAAAACAAACAGCATAACATCACATAACGAAAATAACATAACATCAACATAAATATTATCACATAGCAAAACATAACATAACATCACATATAAAAAGATAACATCACATAACAAAAGATAACATAACATAAAAAACATAACATCACATAACATAACAAACAAACACCTAACATCACACAAACAAAACACAGCAACAACATAACATACATAAAAACATAACAAAACCTAACATAACAGAAGATAACCTAAATACATCAACATACAAACTAACTCTCCTATCAAACTGCATAACATCACATAACAAATAACATAACATAACAAACATAACATAACATTACATAACAAAACATAACATCACACAGATAACATCACATAAAAACATAACATAACATCAAAACATAACATAACATAACATCACATAACAAAACACATAATAACAAAACATAACATAACATCACATAACAAAACATCAAATAACAAAAAATAACATCACACAACAAAACATAACATGACATCACATAAAAACATAACATAACATCACATGACAAAAGATAACATAACATCACATAATATTACATCACATAGCAAAACATAACATAACATATCAAAACATAACATAACATAACATCACATAACAAAAGTTAACATAACATAACAAACATAGCATAACATCACATAACAAAAGATAACATAACATCACATAATATTACATCACAGCAAAACATAACATAACATCACATAACAAAAGTTAACATAACATAATAAGCATAGCATAACATCACATAAGAAAACCTAACAACATCTCATAACAAAACAACGTCACATATCATCACATAACAAAAGATAACATAACATCACATTGCAAAACAATAAAACGTAACAAAACATAACATCACACAACAAAGCATAACATCAAATAACATCACATAGCAAAACATAACAAAACATAAAACATCACATAACATCACCTCACAAAACAAAACATCATATAACAGAAATAACATCACATAACATAACTATAACATATCCCATAACACATCACATAACAGAGTATAAAACATAACATAAAACATCACATAAGAAAACATGAAACACTTTCTTTAGAGGTTTATAATTTGTTCCTGCACTAACACACACACACACACACACACCACACACACACACACACACACACACACACACACACACACACACACACACTCAGCTCTTGTAGAAGACGCCTGTAGGAACTGAACCTTGACCTTCTCGGACACAGAAACTCCGATCTTTCACACACAGAAAATCCCAGCGGGTTTTAATATGAGAAGTAAACAGTATAAAGTTCACACTGACACAATCACAGGAGGACGATGTGAGATTTTATACACTCAGACAATAAAACCATTTTTATTAGAATGTTTATTTGTTTATCTGTGTTTATTATAAATACACGACACACAGAGGGAGAAACGTCACTGCTGTAACATCGACACCTTCAGTGAAGTAAAGCTCGTGCTTTCTTCTGCATTTAATGTCTCTGTGACTTCCACAACTGCATCCTTCACAAAACAACAACTGCTTATTTACACTTACATAAACAACAACAACAACAACAACAAAACAGATGTGTGGGTTCGGAGGTCGTGGGTGGAGAGACTTCAGGTCCCAGAAACACAAAGCAAATCAAAGCACACTTGAGATTGAGTGAGAATGACGAGTCGACGCTGAACACAGTGTTTATGTGGGAGGAACAGATTTGTGTGTTGTGTTTTAGACGTTCCTCTCCCTCGTGTGCCACAAAACACCAAACTCACACCAACAGTGTGGAGAACAGTGACGGTGACGCGACGTCTCCTGAGAGAGAGAGAGGAACCAGATCTCAACTGTGTGTGAGGATCATTATTACACCAGTAAACATGCAGAGAGAAATACACAATGCCACCATGCACAGACAGAGGTAAGGAGTGTGTGTGTGTGTGTGTGTGTGTGTGTGTGTGTGTGTGTGTGTGTGTGTGTGAGTGTGTGTGTGTGTGTGAGTGTGTGTGTGTGTGTGTGTGTGTGTGTGTGTGTGTGAGTGTGTGTGTGTGAGTGATGTATAATTTGTGTCATAGATCCAAGATAATTGTTTTCTCTTCTTAATTGGAACTTAAAAAAGCACCATGATATGGTGATGATTAGATTATGATGATGATGATGATGGCATGATGATGATGATGATGATGATGGTGAATTATGGTGATGATGATAATGATGATGATGATGTGATGGTGCTGATGATGATGGTGATGATGATGGTGATTATGATGGTGATGATGATTATGATGGTTATGATGGTGATGATGATTATGATGATTATGATGATGATTATGATTATGCGTTTATGAGATGATGATGTTATGATAGATGCTGGTTACTGATGACTGATGATGATGATCGTCGTTGATGATGATGATGGTTATGATGCATACATGATGAGTGCTGCGATGATGATGGATGCTGTGTGATGATAACTGATGATGGTGGATGATGATCGATTATGATGGTGGTGATGATGTTGGACTGATGCGTGATGCTGGTGATGATTATGTTGATGATGATTGTGAATGATGATGTTGCATGATTGTTATGATGGTGATGGATCGTAGATGGTGACTTAGGTAATGATGGGTATGATGGTGATGAATGCTTTGGTTATGATGTGATGATGTGATGATGGTGGTGATGGTGATGATGAGGTGAATGATGATAAAAAAAAATGATGGTGATGATGATGGTGATGATGATGGTGGTGATGGTGGTGGTGATGGTGATGGTGATGATGGTGGTGATGATGTGATGGTGATGATGATGTTGATGATTGTTATGATGGTGATGGTGATGATAGTGATGGTGACGATGATGGTGATGATAGTGATGGTGATGATGGTGATGATGGTTATGATGGTGATGATGATGATGATGATAATGATGGTGATGATGATGATGATGATGATGATGGTGATGATGATGGTTGGTGGTGGTGAGGTTATGATGGTGATGATGATGATGATGATGATGCTGATGGTGATGATTATGATGATTTGATTTGATGGTTATGGTGATGATTGTGGTTTTCGGTGGTGATGTGGTGATGATGATGGTGGTGGTGATATTGATGATGATGATGATGATGATGATGATGATGGTGATGATGGTGATGATGATGATGATGATGATGATGATGATGATGATGATGATGTGATGTGTGATGTTGAAGTGTGATGTGTGTGACAGATGGTGGTCGTTCTCCGCCTGGTTGCCCTCCTGGTGTCCCACTTCACCGAGTCGTCTCCGAAATGCTGAGGACAGGATTCTCAGATGTATGTGTGAGAGATGAATAAGATCACACAAAACACACATTTTAATGATTGAAGAAAAAACATTAGTGGAAATAAATATAGTTTAAAAATTAAATAATTACACTTCAGAGTAAAAGCTTCATGCTAATCAATTAAAATATTAATAATAGTGGAAGTGCATAAGATATAAAGTTTATCACAGGTTATCACTGCTGTGTGCTTGAGTGAAGCCCTTCACCTGCTCAGCTGTAGGTTATGGATAAGTGCGTCTGAATAACATCACTAATGTAAATGAGAAATCTGGTGTAAGATCTTTTAGAAGGACGACTGAAGGTGATGATGATGTAACGCTGTGTTTATCAATAAGTGTTTGTATTTATAAATAAAGGTGTGTAACGTCTCACTCTCCAGCCGTCGATCTGAGCTTCGGCAGACGCTACGTCCCGATATCTAACGGGAACTCCATCTGGACCCTGAGCTTTAACGAGACTCGGGATTCGGAGGAAGTCCCCATGGTGCTGCTGCATGGCTTTGGGGGTGGAGTGGGATTGTGGGTAAAGAACCTGGCCGCTCTGGCTCTCAGCGGGAGAACCGTGTACGCTCTGGACCTGTTGGGATTCGGGCGGAGCAGCCGACCGGCGGCAGGAGGCCACGCCCAGGAGGAGGAGGAGAAGCTGGTCCGAGCACTGGAGGAGTGGAGAGAGGCGGTGGGGGCGGAGCTTATGGTGTTGTTGGGTCACGACCTCGGTGGGTTTGTCTCTACGGCTTACGCTCTGACACACCCACACAGGTGAGACGCAGTGTGAGATACAGTGTGTGTGTGTGTGTGTGTGTGTGTGTGTGTGTGTGAGAGAGAGAGAGATCACTGCTGCTTGTCGGCTCAGTGATGTTTTAACCCTCTACACGCTGCTGTTCAGGGTAAAGAACCTGATCCTGGTGGAGCCGTGGGGGTTCTCAGAAAGACCTGACCTGCAGGACGTCACCAGCAAGATCCCATTATGGGTTAAAGCACTGGGAAAAGCCATGGACCCATTTAACCCCCTCGCACTCCTCAGACTGGCAGGTCCACTGGGTATAAACACACACACACACACACACACACACACACACACGGAGGTCAATATTAGAGTGATAAAGTCTCTCTCTGTCCCTCCGTCTCAGGGCCGTTATTGTTGCAGCTTCTCAGATCCGACTTTAAACAGAAATATTCCTCTGTGTTTGATGACGATGCGATGCCTCATTACCTTTACCACCTTAATGCACAGACACCGAGGTACTACACACACACACACCACACACACACACACACACACACACACACACACACACACATTTTTACATTTTGTATTGTTGATAATAAATGGATAAAAAACACACACACAAAACTACAGACTTATTAAACAAAGTCGACTCACAAACATCACAGCAGTTTTTGTGTTGATGCCCCACAGCGGCGAAACGGCGTTTAAGAACATGACGATCCCGTACGGCTGGGCCCGGCGTCCCATGATGCACCGAGTGGGAACGCTCAATCCCACAATCCCAATCTCCATCATCTGTGGCTCGCGCTCCTGCATCGACAGCCAATCAGGACATGCCATTCGCCGGATGAGACCCTGACTCACAGACGGACATTATTGTGAGTCTGAACACACCCACCGCAGCCCACTGAAACACACCCATGAAACCCACTCATTACCTAAAACACACCCACTGCATTAAAATGCATTAAAACACCACACTGCATTAAAACACACCCACTATAAAACACACCCACTGCATTAAAACACAACTGCATTAAAACACACACTGAAACATTAAAACACCCACTGCATTAAAACACACCCACATTAAAACATTAAAACACCCACTGCATTAAAACACACCCACTGCATTAAAACATTAAAACACCCACTGCATTAAAACACACCCACTGCATTAAAACACACCCACTGCATTAAAACACACCCACTGCATTAAAACATTAAACACTGCATTAAAACACACCCACTGCATTAAACACACCCACTGCATTAAAACACACCCACTGCATTAAAACACACCCACTGCATTAAACACACTGCACCCACTGCATTAAAACACACCCACTGCATTAAAACACACCCACTGCATTAAAACACACCCACTGCATTAAAACACACCCACTGCATTAAAACACACCCACTGCATTAAAACACACCCACTGCATTAAAACAAACACCCACATTAAAACACACCCACTGCATTAAACACACCCACTGCATTAAAACACACCCACTGCATAAAAAACCCACTGCATTAAAACACCCACTGCATTAAAAACACACATTAAAACACACCCACTGCATTAAAACACACCCACTGCATTAAAACAACACACTGCATTAAAACACACCCACTGCATTAAAACACACCACTGCATTAAAACAACATTAAAACACCCACTGCATTAAAAACACACCCACTGCATTAAAACACACCCACATTAAAACACCCACTGCATTAAAACACACCCACTGCATTAAAACACACCCACATTAAAACACCCACTGCATTAAAACACCCACTGCATTAAAACACCCACTGCATTAAAACACACCCACTGCATTAAAACACACCCACTGCATAAAAACACACCCACTGCATTAAAAACACCCACTGCATTAAAACACACCCACATTAAAACACACCCACTGCATTAAAACACACCCACTGCATTAAAAAAACATTAAAACACCCACTGCATTAAAACACACTCACTGCATTAAAACACACCACTGCATTAAAACACACCCACTGCATTAAAACACACCCACTGCATTAAAACACACCCACTGCATTAAAACACACCCACTGCATTAAAACACACCCACTGCATTAAAACACACACTGCATTAAAACACACACTGCATTAAAACACACCCACTGCATTGCATTACACACTCACTGCATTAAAACACCACACTGCATTAAAACACACCCACTGCATAAAACACACCCACTAAAACACACCACTGCACTAAAACACACTCACTGCATTAAAAAACCACATTAAACACACCCACTGCATTAAAAAACCCACATTAAAACACACCCACTGCATTAAAACATTATTAAAAACACTGCATTAAAACACCCACTGCATTAAACACACTCACTGCATTAAAACACACTAAAACACACTGCATTAAAACACACTCCCACTGCATTAAAACACACCACTGCATTAAAACACACCCACTGCATTAAAACACACCCACTGCATTAAAACACACCCACTGCATTCACTGCATTAAAACACATTAAAACACCCACTGCATTAAAACACGCCCACTGTGCATTAAAACACCCACTGCATTAAAACACACCCACTGCATTAAAAAACACCCACTGCATTAAAACACACACACTGCATTAAAACACACCCACTGCATTAAAAACACACCCACTGCATTATTAAAACACACCCACTGCATTAAAACACCCACTGCATTAAAACACACCCACTGCATAAAAACACACCCACTGCATTAAAACACACATTAAAACACACACTGCATTAAAACACACCCACTGCACTTAAAATTACACACCCACTGCATTAAAACACACACACTGCATTAAAACACACCCACTGCATTAAAACACACCCACTGCATTAAAACACACCCACTGCATTAAAACACACCCACTGCATTAAAACACACCCACTGCATTAAAACACACCCACTGCATTAAAAACACCCACTGCATAAAACACACCCACTAAAACACACCCACTGCATTAAAACACACCTCACTTTGCATTAAAACACTCCCACTGCATTAAAACACGCCCACTGTATTAAAACACCCACTGCATTAAAACACACCCACTGCATAAAAAACACCCACATTAAAACACACCACTTGCATTAAAACACACCCACTGCATTAAAACACACCCACTGCATTAAAACACACTCACTTTATTAAAACACTCCCACTGCATTAAAACACGCCCACTGTATTAAAACACCCACTGCATTAAAACACACCCACATTAAAACACACCCACTGCATTAAACCCACTGCATTAAAACACCCACTGCATTAAAACACACCCATGCATAAAAACACACCCACTGCATTAAAACACACCCACTGCATTAAAACACACCCACTGCATTAAAACACACTTTATTAAAACACTCCCACTGCATTAAAAAACACACCCACTGCATTAAAACACACCCACTGCATTAAAACACACCCACTGCATTAAAACACACCCACTGCATTAAAACACACCCACTGCATTAAAACACACTCACTGCATTAAAACACACCCACTGCATTAAAACACACCCACTGCATTAAAACACACCCACTGCATTAAAACACACCCATTAAAACACACCCACTAAAACACACCCACAGCATTAAAAAACCCACTGCATTAAAACACCCACTGCATTAAAACACACCCACTGTCACATTAAAACACACTGCACTCAGCATTAAAACACACTCACTGCATTAAAACACACACTGCATTAAAACACACCCACTACATTAAAACACATTAAAACCCACACTGCATTAAAACACACCCACTGCATTAAAACACACTAAAACACACCCACTGCATTAAAACACACCCACTGCATTAAAACACACCCACTGCATTAAAACACACCCACTGCATTAAAACACACCCACTGCATTAAAACACACCCACTGCATTAAAACACACCCACTGCATTAAAACACACCCACTGCATTAAAACACACTCACTAAAACTCCCACTGCATTAAAACACTCCCACTGCATTAAAACACGCCCACTGTATTAAAAAACACTGCTCACTGCATTAAAACACACATTAAAACACACTGCATTAAAAACACACCCACTGCATTAAAACACACACACTGCATTAAAACACACCCATTAAAACACACCCACTGCATTAAAACACACTAAAACACACCCACTGCATTAAAACACAGTTTGTTAGAGATATTGTACATTTTCTGGTTGTGATTTTTATCATTGTTTATTGTTTACCAGGTCATCAGAGGGGCGGGACATTACGTGTTTGCGGACCAATCAGGAGGATTTCAACGAGACCGTTCTGAAGATATGCAGAGACATGAATAATGAAGGAGAGATAGAAAAGAAAGAAAAAGGGAGAGAGAGAAGGGTAGAAGAGTAAAGAGACGTAAATGTATTAATGATCAGATACACTACCATTATAAAATATAAACATGCTCATGAGTAAACAATTGTGTTGTGTATTTAGAACATTTACACAAATCTGTAGTAAATGAATTTTATGACTTTAGTTGATTGTTATATAAAAATAACAGAAGATTTATTGCAGAACACTGACTGTAATCACTGGTTTTAAACATAAAAAGTAAGGAATCTTTCTGTAGAAGCACCAAAATATAATTATAATTATAACTACTATATTATTTCACCTTGCTGTGATGTACATGTGACAAATAAAGGCGATGCTATAACTCACTACCGCCCCCATGTGTCCAAAAAGCATTACACTTTTCAAACTAATTCTAAATAAAATGTATATAAAAATAAATATACCAAAAAATATTAAATATAATATATATATAATATAAATAACAATCTGTACATATTATATTTTATGTGAATATAGTTATTTTTATTATTATTATTGCCAATTACCCTCCCATTATTATTCATTCATTCATTCATCTTCTACCGCTTTATCCGATCTTCCCTCGGGTCACGGGGAGTCCTGTGCCTATCTCAGGTGTCTATGGGCATTAAGGCAGGATACACCCTGGATGGAATGCCACACCCATCGCAGGGCACACACACACACACACACACACACACACCACACACACACACACATTCACACACACATTCATACACTAGGGACAATTTTCCAAGGTGCCAATCAACCTACCGTGCAAGTTTTTGGACCGGGGGAGGAAACCGGAGAACCCGGAGAAAAACCTCCTTGAGGCACGGGGAGAACATGCACAAACTCCACACACACATGGCCGAGACGGGAATCGAACCCGGACCCTGGCAGTGTGAGGCGAACGTGCTAACCACTAAACCACCGTGCCTCCCCATTTTCATTATTTTTTATTATTATTTAATAAATAAAACCCGTGCGACTGTCAAAAATATCAACTATTTAAAATTGCAATTTAAACTTTTTAACAATCCAATTTAGTTCAAAGTTTAAATAAAAAAATAAAAGAAATGTAGGCTGTTATAAATAGAATATAAATATAAAGTCCTGGACACAGAGGAGTCTATGTTAAGAGTAATCAGTAAACTATCACATGCTTTCGCTAAGACCATGAGACACAGATATTCCCCTTCACACACACACACACACACACACACACACACACACACACACACACACACACACACCACACACACACACACACACATCTAAACATGACCCAATGTGGACATGAGCCAGCATAGTGCAGCTGTAACCGTACAGACATAGCAAACTACTCACAGCTGTGACACACACACACACACACACACACACACACACACACAACACACACACACACACAGAGTAAAGAACAAGGTTAATTCCTGACACAACATTACTGAGGTTATAAGCGGGGTGTTATGTAGCGTGACTCGGACCTCAGTGTGTGATTTGTGCAGAAGTTAAATTAAATATAATATATCCGGAAATAAAACACGTTATTTTCCCCCCGAACTTTTATTCCCACCTAAAACAGCAGAAAACGAATCAAACTCCGCCCCTTTTCCCCGTTATCAGGTGCGAGATCATATATCCAACGATCCGATTGGATGCTGAATCTGTCACTCACGCCTCCTTCGCCCCGCCCCCAACCCGGCTTTACAAAAGCTCACTCGCACTGAGACTTTCCCCTGCATTCGTCTTTTCCTCCACAGAGCCAAAGTCAGCATGAGTGTGAGTATCCCAGCTATTCCGCGCTTATAACGCTTCATAATGCACACTGTCTTCGTCATGCAGAGCCTCGAGTGCCTGTGTCATGACAAAGCAAAATTACAATCAGCTAGATTTCTGTAAGAGTTCACTGTGTGTGTGTGTGTGTGTGTATGTGTGTGAGGTGTTTGTGTTGTGTGTGTGTGTATGTGTATGTGTATGTGTATGTGTGTGTGTGTGTGTATGTGTATGTGTATATGTGTGTGTGTGAATGTGTGTGTGTGTGTGTGTGTGTGTGTGTGGTGTGTGTGTGTGTGTGTGGTGTGTGTGTGTGATGGAGAGGAGAATCGGAGGCCTGGTATGGGATAAAGGAGTGTCTCCTTTCCCCTCCTCCCACTGTACACAGTAAATGGATCTTACACACACACACACACACACACACCACATTACACCAACTGTGTGAGGAATTCCTCATTAATTACTCGTTTAATTAAAAGATCAAAAACAATCTTTATTTGTCAGAGATATTAAATATATTACTTTTAGGTTGTATTACTTTACAACTTTAAAGCTGCACTGTGAGATTATCACTATATTATTAATAATAACTTTTTTCCTGTTACACATGTAATATAAAACACATCTTTATTTCCCTTTGTTTCATTGTAACTTTAATTGAAGTGTAAACAGCTGAAAACAAACAATTTGGTGATGGGATTAATAAAGTGTTCTGACGATGTAAACATCATAAACATCAATGCAAATGTATGGAAATGACGTTTTGTTTAAGGCTCATCTAACATTTAATAAATCTATATAATACTTATAATATATAATAATGTATAATATAAACATATATAATAATATATAAGGAACCTCTGAAACGGGCCATAAAAGTATAAACTAAAAAAACCTACTTTTAGAAAACGGGATGTATTTTTGGAGTAACTGGAACATCTGGAGTTAAAGTATCACCGCGTTACATAACGGCACTAAACGAATCGGCGTGTCGACGTGTTCGCACCGTATCCACGGTAACAGTCCAGACGACGGAGCGTTGATCTCGTTACGTCCAAAGCGAGCGTGACGAAGAGCAGCTGCAGGAGAATCTCACCGCCGCGACACTCCATAACGATCCGCTTTATCTGTCAGAGGAACAATTCATCTCAACATCGCCATACATTACACACTCAAACGATGTGCAACAGGAAAGTGTGTGTGTGTGTGTGTGTGTGTGTGTGTGTGTGTTTATTAAGTGAGGTTCAGCGCTCCGGCGAGACGTCACGAGGCCTTGGCAGTGTTTACGTGAAAATGTCGGACATGTCTCACTCGCTCGAGACGCCGATTCTACAGTCAGTGTGAAAAACCATCACACACTTCACTTTACATCTCAAACCATCTGAATAATGTGGAAAGAATTCAGACCCCCTCCTCTCCTCCCTCTCCTCTCCTCCTCTCCTCTCCTCCTCTCTCTCCTCCCTCTCTCCCCCCTCTCTCCTCTCCTCCCATCTCTCTCCTCTCCAACCTCTCCCCATCTCTCCTCTCCTTCTCCCCCAACCATCTCCACTCCCCCTCCTCTCTCCCCAAACCTCTCCTCCCTCCCTCTCCTCTCCTCCCTCTCCTCCTCTCCTTCTCCCTCCTCTCCTCCCTCTCCCCCCCCTCTTACCCTCTCTCCTCCTCCATCTCTCCCCAACCTCTCCCCCTATCCTTCTCTCCAGACCCTCTCTCTCTAGAGAACTCCCCTCTCCCTCTCCCCCCCTCTCTCCCCTCTCCCCCCTCCCCCCAACTCTTCTCCCTCTCCTCCTCCTCCTCCCCTCTCTCCCCCCTCCCTCGCTCCTCCTCTCCTCCTCCTCCTCCTCCTCCTCTCCCTCTCCTCCCTCCTCTCCTCTCACCCTCCTCCTCCCTCCTCCTCCCCTCTCCCTCTCCCTCTCCCCACTCCCCTCTCTCTCCCTCTTAACCTCTCCTCCTCTCCTTCTCTCTCTCCTCTCCCCCTCTTCCCCTCTCTCTCTCTCCCCCCTCTCCCCCCTCCCCCCCCCTCTCTCTCACTCCTGACTTCCTTCCACTTTTACACACTTTCTCATCACGCTGTTCCTCATTTATTTCCCTCTCTCATCCCCCTTTCCCCTCCATGCTTAAATTTAGCTCTGTCTTCTAAATCCGATCTGCTCTCGCCGTCCGTCTCCGTCTCTCGGGGCCGGAAGGGGATTTTGGGATTGTTTATTTATGTATAAAGCGGTGTGTTATAACTGTCATCATTAACATTCAGAGCAGAGAAGATTCACACGGGAGAGACGTTCAGCTCCACCGTCATGATCAAACCGCAGCGTTTCAAAACAGTGACTGCAGAACATCATCGTTCATGTGCCACGTCATTTTTCTGTGCATGTAATACAGACATGACTCTTACAAATACTCCAACATAAATCCAACATAAACAAATACTTTGTGATAAAACCTCTCTCTCTCTCTCCTCCTCTCCTATATATAGATTATCTTATATATTATATATATATATAATATATATATATATATATATATATATATATATATATATAATATATATATATACATACACACACACACAGTGTTGGGAAAGTTACTTTGGAAATGTAATAGATTACAGATTATAAATGATTCAAATGTAATAATTAACTTTTGAGTTACTTTATAAAGTAACTGATTACTTTTGGATTATTGTCATTTGTCCACTAGGTTGCGCCTTATTGAAACGAACATTATAACAAAAAATACACAGTGGTTCAGACAGGTGTGTGGTGTGTGTGTGTGTGTGTGTGTGTGGTGTGTGTGTGGGTGGTAGGGGGGGGGTGGAAGATGGGGGTGTTGGGTGTTGTTGGTCTTTGGGATTTGTAATCTGGAATAAACATTCTCATAAGTAAGTGTAATTTAATTACATGTTTTTCTCTGTAATTGTAATGAATTACTGTTACTTTTATTTTGTAATTAAATAACGTAATGACGTTACATGTGACTCGTCACTCCAACACTGTATATACATTTATATATATAAATCCCATGAAGGTTATATACATGAATAGAAGCCACGCCTTTTTTCAGAAACTTGGTATACATTGTTTATGAATGCAGTAGGACTTTGCTGTCCACCCGCGCACTGCCACATGTGCAGTCGAATCTCCCGTTCCTGGCTCTCTACATCTCCTCCTGTACGGAAAATCTGACTTCCAGCTGCTCTTTACTGATCCCTCCTCATTCCAGCTGCTGTTTAAGATCTCCCGGAGGATAATTATCTCTTGGTGCCCGAGTGGAAACAGATGGTGTGTAATGCGGTTCGGTTCTGTGCGATCGGGACGAGGTGCAGAACAAAGCGCGCCCTGTTCGTTTTTGGAATCGCTGGTCGTTTTCCTGCTGCGGTCGTTAAAATAACCAGATATTACTTTATACATCACATTTCTTTTCTTTCTTTGTCTCTTTCAGGGTGTCGTCGTGCAGAACATGTCCTTTAAATCAGGACACAAGCTGACAATCACCGGTGTTCCCAATCCGGACTCCACCAAGTAACACTTACAAATATTATAAATCCACACAAATCCATCATCCCGCTACCCCCGCAGTTACCCTGTTACCCTCCCGTTACCCTAACCCTCACAGCGTTACCCTCACAGTCACAGCGTTACCCTCCCGTTACCCTAACCCCCGTTACCCTCACAGCGTTACCCTCACAGCGTTACCCTCCAGCTACCCTCACAGCGTTACCCTCACAGCGTTACCCTCACAGCGTTACCCTCACAGCGTTACCCCCGCAGCGTTACCCTCACAGCGTTACCCTCCCGCTAACCCTCACAGCGTTACCCTCCCGCTACCCCCGCAGCGTTACCCTCACAGCGTTACCCTCACAGCGTTACCCTCACAGCGTTACCCTCACAGCGTTACCCTCACAGCGTTACCCTCCCGCTAACCCTCGCAGCGTTACCCTCACAGCGTTACCCTCCCGCTAACCCTCGCAGCGTTACCCTCCCGCTAACCCTCGCAGCGTTACCCTCCCGCTCGCAGCGTTACCCTCCCGCTAACCCTCGCAGCGTTACCCTCCCGCTAACCCCCGCAGCGTTACCCTCCCGCTAACCCCCGCAGCGTTACCCTCACAGCGTTACCCTCACAGCGTTACCCTCACAGCGTTACCCTCACAGCGTTACCCCCCCGCTAACCCCCCCCAGCGTTACCCTCCCCGCTAACACCCCCTCGCAGCGTTACCCTCCCGCTAACCTCACAGCGTTACCCTCACAGCGTTACCCTCGTTACCCTCCCGCTAACCCTCGCAGCGTTACCCTCCCGCTAACCCTCGCAGCGTTACCCTCGCAGCGTTACCCTCCCGCTAACCCTCGCAGCGTACCCTACCACCCTCACAGCGTTACCCTCACAGCGTTACCCTCCTGCTAACCCTCACACGCTATAAGGGTTAACGGGAGGGTAACGCTGTGGGGGTTAACGGGAGGATAAACAGTTTATGCAATGTCAGCAACAACAGGAACTTGAGTTGTGAACATTTTTCGCTTCATCACACCCCGGTGTCATTGTGTAAATGTGTCATTGTGGTGTCATGTGGTAATGTTCTCCTTTTTTACATTTTTTTTTTTGCAGCTTTTCTATAAACATCGGGAACAGTCCTGATGAAATCGCTCTGCACATGAACCCTCGCTTCGACGCTCACGGGGATCATCACGCCGTGGTGTGTAACTCGTTCCAGGGGGGAAGCTGGTGTGAGGAGATCCGTCCTGATGGCTTTTCCTTTAATCAAGGAGAAGAGTTTAAGGTGGGGCTTAGAAATAAATGATGGGACATGCAGGTGGTGATTTCTGTTTATACTTTTACTATATATATATATATATATATATATATATATAAGTAAGTGTTGGTGTTTACTTGGCCTGAGGCTGAACAGAGATTGAACAGAAGGTGGATTTCCGCTTGGATTTTTCCTTTGAACCACCAGAGGGCGCTGAAACCTTTTATTAAAAATGATCTTTTTCATTCTTGTTGTTGTTGTTATTAATATTATAGCATGTAATATAAAGGAAGCCTCTCTCTCTCTCTCTCTCTCTCTCTCTCTCAGATCTGGATCACTTTCACCAGTAATGAGTTTAAGATCACTCTCCCAGATCTCTCAGAGATCCACTTCCCAAACCGCCCCGGTGCTGAAAAGTACAAATACATAAATCTCGACGGTGAGGTTCGAATCCACGGCATCGAGATCAAGTAGAACCGCTGGAACATGCACAGCTAAATCACCGCAGTGTTCCTCTGCACCACCTCCACCCGCACCACCACCTCCACCCTCCGCACGCACCTAACGCACTTCCAGCTAACCACAACCACACTGCACACAAAACATGTTTACAGCAAAACACATTAACATCATTCCAACGAAAACTCATCTTGTAAACAAAGTTGAAACTTCTAGATTTGCTTCTTGTTTCATGATTTAATAAATAAAAAACCCTGAACTCCTGTTTATCTTCCTGTGAGATTGTCATGTTTTGCTGGATGCTGGAATGTGATGATGTCATGAATGAAGGAGTCTCCAGTGTCAGAGCTGCAGGAGTTTACACTTACACTGATAATAATTATAGATTAGAGGTTATAGCCAAGATATTTTGCTTATTAAATCATGCCGGATCTTCTTTTCCCTCTTCCAGCTGCTCCCTGTAGGGGGCGCCACAGCGTCTCATCCTTCTCCACACCACCTCTACATCTACTACATCCCTGTTCCTTCCTCTACATCTGTCTCTTTCACCCCAAACTACCTGCATGTCTTCCCTCGGCACATCCATAAACCTCCTCCTCCTCCACCTTCCTTCTCCACCTTCATCCTCAGCGTTCTTCTCCTCTCTCCCTCTCTCCTCCATCACCTCGTCTCCATCCGTCCCTCTAATAAACTCATTTCTAATCCTGTCCATCCTCGTCTACTCCCAATCACCATCTCTACCTCCACCTCCTCTGTCTTATACACACCACCTACTGTCTCTAAACCGTAACAACAGCTTCACCTCCTCCTCCACCTCCACCTCCGGTCTTTTACACAACACCACCTACTGTCTCTAAACCATAACAACATCTCCACCTCCTCCATCACCTCCGGTCTTTTACACAACACCACCTACTGTCTCTAAACCATAACAACATCTCCACCATCTCCACCTCCTCCATCACCACCTCCACCTCCTCTGTCTTTTACACAACACCACCTACTGTCTCTCTAAACCATAATAACACACACCCACATCTCCACCTCCTCCACACCACCTCCACCTCCTGTCTTTTACACAACACCACCTACTGTCTCTAAACCATAACAACATCTCCACCATCTCCACCTCCTCCATCACCACCTCCACCTCCTGTCTTTTACACAACACCACCTACTGTCTCTAAACCATAACAACATCTCCACCTCCTCCATCACCTCCGGTCTTTTACACACCACCTACTGTCTCTAAACCATAACAACATCTCCACCACCTCCACCTCCTCCTCCCTCCAGCCCACCCACCTCCACCTCCTGTCTTTTACACAACACCACCTACTGTCTACCTAAACCATAACACCATCTCCACCTCCTGTCTTTTACACAACACCACCTACTGTCTCTAAACTCATAACACATCTCCATCACCTCCACCTCCATCACCAACCTCCACCTCCTGTCTTTTACACAAACGCCACCTACTGTCTCTAAACCATAACAACATCTCCACCTCCACCTCCTCCATCCACCTCCTGTCTCTAAACCTAACAACCTCTCCCACCTCCTACCC
>JACRUU010000001.1:492932-509364 GCA_030449085.1 Kryptopterus vitreolus
TATATATATATTATTGCACTGAGCGCTGTGGAGAAGGTAAAGATCAGGAGCTTCACCATGGCGGCAGGAAAGAAGATATAACAATTTACAAAAACATATCAATTTATAAAAGTCACCATGCTCGCTTTTTTCATATTGTTAATGAATATATTTATACAGTGTTGTGAAAGTTACTTTGGAAATGTAAAAGATTACAGATTATAAATGACGCTATTATAAATGTAATTCCAATTATTTTATAAAAGTAAAGTAACTGATTACATTTGATTACTTGTTTGATTGACTTTCATTTGTCCACTAGGTGGCGCTCGGAAAAGAACGGATCTATTTTGGTATCAACGCTGCTTCAGGGGGGGGGTTTGGTTTGGAGTTGGAGTTGGGGTTGGGGAGGGGAGGGGGGTTGTGAGGGGCGCAAGTTTTTGTCTGGGGGGGGGGGGGGGTTTGGGTTTTGGGGGGGGGGGGGGTTTAGGCGGTGGTATTTGGGATTTGTAATCTCGAACATTTTCAAAAATAACTGTTATTTAATGACATGTTTTTTTGCAGTAACTGTAACTAATTTATTATGTTTATTATTTATTATGTAACACTTAACACTATAAATATAAAAAATGTCTGATTCCTCAGAAAAGAGAAAAGATACACAGTGAATGATTTCAGGGAACATCCTGTTAGATTAACACTTATATAAATTAAAAAAATAATATATATAATATATATAATAGGGGGCACGGTGGTTTAGTGGTTAGCATGTTCGTTCGCCTCACACCGCCAGGGTCCGGGTTCGATTCCCGTCTCGGCCATGTGTGTGTGGAGTTTGTGCATGTTCTCCCCGTGTCTCAAGGGGTTTTTTTCTCCGGGTTCTCCGGTTTCCTTCCCCCGGTCCAAAAACATGCACGGTAGGTTGATTGGCACCTTGGAAAATTGTCCCTAGTGTATGAATGTGTGTGTGTGTGTGTGTGTGTGTGTGTGTGTGTGTGTGTGTGATGTGTTGGCAGATCGGATTAATAAAGCAGAATATGGGATAATGAATTTCTATGTGACGCTTAACGTCACCTGACTCGTATTCAACACTTCGTCACTTCGGCGCCGTTTTCCCACTGAAATAAACTTTATACCGGGATATTTGGAGGGCCGTAACTGATCCCCTCAGGGGCCCGTGTTTGGGGGCCTCAGATTGTACATCCCTGATTTAGAGATAAAGAAGTCTGTAAATATCAGATCTGACTATTACAGGTGGTGTAGAACGCTGTCACGGCGGCGAGGGAATAAGAACAGGACGAGGTTTGAGGTTCTTCTCAGCGACGTGCCATCAATAGAAGGAAAGTGTTTTTGGGAATATTTGAGGAATCGTGTAAATCCAGGTGTGCACATCTGTTTGAGTGTGGAGCTGATTGTGGGTGTGGACGTGACGGTTGTCATGAGGACGAAGGGAAAGCTTGTGCACACATTACCGCATGACCTCGCGGGGCGACGGGGGGTGAGCGAGCGAGCGCTGAAGCGCTGCAGGAGAAAGGCGGCGAGCTCCGGAGACGTTCTCAGGACGGCGTTGTGCAGATGTGCAGATGTGCAGATGTGCAGATGTGCTGAGGCGGTGAAGCTCCAAACTCTTAAGCACACGCTGAATCCCGAGGGTCACACCTACAGCGTGACAGGAAATTCAATTTGTGTGGACACTTGAGGCTTCAGGCGTGCGATTCTGTCTTCCTTCTTTTTTTGGGGGGGAAAATGCGCATGGAAATAAGCTCGTGGTCCTCGGGGATCTTCTGCATGCGAGGAAGCTTCCTGGAGTGTGTGCTGACCGGACAAAACCTATTTTCAGCCTCAAACTGCGTATATGTGTGTGTGTGTGTGTGTGTGTGTGTGTGTGCATCAGTCTCTCCCGCTGTGTGTCTGTTTAGCTCATGTTGGAAAGCAGTGATGTGTGTGTGTGTGTGTGTGTGTGTGTGTGTTAAAAACCTCCTCTGCAGAATTTGTAGGAAAGGAAACGCAGCACAAAGCCGCAGATCGATCCTCGTCTTCTCGAGTCCCTCAGCGCGTCGATGGCGTCGATACCGAGACACACACTGCCCTTAAGGCTCCGCCGTCTCTAATCGCTGTGATAAATATACAAGCGCAGTGAGAGGAACAACACGAGGAACCCGAGGAGGAACGTCACAGAGCAGCACAGAGAGGACATCATTAATGATCACATAGAAATTCATTATCCCATATTCTGCTTTATCCGGTCTTCCCTCGGGTCACGGGGAGTCTGTGTCTATCTCAGGCGTCTATGGGTATTAAGGCAGGATACACCCTGGATGGAATGCCAACCCATCACACACACACACACACAAACACACACACACACACACACACACACACATTCATACACTAGGGACAATTTTTCCAAGGTGCCTACAACCTGCATGTTTTTGGACCGGGGGAGGAAACCGGAGAAAAACCCCCTGAGACACGGGGAGAACATGCACAAACTCCACACACACATGGCCGAGACGGGAATCGAACCCGGACCCTGGCGGTGTGAGGCGAACGTGATAAACACTAAACCAGCGTGTCTCCGAAACCAACAAAATGTTAATTGACTATTGAATGAAAAACTTAAGGGCCTTGCTCAAGGGCCCACTAGTGGCAGCATGGTGGGATTTGAACCTGCAACCTTCCAGTCCCGATACCAATGATAATAATAATAATAATAATAAGGTACAGCATACATTGGAACAGCTGAGTTACACACCGGAGCTACGAGGCGAATCCAGTTAACACGTAACACGCTTTTATCGCTACCAGTTTAGCAAAAACGCACTCGTCTATAAACAAGCAACAACATCTTACTTATCTTACTTTTGTAAGACTGGGGTAAGGGGGCGGGGCTTGTACAGAAACACACAAAAAATATCAGCTCCATCAAAAATGTACAAATGTTTTCTTTAGCGCGATGCGAATCTGGTCGCTGTAACGCGCTTTTGATTGGCAGTTATAGTCGCTTCAGTGTTTTTCAAAAGTGAACTTTTGGATGTTTTTTTTTTTATTAAAAAAAAGAAAAACACACACGGTTAAATTTTCTGACAGAAATGTTCCACGTGACGAGGCGCGTGCCGATCCTCGATCACGTCACGATATTTATAGGAGGCTCCCAAAATAAACAAATAAATAAATAAATCAACAGGAAGTTTTTTGGATCCGTGTTTTGGATCTTTGGAAACAATTAGTGACAAATTTATTTTCATTTTTCATACATAAGTTTTATGTAAAACTGTTTTGAGACGATGAGAAATTGTAAAAACATGTGGCTAAATCTTTAAAAAACAACGAAAAAAATAACAAAACAAAAATCAAATCAAATAAACGCTTTTATTACATATTAGATTTTCTGCCATATTACTTTAAAAAGATTCTAATGTTGTAAATTATTTGTGTTATTTTAGTAACTTGTTTGATTATTGACCTATTATTATTATTACTATTACATTATTATTGATATTATTATTATTATTATTATTATTATTATTATTATCACATTATTATTATTATTATTGTTATTATTTTTATTTATTATATTACATTTTATTATTGTTATTATTACTTTTTTTATTATATTACTATTATTATTGTATGTATTATTATTATTATTATTATTATTATTATTATATTATTATTATTATTATTATTATTATTATTGTTATTATACCATTACATTTTATTATTATTATTATTATTGTATTATTATCATCATCATTATTATTATTATTTATTATTATTATTATCATTATTATTATTATTGTATTATTATTATTATTATTATTATTATTATTATTATCACTTTTTTATTATATTACTATTATTATTGTTGTTGCTATACTAGTCATTCTTCCTCTTCTTGTTATTATTATTATTATTATTATTATTATTATTATTATCCCTCTTCTTTTCCTTTATTATTATTATTATTTAAGTCTAGATTCATTTGTCGTCCTTTTTGTTAATAATTTGTGTATTTGAAGGTTGTTGTTGTTGTTGTTGTTGTTGTTGTTCTACACACTGTGCTGTTTGGTCGTTGTCCAGACGGAGCAGTGTGTTTCTGGGACGTGAGTAATGATGGATGAGGCGAGTCGAGGCGGCGTTTTTCTGCCTCCAGGCGATGATGATAGCCGTCCCTGTAAATTAGCATAATCATCCGGATCCCGGCGAGCACAGGGAGCTGATTAAATTCTCCTTCTGTGCTTTTAGGGAACAAAAACGCTGCAGTCGTCGAGTCCTGGAGGAGAAAAGTCTCAGGGTTGTGATTTATCTTTAAAACATTAGCACACAGAGAGAGACGAGTCGCTACACGGCCTCGAGCCGAGTCGAGGCACGGAAATAAACCTCCGGCCGATTAAACACTCATTAATCTGTAGGACTGACAAATCGCTTCTGATACACACAGACACATGCACATGCACACACGCACACAACACACACACACACACACACACACACACACACACACCACACCTGACTGATGACGCATTCGATCAAATAATCATCAAACACACTTCAGTTAATCCTGCTGATACACACACACACACACACACACACACACACACACACACACATCACGCCACGTCTGGATCAATAACTCATGAAATTGATTCTCTTGATTCATTTGATTCATTTTTTTTACAGTGAACTGAAAACGAGGTAAACGAGGTAAACGAGGTAAACAAGATAAACGAGAGACGTGAAAAACTGAAAACGTCACACTAAACCACCACAGCTCACCTGGACGTGGATCAAAAGCAGCTCAAAGCACTCAGTGTCAGAGCGTCTGGACGTGTCGATTCCGAACCCGGGGCCAAAAAGCGGGAATTTTTTCCCCATAGAAAATGAATGGGGTTGAAATTTGGTGCCTCACAGTTCGGGCCTGTGAGCGTCCGACATGCACATATGACAAATCCACTCGTAGGGGGTCCGGAGTGGATCACCATCATATACCTCCCGAATCCCACACACGCTCGGAATTTCGGGAAATCCTGCGACATTCCGGTCCCATAGAGAATGAATGTGGAAATTTGACGCTCCGCCGTTCGACCCCGTGTTCGCCCGACATGCACATGTGACATAAACACTCGTAGGTGAGATGGAGTCGCTCGTGATCATGTGACTGTCGCATGGCGCCATGTGACCGCAGAAAAATCTGCGAAACTCAGACACAGGGTCATGTGACACGTCTAAACGCTTGGCACATTGACGGGAGTTGCACGCTGGATAATTTGATGATGGCTCCGCCCCCTCCCAAAAAAACACCCAAAACGTGCGTTTTTGGTGTCTAAACACTCGTCTCTCTGAACGAGCTCACATTTCGAAGTCAGCACTAAATATTAAAGGGAGCAGGCTGTAAGGGGGGGTCACGCCCGGATCTGCGGTTTGCATCGGCAAGCATCACTCACACTTTATTCATTGTTGATTATTCCTGCTCTACATGCACACACACACACACACACACACACACACACACACACACACACACACACTTTTCCTGATGCCACAAATCCACCTGCTGATGAAGCGACCGGCTGCATTTCCACCCGATCCAAAAACACCAACAAACTCCGGTTCAGATTCCTGATTGGGATCTGAAAGGATCCGGCAGAATTCCGGGTTTCTTACACGGACAGGAAAACGGGAACGTGCTTTCCTGCGATATTTCACATTTCTGTGTTGGATGGAGTCTCAGTCCCTGATGATTACATCCTCGAGCCAAACTCATTTTCAGCTAAAGAGGGAAAAAAAACACACACTAATTATCCTTCAGTCTGATCTACACCAGGTCCATTTAACCCAATCCGACGCTAATTATCTCCCAGATTGGTAGATTAGCATGTTGTGTATATAAATCTAATTACAGCCGCGCAAAAGAGATCAAAACCTGGTGATAATTAGAAAAAGAAAACTGTTACAATCTCACTTTATATTATTATCGGGTTTTAATGTGAGGACTTGAGAGCAAAAAAGACTTCTTTACTTATTTATGGAGAAATATTTGGTTTTAAATCAAGAAGGATGTGAGAACGTCGACATCCACAGAAGATCTGTGTTTACTTCTCCAAGATGGAACAAACAACCAGCCGAGTTCCTTCATAAACACTGTGTGTAACTAGAAGTGTTACTGAAGGTAAAATGAGTTCACAACAAATATTGATCTAATTTCCATCATTTTTCTTCATTTCACTGCATTTGATGAAAGTAAATAATAAACACTTCCATATTTGAAAGCGTTCTTTGTTTACAGCATTTTTTCACACCTTTTCTTCACATATTTATGTATATATATATTCATTCATTCATCTTCTACCGCTTTATCCGATCTTCTCGGGTCACGGGGAGTCTGTGTCTATCTCAGGCGTCTATGGGTATTAATGCAGGATACACTGTGGATGGAAATGCCAACCCATCGCAGTACACACACACACACACACACACACACACACACACACACACACACACACACACACACACACACACCCCTCTTCATATATTAGAGACAATTTTCCAAGGTGCCAATCAACCTACCGTGCATGTTTTTGGACCGGGAGGAAACCGGAGAACCCGGAGAAAAAACCCCCTGAGACACGGGGAGAACATGCAAACTCCACACACACACATGGCCGAGACGGGAATCGAACCCGGATCCTGGCGGTGTGAGGCGAACGTGCTAACCACTAAGCCACCGTGCCCCGTGCTGTTGTATATATATATATATATATATATATATCTATATATATATATATATATATATATATATATATATATATATATATATATATATATATATATATATATATATATATATAAAACAGTAGAGATGAAATGATCATTAAAATAACACCACCCGTGTAAAAGTGAAATCCAGGAGACGAGTGCAAAGAATTGGAGTTGTGTTTATTTGGGCTATTCCAATAATGCTAGTGGGTTACACCAGGCAGGAGTCAAAACACAGGCTGGGAAATAAAACCCACCGAAAACAGGCAAGGGTCAGAAATCAGGGCGGAAATAAACAAAACAGTAAAAAAAAAACAAACATTTCTATAGAAATATGAAAAAACGTCTCGGTGCGAAGGAGCAAAAACAACTCAAACGAGGTGTTTATAGAAGAGAGTAGGAAGCTCTGACCATATATGGAATAAATAAGGAATAATGAACAGAAGGAGTGTTTAAATGAGAACAGTACTGATGATGTACATGTATATATGAGGGAGGTGGAGAAGAAAAAGAAGATTCATGAGAGAAATAAAAATAAATAAATAATGGGGATGAACAGATTCAGAACAGACGTTGACTGTTGATGATCACCGGACGGGTGCAATAAATAAATGAATAAATAAATAAATAAAGACCACCTCTATTAACGTAGACTCGTACAGTAACACCGCTTCAGCTCCGAACAACTCAAGGAAGACTTTTAGGGTGTGAAAAACAAAGCAAACAAACCCCAGAGTGTGGAATAAAATCTTTCTCAACCCTAAAAAACAAACAACAACAAAGTCTGGAAAACTGTGCATGAAGGTTTCATCATCATCATTGGTAGCATAGCACACATGCAGATCAATATACAAAGATATAAGTACATACGTTGGAGCTCTCAGTACAGCGGCGAGTCCGTCCGGCTTCGAGCGCACGACCAGACCTCGTCCCATACGCCACACTGTTCAACATTAACCCTACATAAGCCTTCATAAACATGACACGACACTGGAGGACGCTGCACTGGGATCTGTGCACATTTACACATCAACTATTACAGGTTTATTTGTTTTGGCCGAAATATATTATGAACGACTTTCCTGTAACCAAAATGCGCCGCTTATTAAATACGCGGTGCTTTTCGGGAATGTCGTGAGGAAGTGAACGTTCCCTACACGCACTGTCGGAGGAACCAAGGACGCTCGTGCAATTTAATTCTGAAATGTAAAGAGATTCCTGCTGTAAGCTGCTGTGTCTCTGTTCAACTTTAGAAATGATGGAGGAAATGTTGGACATGATGATCCGGGAATGTTGGAGATGAAGATCCGGGAATGTTGGACATGAAGATCCGGGAATGTTGGAGATCTGGGAACGTTGGAGATGTGGGAATGTTGGAGATGACGATCCGGGAATGTTGGAGAAGATGATCCGGGAATGTTGGAGACGATGATCCGGGAATGTTGGAGATGATGATCCGGGAATGTTGGAGATGAGATCGGGAATGTTGGAGATGGGAATGTTGGAGATCTGGGAATGTTGGAGATGACGATCTGGGAATGTTGGAGATGACGATCCGGGAATGTTGGAGATGATGATCCGGGAATGTTGGAGATGGGAATGTTGGAGATGTGGGAAATGTTGGAGATGACGATCCGGGAATGTTGGAGATGAAGATCCGGGAATGTTGGAGATCTGGGAATGTTGGAGATGACGTTACGGGAATGTTGGAGATGAAGATCCGGCAATGTTGGAGATGATGATCCGGGAATGTTGGAGATGACGATCCGGGAATGTTGGACATGAAGATCCGGGAATGTTGGACATGAAGATCCGGGAATGTTGGAGATCTGGGAACGTTGGAGATGTGGGAATGTTGGAGATGATGATCCGGGAATGTTGGAGACGATGATCCGGGAATGTTGGAGACGATGATCCGGGAATGTTGGAGATGATGATCCGGGAATGTTGGAGATCTGGGAATGTTGGAGATCTGGGAATGTTGGAGATGACGATCTGGGAATGTTGGAGATGACGATCCGGGAATGTTGGAGATCTGGAAATGTTGGAGATGACGATCCGGGAATGTTGGAGATGAAGATCCGGGAATGTTGGAGATCTGGGAATGTTGGAGATGACGTTACGGGAATGTTGGAGATGAAGATCCGGCAATGTTGGAGATGATGATCCGGGAATGTTGGAGATGACGATCCGGGAATGTTGGAGATGAAGATCCGGGAATGTTGGAGATGATGATCCGGGAATGTTGGAGACGATGATCCGGGAATGTTGGAAATGATGATCTGGGAATGTTGGAGATGATAATCCGGTAATGTGGTAGATGAAGATCCGGCAATGTTGGAGATGATGATCCGGGAAAGTTGGAGATGAAGATCCGGGAATGTTGGAGATGACGTTGGAGATCCGGGAATGTTGGAGATGATGATCCGGGAATGTTGGAGATGAAGATCCAGACGCTACCTTGATGATTATATTCCAACTCGAGTTGTGCATCAGGGAAAAATTAACGTTGCCTAAAGAGTTTGATGTGTTTGATGCGGAGTTGTGCTTGCGAGTGTGTGTGTGTGTGTGTGTGTGTGTGTGTGTGTGTGTGTGAGTGTGAGTGTGTGTGTTCTTCACCTACAATATAATGTATAGTGTGTTCTTCCCATATGGCAGGTCTGTGGATATAATGCTCAATATATAGATTGGGAAAGAAATAAACAACAGCTTCTAATACATGATACCTGCAGGTGGCGCTAGTGGCATTAATCAGTGAATGTTGGGGCGGGGCATACTGACATCACTCTCAGGTCATTACAAGATTGGTCAGAATTCTTTTAAGAGGCAATCAGATTGAACAGAATATGATAGGATTGTTCAGAATTCCTTTTAGAGGAAATGGGATTGGTCAGAATTCCTTTTTTACGAAGCTCGGAATTTGGCAGTATTCCTGTGAGGAAGGTGGATGCGGTGAAAATTCCTGTAAGGATGCTGGAATTAGTCAGAATTCCTTTGAGAATGAATGAACTGGTCAGAATTCCTTGGTGATGGGATGGTGGGAATTAAACTGCACTCCTGCACCCATTTCAAGTCTAAACTTCTTCTAAAGGCGCTCTGGATTCCGAAGGCGCGTTTGAATTAACGAGATGTTGGAGTTGAACAGTAAATGGTAACGAGACGTTAGAACGGTAACGAGACGTTTGAATGGTAACGAGACGTTAGAACGGTAACGAGACGTTTGAATGGTAACGAGACGTTAGAACGGTAACGAGACATTTGAATGGTAACGAGACATGTTAAGGAGTTTACATGTTAAGGAGACATTTACATGTTAAGGAGACATTTACATGTTAACGAGACGTTTGAACGGTAACGAGACGTTTGAATGGTAACGAGACGTTTGAATGGTAACGAGACGTTTGAATGGTAACGAGACGTTTACATTTAAGGAGACATTTAATGTTAACGAGACGTTTGAACGGTAACGAGACGTTTGAACGGTAACGAACGTTTGATGGTAACGAGACATTTGAACGGTAACAAAGGTTTGAACGGTAACGAGACGTTTGAACGGTAACGAGACGTTTGAATGGTAACGAGACGTTTGAATGGTAACGAGACGTTTGAATGGTAACGAGACGTTTGAATGGTAACGAGACGTTTGAACGGTAACGAGACGTTTGAACGGTAACGAACGAGACGAGAGGTTTGAACGGTAACGAGACGTTTGAACGCTAACGAGACGTTTGAACGGTAACGAGACGTTTGAACGGCTAACGAGACGTTTGAACGGTAACGTGAACGTTTGAACGGTAACGAACGTTTGAATGACGGTAACGAGAGACGTTTGAACGGTAACGAACGAGACGTTTGAACGGTAACGAGAGGTTTGAACGGTAACGAGACGTTTGAACGGTAACGAGAGGTTTGAACGGTAACGAGACGTTTGAACGCTAACGAGAGGTTTGAACGGTAACGTTTGAATGGTAATGAGACGTTTGAACGGTAACGAGACGTTTGAACGGTAACGTAACGAGACGTTTGAACGGTAACGAGACGTTTGAATGGTAATGAGACGTTTGCACGGTAACGAGAGGTTTGAACGGTAACGAGACGTTTGAATGGTAATGAGACGTTTGCACGGTAACGAGACGTTTGAACGGTAACGAGACGTTTGACGGACGTTTGAATGGTAATGAGACGTTTGCACGGTAACGAGACGTTTGAATGGTAATGAGACGTTTGCACGGTAACGAGACGTTTGCACGGTAACGATCCCGCGAGTATCATAGTGTCGTGTCACGTTCACGGCGTTTACAAAATGATCCCCTTTCTTTCCCTCCAGTGAAAAAATCCAGCTCTGGTTAGTGGTTTGTCCCCGGGCCCTGAGTTCTGAACGACCTCATTTCATCCTGTGATGAGAAACGGAGCGATCTGATTGGCCCTCCCCCGAGCATGTTGACTATGTGCATTACTATTGGATTATAGGTAAAGAACATTATATTTAAACATGTGTAGACGTAGGGCATACACAAAGCTACGCTTTATTGCTGTAATGTCAGGTTCCCGTTCGGTTTTCCGGTTCGCTGACGGCAGATTTGTCTTCGGATCTCCGAGACAGGCCTGGAAAGTGAAAAAGCCCTTTAAAATTTGTGTCTTTTTTTGTTGTTTTTGTTTTTTTTCTTGGTGAAATAAATTCGTTAACACTTTAAACCTAAAGCTAACACTGTGTCGAGCACGGTGACAGGAATCTAGTGTAGTCTGGACTAAAAACCACAACACCATTGATATACTGTACAGCGGTCACGCCATGACATCGCCACGTTATAGACGATCGAAAAAGGAAAGGAAAAAAACGATCAACAGGTCAAAAACAACAATCTACAATCTTCTTCTTGGATTGTAAAAAAACAAACAAACAAACACATCAGGAGACACAAAAGTGCGACGGGAGGACGAAACCGAAACACCATTTCCTCCGGAGGATTTCTGAGTGCCATATGTACCGTTTTAAAAGACGCTTTTTCTTTTTCCAAATTCAAGTAATAATAATAACAATAATAATAATAATAATAACAATAATAATAACAATAATAATGCATTCTTCTTGCAGACGAGTAACCAACCATGCCAGAGAAACGTAAATAATTGCCGCAAAAAACCTACTTGAATGGTACGACACTCAAATTAAAGCTCTCTCGTCATCCGTTTCCTCGTCTTCGTCCCGCCGCGTCGTGTTGCTTCGTCCCGTCTTATTAACAAACATTCCAAAGCGAATCTCCGTCATATTGTTTTTTTTTCCCGCATACAAAAAAACAAACAAACCCAAACACGAATCCCCGAATCCCAAAGATAGAAAACTGGAAGTCATTTGCAGGAAATCAGACAGAGATACAGGACGTTGTGGGACGAGGACAAAGGCAACACACACACACACACACACACACACACACACACACACACACACTTTCCTCCTTTACGACCTGTTTATACAAAAATATCTCCGTAAAAATCACACCGCGTTCGTCCGGCGTTGACATCGGCGTAACCGCGTGGCGACCGCATAACTGTATAACCCTATAACTGTATAACCTTATAACTGTATAACCCTATAACTGTATAACCTTATAACTGTATAACCCTATAACTTTATAACCCTATAACTTTATAACCCTATAACTTTATAACCCTATAACTTTATAACCCTATAACTTTATAACTTTATAACCCGTCCTACAGAGACGTGCCGTGCAAAATATCATTCTCACAATTTTCATCCCTTCTTTTCTTCAACAGGTGTTTTTTTTTCTTTTCCTTTCGAGTCTTTTATCTCGGCCTTTCATTCGCCGTGAATACAACGTCATTCAATCACACACACACACACACACACACACACACACACACACACACACACACACACACGCATGCATGCATTTTACTTTGTGTGCACAATGCAGCTAAATATAGCTTTTTATATATATATATTTTTTTTCCCCTCCAAATCATTCTTCCGTCGCGGCGACGCCCTTTTTTTTACCCACACGATGCAAAATGTCATTTATGACCCGGGAATATTTTCATTTACTTTACAGAGGAAAGCGCTACATCCTGCTGCTCTTGCATGTGGACATCTCCATCCGGATGTGGGATTTGGTGATGGTGGTGTGTGTTTTCCACGCGGCGGCGACGTCGTCCGTCTCCAGCCAGCAAAACAGAAAACAGGAGCGGGCCACGGATCAAACCCCGAGAGACAGTGCTAGAATGGGATTTGTGTGTGTATATATATATATATATTTGTTGTTGTTGTTGTTTTTAACACGGAACATCGCGTGTCCAACTTTGCGCAGGAAAAAGCGCGACGGAAACACGGACTGTTTAAAACGCCATAAAAGTGCGTTTCATCTGTTTTTCCTCAAACCTGCCACTCGTACTGGACTCGTACACTCTCCCGGAAATCCCGACGCTTCCTCTCGCTCCGTTCCCTTAACGTGGAGATTCACCGGACGCACTTCCTCTGCGCCGTCCTTCCCCGCGTTCCCCTGCGCCAAACTTCCCGTGCTGTTGCTTTTCTTGACCAGCGGGGGCGCCAGAGAGCTGGGCGAGAGCAGCGAGGTTAAAGAGATGCTGCTCAGTGTTTCGGTGAACTGTTCGCTGGTCTTGGAGGAAGCCAGGTGTGAGGGATGTGCCGAACCCGGGCAGGCGCTCAGGACCGCTGGGTGAGGACGCGGCTCACAGGACGCTCTCAGCGTCTCAGTGGAAAGTTCTCTGGTGGCTTCCTGCGACAGAGACACACTGAAGCTAAGCCCCTCCTCCATGGTGGTCTGCAGACTTCCCTCGGAACTTCCTGTGGCCAGGGATGAGTCGCTGTGGGACGCGTACTAAAGAGACATGGGGGGGGGGGTAAATAAAGTAAATAAACAGTAAATAAGTTAAATCATCTATGATTCTGTAAATCCTATACATTCATCTATTCACATCAATTCTCGCTGAAGATACTCGATGTTGCGATAAACTCCCTCGTATTTCCCTCCTTCATAACTTTAAAGCGTCACGAAAGCCAAACACACACAATGTTTTGGGATGATAACAGATGTTTACATGTTACACGTTGTGTTAAAACTGTCACAAAACATGTTCGACATACAAACTCGACATTCATTCATTCATTCATCTTCTAGCGCTTTATCCGATCTTCCCTCGGGTCACGGGGAGTCTGTGTGTCTATCTCAGGCGTCTATGGGCATTAAGGCAGGATACACCCTGGATGGAATGCCAACCCATCACAGGACACACACACACACACACACACACACACACACATTCATACACTAGGGACAATTTTCCAAGGTGCCAATCAACCTACCGTGCATGTTTTTGGACCGGGGGAGGAAACCGGAGAACCCGGAGAAAAACCCCCTGAGGCACGGGGAGAACATGCACAAACTCCACACACACACATGGCCGAGACGGGAATCGAACCCGTACCTCGGGTTCTCTGGTTCTTTCAAAAACATGCACGGTAGGTTGATTGGAACCTTGGAAAATTGTCCCTAGTGTATGAATGTGTGTGTGTGTGTGTGTGTGTGGTGTGTTGTGCGATGGGTTGGCATTCCATCCAGGGTGTATCCTGCATTAATGCCCATAGACGCCTGAGATAGACACAGACTCCCCGTGACCCGAGGGAAGATCGGATAAAGCGCTAGAAGATGAATGAATGAATGAATGAATGAATGAATAATCACTTATTGTATCCCCTTTGTATGTAATCTCCACCTTTCCTCCACCCTTTACCCTGGGAAGCTCGGATCCAATCCACTATCATCTGCCATGAGGACAACCAGATCCATCAACCTCTACAGCCTGTAATGGACCGGTCCGAAACCTGGCCAAGACTGGCATGCCTGAGGATCCATAAGCATATGTAGTCTTTAATAATCCCACAGCATTCATTCTTTATCTCATAACCCACCGTTCTTCCCAGCATGGTAAAGGCTCCATCCCTGCTTTTACTGACCTTCCACTTCCCCGTAAAGCCCGTGTCCCTCAGCTGTCACCAAACATAAGCCCGACACAGCACACGTCCACCAAATGATCACGCCGTGTGATAATAAATATTATGACATCTATCACGTCGCATCACTCGACCGTGAAAGCGCGAATGCGCCGAGGGCGGCCGCACACTCCACCTGCGCCGTGAGAAGTTGGAGGTTGGCCCCGGGCGAGCGAAGGGAAGCCCAGGACGCCGGCGAGGTCAGCCTCAGGCCTCGGGGTTTGTGACCCAGGCGCGGCCTCGGGGGGGCCGGGAGCGCCGCCGCCGCCGGGTGGAAAAACTCCGCAGGAAGATGGAAGACAGCGGAGGAATCGCCTTTAATCCCTCCATCATTCCTGCTGCTGCACAGAGTCCCACCTGCGGAACGACACGTCAGAGCGAGACGAGAATAAAGAACAACGTCAAATATCACAACACTAAATAACATTTACACTAACATTACAATATCTCAGAAACGCTATTGCATGCTATTTTTTAACATGCCACCAGGTGGCAGCACGAGGCTGCATGCGGAGTCACAGGGAGCACCGAGTGCAGTGCGCTGGTGTGATTAGTTGGTTTAGTGTGATTAGTTTTGTTTACTTCGTTAATGTTTACTCACGCAGACGTTCGTTAAGCAAACAGAGATAAACAATACATTCATTATTATAATGTCTCCCTGATTACCGATGCTGTGGCGGTTCGGCGTGTAAGGTTTCCGTCCGTGGCCTCCGACCTCCGCTCTCGCCGCTCCGTCACCGCCTGCCGCCTCCTCCGAGCTTTTCTCCACCTGCGCACCAATCACAGCTTCGTTACCGCGTTCTCACGTTCATCACATCCGACGATGTCGCTGTTAAAAACCTCGTTATTGGATACGTGGATTCAGGACTCCATTCTAACCGGGAACGTTTAACGTCTGGTCTCGACCCGCGCCAGGAACCTCCGTCCGTCTCCATCTGCATGACTTTACGACGGTCTCGCGGCTCGTTAACGCGAGCCCTCGCTCATTTCCGCTGATTAGGGTTCGTTAAAAAGCCGATGGCGAGGGAGATTTAGAGGATTTACGGCGGAGTATAAAACGCCTGGCGCAGAGAGAACGCCGTCGCTCCGGGTCATGTCCTGTCCCACCCAAACTCAAGCATTCCCGTAAGAAGCTTTTTTATAAACGTCCAAACAACAACATATAAAAATCTAATAAAATAATCCAAATGTCTCTTTTGAAATTGTCATTTATCAGCTAATTATTATTGGTTAAGTAAATATCAAACTTATAAATATAATAAAATAAATATAAATCATCTGCAATGCTGAATGGCTCATATTAACATTCATTAGTTTAATGTTACTTTAATAATGACTTCATTTGAACGTATGAATGTGAATTTGAATGTAAAGAATATTTGAAATATTTTTCATTGTTCCTTGTTTATTTTGTTTTCATGATGTCAATTTGATCAAATTTATATATTACATTTCAATATTATTAAAACAAAATAATAATATAATGTTATAACGCAGTGTGCATTACTATGTGAGTGATCTGCTCCTTCACTCTGCGTCGTGTTGTGCGAATAATCGAACAATAAATAAATAAATAAATAAATGTTCAGTGCATCCACTCACACTTCCTAATTTCCCCCAATGACGCCCCTAGCTGCGCATTCACAACAGGTACGATCTCCT
>JACRUU010000001.1:514864-519864 GCA_030449085.1 Kryptopterus vitreolus
CTCTCACTGTGTTTATCACATCTCACATCTCTCACTGTGTTTATCACATCTCTCACTGTGTTTATCACATCTCTCACTGTGTTTATCACATCTCTCACTGTATTTATCACATCTCACATCTCTCACTGTGTTTATCACATCTCTCACTGTGTTTATCACATCTCTCACTGTATTTATCACATCTCACATCTCTCACTTTGTTTATCACATCTCTCACTGTGTTTATCACATCTCACCTCATCTCACTGTTTATCACATCTCACATCTCTCACTGTATTTATCACATCTCACATCTCTCACTGTATTTATCACATCTCACATCTCTCACTGTATTTATCACATATCACATCACATCTCACTGTATTTATCACATATCACATCTCTCACTGTATTTATCACATTTATCACATCTATCACATCTCTCTCTGTGTTTATCACATCTCTCACTGTATCACTGTATTTATCACATCTTTCACTGTGTTTATCACGTCTCACATCTCTCACTGTGTTTATCACATCATCTCTGTGTTTATCACACTCTGTGTTTATCACATCTCTCACTGTGTTTATCACATCTCTCACTGTGTTTATCACATCTCTCTCACTGTGTTTATCACATCTCTCACTGTATTTATCACATCACTCTCATCTCACTGTGTTTATCACATCTCACATCTCTCACTGTATTTATCACATATCACATATCTCACTGTATTTATCACATATCACATATCTCACTGTATTTATCACATATCACATATCTCACTGTATTTATCACATATCACATATCTCACTGTATTTATCACATATCACATATCTCTCACTGTATTTATCACATATCACATCTCTCACTGTGTTTATCACATCTCTCATCTCTCTGTGTTTATCACATCTCTCACTGTATTTATCACATCTCACATCTCTCACTTGTGTTTACTGTGTTTTCACATCATCTCTCACTGTGTTTATCACATCTCACATCTCTCACTGTATTTATCACATCTCACATCTCTCACTGTGATTTATCATCTCACATCTCTCACTGTATTTATCACATATCACATATCTCACTGTATTTATCACATATCACATCTCTCACTGTATTTATCACATCTCTCACTGTGTTTATCACATCTGTGTTTATCACATCTCTCACTGTATTTATCACATCTCACATATCTCACTGTGTTTATCACATCTCACATCTGTATCACATCTCCCATCTCACTGTGTTTATCACATCTCTCACTGTGTTTATCACATCTCTCACTCTCACTGTTTATCACATCTCTCACTGTGTTTATCACATCTCACATCTCTCACTGTATTTATCACATCTCACATCTCTCACTGTATTTATCACATCTCACATCTCTCACTGTACTGTGTTTATCACATCTCACATCTCTCACTTGTATTTATCACATCTCACATCTCTCACTGTGTTTATCACATCTCACATCTCTCACTGTATTTATCACATCTCTCACTGTCACCGTTTATCACATCTCACATCTCTCACTGTATTTATCACATCTCACATCTCTCACCGTATTTATCACATCTCACATCTCTCACTGTGTTTATCACATCTCTCGTATTTATCACATCTCACATCTCTCACCATGTATTTATCACATCTCACATCTCTCACTTTGTTTATCACATCTCACATCTCTCACTGTGTTTATCACATCTCACATCTCACTGTGTCACATTATCACATCTCTCTCTGTATTTATCACATCTCACATCTCTCACTGTTTCACATCTCACATCTCTCACTGTGTTTATCACATATCACATCTCTCACTGTATTTATCACATCTCACATCTCTCACTGTTTTTATCACATCTCACATCTCTCACTGTGTTTATCACATCTCTCACTGTGTGTTTATCACATCTCTCACTGTATTTATCACATCTCACATCTCTCACTGTGTGTTTATCACATCTGTATTTATCACATCTCTCACTGTGTATTTATCACATCACTTTATCACATCTCTCACTGTTTATCACATATCACATCTCACTGTATTTATCACATCTCTCACTGTATTTATCACATCTCACATCTCTCACTGTATTTATCACATCTCACATCTCTCACTGTGTTTATCACATCTCACATCTCTCACTGTATTTATCACATCTCACATCTCTCACTGTGTTTATCACATCACTCTCTGTACTGTGTTTATCACATCACATCTCTCACTGTGTTATCACATCTCACATCTCCTGTTTATCACATTCTCACTGTGTTTCACATCTCACACTGTATTTATCACTGTGTTATCTCACATCTCTCACTGTGTTTATCACATCTCACATCACATCTCACTGTGTTTTATCACATCTCACTGTGTTTATCACATCTCTCACTGTATTTATCACATCTCTCACTGTTATCACATCTCTCACTGTTATCACATCACATCTCTCACTGTATTTTCACATATCACATCTCTCACTGTGTATTTATCACATATCACATATCTCTCACTGTATTTATCACATCTCTCACTGTATTTATCACATATCACATATCTCACTGTATTTTCACATATCACATCTCTCACTGTATTTATCACATCTCTCACTGTATTTATCACATCACTCTCACATCTCTCACTGTGTTTATCACATCTCACATCTCTCACTGTTTATCACATCTCACACCTCTCACTGTGTATTTATCACATCTCACATCTCTCACTGTTTTTATCACATCTCACATCTCTCACTGTATTTATCACATCTCTCACTGTGTTTATCACATCTCTCACATCTGTGTTTATCATCTCTCACTGTATTATCACATCACTGTGTTTATCACATCTCTCACTGTGTTTATCACATCTCTCTCTGTGTTTATCACATCTCTCACTGTTTATCACATCTCTCACTGTGTTTATCACATCTCTCACTGTGTTTATCACATCTCACACTCTCACTGTATTTATCACATCTCTCACTGTATTTATCTCACATATCACATCACATCTCTCACTGTATTTATCACATCTCTCACTGTGTTTATCACATCTCTCACGTATTATCACATCTCACATCTCTCACTGTATTTATCACATCTCTCACTGTGTTTATCACATCTCACATCTCTCACTGTGTTTATCACATCTCTCACTGTCACTTTGTTTATCACATCTCTCACTGTATTTATCACATCTCTCACTGTATTTATCACATCTCACATCTCTCACTGTGTTTATCACTGTATTTATCACATCTCACTGTATTCACATCACATCTCTGTCACTTGTTTATCACATCTCACATCTCTCACTGTATCACATCACATCTCTCATTTATCACATCTCTCTCACATCACATATCTCACTGTATTCTCACATGTCACATTCACATCTCACATCTCACTGTCACTGTGTTTATCACATCTCTCTCACATCTCACTCTCACTGTGTTTATCACATCTCTCACTTTGTTTATCACATCTCTCACTGTTTATCACATCTCTCACTGTTTCACATATCACTGTGTTTATCTCATCTCTCTCTGTGTTTATCACATCTCTCACTGTTATCACATCTCACATCTCTCACTGTGTTTATCACATATCACATCTCACTGTATTTATCACATCTCTCACTGTATTTATCACATATCACATCTCTCACTGTATTTATCACATATCTCACATATCTCTCACTGTATTTATCACATATCACATCACATCTCACTGTATTTATCACATCTCTCACTGTGTTTATCACATCTCACATCTCTCACTGTTACTGTTTTTATCACATCTCACATCTCTCACTGTGTTTCTCAGCACAACACACTTACGATCTTCAGAGGATGGAGAGAGCTGATGTAGGGCTGTGTGACGCCCCAGGCAGCGGGATTCGGGAAACCTCCAACCTCCAGTACACGCGGGACACCCTGGAAAAACGGATCAGCAAACACGAGCCACCTGCAACACCGAGAGAGGAGGAGAGGACAGGAGAGAGAGAAAGGAGGAGATTTGATGAGAGTAGAGGACAGGAGAGTGAGTGAGTGTACGGGATTAAGTGAGAGATGGGATTAAGTGAATATGGGATTAAGTGAATATGGGATTAAGTGAATATGGGATTAAGTGAGAGTAGGAGAGTGAGTGAGTGTACGGGATTAAATGAGAATAAGGGATTAAGTGAGAGTATGGGATTAAGTGAATATGGGATTAAGTGAATGGGATAAGGAATATGGGATTAAGTGAATATGGGATTAAGTGAATATGGGATTAAGTGAGAGTATGGGATTAAGTGAATATGGGATTAAGTGAGTATGGGATTAAGTGAATATGGGATTAAATGAAAATAAGGGATTAAGTAAGAATAAGGGATTAAGTGAGAATATGGGATTAAGTGAGAATATGGGATTAAGTGAGAATACGGGATTAAGTGAGAATATGGGATTAAGTGAGAGTATGGGATTAAGTGAATATGGGATTAAGTGAGAGATGGGAATAAGGGATTAAATGAGAATAAGGGATTAAGTGAGAGTATGGGATTAAGTGAATATGGGATTAAGTGAGAATAAGGGATTAAAGAATAAGGGATTAAGTGAGAATAAGAATGAGAATAAGGGATTAAGTGAGAATAAGAATGAGAATAAGGGATTAAGTGAGAATAAGGGATTAAGTGAGAATAAGGGATTAAGTGAGAATAAGGGATTAAGTGAGAATAAGGGATTAAGTGAGAATAAGGGATTAAGTGAGAATAAGGGATTAAGTGAGTAAGATTAAATGAGAATAAGGGATTAAGTGAGAATAAGATTAAATGAGATAATAAGGGATTAAGTGAGAATAAGGGATTAAGTGAGAATAAGGGATTAAGTGAGAATATGGGATTAAGTGAGAATAAGGGATTAAGTAAGAGTATGGGATTAAGTGAATATGTGATTAAATGAATGTGGGATTAAATGAAAATAAGGGATTAAGTAAGAATAAGGGATTAAGTGAGAATATG
>JACRUU010000001.1:522364-544864 GCA_030449085.1 Kryptopterus vitreolus
GTTGTGAGATGTTTGTGTGTGGCGTGGAGGGTTTGGTGAGAGGGGTGTGTGGCTGTTGGGGAGAGTGGGGGGGGGGTGGGGGTGAGAGAGAGAGGAGTAGGTGTGTTGTGGGGGGGTGGTGGAGAGGGTGGGGGGTGGGTGGGTGGTGAGTGAGAGAGAGGTCGGTGGGTTGTAGGGGTGGGGTGTTGAGTGGTGTGTGAGATGGGGGGGGGAGGGGGTGTGGGGTGTGGGGTGGGTGAGAGAGAGAGAGAGTGGAGGGTGGAGGTGGGTAGTGTTTGAGAGTAGGGGGGTGTGTGGTGGGTGCGGGGTGTGAGTGAGAGAGGGTGTTGGGGTGTGTGTGGTGTGAGTGTGTGTGGGTGTGTGTGTGTGTGTGTGTGTGTGTGTGTGTGTGAGAGAGAGTGTGTGTGTGTGTGTGTGTGTGTGTGTGTGTGTGAGAGAGTGTGTGTGTGTGTGTGTAGGGTGTGTGAGTGAGGGAGTGAGAGTTGTGTGTGTGTTGTGTGTGTGTTAGTTTTGTGTGTGTGTGTGAGTGTGTGAGAGTGTGTGTGTGTGTGAGAGAGAGAGAGGAGAGGGGGTGTGTGTGTGTGGGTGAGTGTGTGAGAGTCTGTGTGTGTGTGTGGTGAGACTCTTACCCTCCTCGCACCACTCTAATGGAGATGGTTTCTGGAAATTCCCACTCTGTAGCATCCACTATGTCTCCCTTCACCTCGATCCTCTGTCCACGTCGCCCGGGACGATTATAAATAAACATCTAATAAAGACAATAAAACAACAACTCAGAGAAATTACACAATGACCTGCAGTACCGGATTCAGACACCAGAGGCAGCATGAGCTCATTCTTGTCCTCTACTGTACAGACATCATTCAACTATCAATTCCTCATCATCATCACCATCACCATCATCACCATCACCACCATCATCACCATCATACAGCACCATCACTATCACAGCATCACCACATCTCACCACCACCATGCCCCAGCATCAACCCAATCACCCACATCACCTCATCACCATCATCATCAGCATCACAGAACCATCATCATCATCATCCATCAAACATCATCCCCATCACATCACACATCACCGAACCATTACCAAGCACAGCACCATCACAGAATCATCATCACCATCATCATCATCATCACCATCAACAACCATCATCAAGCAACACATCACCACATCAGCACACATCATCAGCACCACATCATCATCACCATCATCATCATCACCATCATCATCACCACCAATCACCAGCTCATCACCAATCAGCACCATCACCATCACCATCACATCCCCACCGCACCATCCAGAATCATCACAACCATCATCAACCATAACCATTCAACCATCATCACCAGCAACATCATCATCAACCATCACCATCACCACCATCATCACCACCATCATCATCATCACCAGCCACCAATCATCACATCACCATCAACAACATCAGTCATCAGCACATCACCATCAGAACCATCAAAGCATCATCATCACCATCAGAAGTAAAATCCGAACATCAGTTCATCATCACCAGGTGAAGCATCACCAGAAAGAATCAAGCACACAGCATCAAAACACAGCAGCCATCACAGCATCATAAGCAGCACCACCAACAAGCACCACACAGCACCACCAGCAGCAATAGAAAAAAAAGCAAAAGAAAAAAGAACAAGAACCAAAAGAGAAAAAGAAGAAGATCATAACCAGAAGCACAGCAGAACCAGCACAGAGACCAGAAGAACACCAGAGCAGCAGAACAGGCAGCACCAGAAACAGCAAGAACGAGAAGAAACATAAGAAACACAGCAGACCTCATCAACAGCACTAGAAGCAGCCACACACACATCACCAGCATCACCATCAAGCATCACATCATCATCACAGACCATCAACAGCACCAAAGAAGCAGCATCAGCACCACGCACCAGCAGGAACAGCGCATACAGCAGCACCACAGCACCAGAAGAGAAGAAGCAACAGCAGCAGCACCAGCACACAAACACCAGCACAAGCAGCATCAGAAGCACCAGGAGCCCCATCATAATCATCACCACCATCATCATCACCATCATCATCACCACCATCATCAACCATCATCATCATCATCACCATCATCACCATCACCATCACCATCATCACTAAGCACCATCCATCATCATCATCACAAATCACATCACCATCATCATCATCATCATCATCATCATCTCTCTCTCCCTCCCACTGTCTCACTCACATGTGTCTCCTGATACCACTCAATCTGACTTCATCTCTCCAGACCAATTCCTGATATCTAATACATCTATATCCGACTTTACACACACACACACACAAACACACACAAAAACACACACACACACACACCACTCTCTATATAAATATTCTGCCACTGAGCTCCATTTCCTACATGGATTTTATTGAGGGAACACAGTCACTGCAGTTTTTTCCCCACAGACGGCGTGGGTGTGTTTACTTTTACACCAGTGGGGTGCAGGAGTGAAACACTATTATAAACACTATATAAATGTCAGGACTGTGAAAGCAGCAGAAAGAATCCACATGTAGACGCAAAGACACGAGACGAGACGAGACGAGACCAGACGAGACGAGACGAGACGAGGAAAACGCCGGGCGCAGCATCGTACAAACAACTATCACAATATTTACTCGAATAAACACATTTCTTATTCAGGAGGTGTACAGTACAGTGTGTGTGTGTGTGTGTGTGTGTATAAATGTGTTTATTACTCTATTTATTACTCTAAGTGTGTGTTACTGTGTGTTTGTGTTTAGTGTGTTATTTTAGTGTGTGTTAGTGTGTGTTTGCGTGTTATTTTAGTGCGTGTTAGTTTGTGTGTGTGTGTTATTTTATTGTGTGTTAGTGTGTGTGTTGTTTTAATGTGTGTTATTTTAGTGTGTGTTATTTTAGCATGTGTGTTAGTGTGTGCGTGTTTTAGTGTGTGTTATTTTTGTGTGTGTTATTTTAGCATGTGTGTTAGTGTGTTAGTGTGTGCATGTTGTTTTTGTGTGTGTTAGTGTGTGCATGTTGTTTTAGTGTGTGTTATTTTTGTGCGTGTTATTTTAGCATGTGTGTTAGTGTGTTAGTGTGTGGGTGTTGTTTTAGTGTGTTATTTTAGTGTGTGGGTGTTGTTTTAGTGTGTTATTTTAGTGTGTGTGTGTTATTTTAGTCAGTGTTACTGTGTGTGTGTGTGTATGTGTGATTTTAGTGTGTCTGTGTATGTGTGTGTGTGTGTGTGATTTTAATGTGTGTGTGTGTGTGTGTTAGACTCACCTTTCCCGGTCGAGGGTTCAGTTTTCCGTGTTCCTTTTCTTTAGTGAGCTGCAGAATTACACACAAATACACAAACATCACCAACACATTGTGTAACTATTGTTCTGTAATGCAACAAAATGTAATGCTGTTGAAACGTTTTATATCCGAGACAATGAAAACAAACAAAAGGTCGTCTAAATATACTGTTGTGCATTTTTATGAGAATAGAGAGCTGGCCATAAGTATTTACCCCCCCCCCCCCCCCCCGTTCCCCCCTTTATAAACTTGATTACACACAAACAAAACCCACAATCCGTTATTAACAGATATTAAATAATAAACACAACAGTGAATGAATCAGGTGGTGGAAGAACAATCATGAGATTAGTGAAATAAACATCGCAGAGGACAAGGACGAGTAACGCACAGTGCGGTGTTGTCGTTTTTAGGGCTTGTTTTTGCGCCACACAATCGGCGCTACTGTCAAGTGTGTATTATCTTGTGCACCACTGCCCCCCCCCCCCCCCCCACCCCCCCCCCACCCCCCCCACGCTACCCCACTCCAAACTCTTTCTCCTATTTGTTGTGTTTTTAGTGTAGAGTTTTGTACAGTCCTGTCTATGTGTGTTGTTGCATTGTGTATTGATGAAATGACAATAAAAGCCGACTGGACGTGAAAAGTTTGTGTGTTTATCTTACTATCTGTGTGTGTGTGTGTGTGTGTGTGTTATTTAATAAGGTGAGGCTATGTTTTTTTAACACTCCGCCGTTTTCACATTCACTCAGCCATTGTAATGAAAGGATGCGTGACAGCTGGAACGCACGACTCATCCACCACATGGTCAGCGTGATCACAGCGTTTTCTCCAGAAGCAGAAATCACATCGAGTCTGATATAAAACAAAAGTGTGTGTTTTCCGTACAAATGTCAAGGAAGATTCATTCATTCATTCATTCATTCATTCATCTTCTAGCGCTTTATCGGATCTTCCCTCGGGTCACGGGGAGTCTGTGTCTATCTCAGGCGTCTATGGGCATTAAGGCAGGATACACCCTGGATGGAATGCCAACCCATCACACACTCGCATTCACACACTAGGGATAATTGTCGAAGGTGCAAATCAACCTACCGTGCATGTTTTTGGACCGGGGGAGGAAACCGGAGAACCCGGAGGAAAAACCCCTGAGGCACGGGGAGAACATGCACAAACTCCACACACACACACATGGCCGAGACGGGAATCGAACCCGGATCCTGGCGGTGTGAGGTGAACGTGATAACCTGCTAAAGACACAATGTGAAGGAATTGGGGCGGGATGAATCTCCTGACAGCGGATTGACGTGTCCTCGGACGACTTCATTTATTGCAACTTACAAAAAGGGAGTTTAGGAAAACAAGACTTGTGCACTTTTCTACACTGACTCACATGTAAAGCAGAAATGAATTGTGGGGCCTTTAAAGACGAATAATTTATAGATTCTATAAAACATAATGTTTATTTCATTTCCGTTAGAAAAGGTTCGGCAAAAATAATCCAACAAAACTGCGTTTTTGAGCTCCAGCGCTGTAAACAAACTGCAAAATCAATCAGTGCTATTTTTCTCAGTGAGCTGTGGTGAAATGCACAGACATGCTTTGCAGCCTTTGGCTAATTTCACTAATATTCCACTAATATTCCAAAAAGCAGCGCATAACTTTTCCTAACTGCTCTTTCTCTAGACAAACACTATTCTCTCCTCATCACCTTCATACGACAAACAAACAAACAAACAAACAAACAAGTGCAGGGTGTGAGTGCTGGACTGCTGCACAAATGACAACATGCAGGACGAGTTACAATGTAGCTGCAGAAGGGAGATGATTATGAGCGCTGGCAGATGAAGGTTATAACGCTGAATAACTGCTTAATAACTCGTTTTTGTCCGTGTTAAAGTTGACGTGTTACAAGCAGGAAAAATGGGCTGAAGGAGCATCGCTGCTGTTACAGAAACATGTCAACAATCTGGATGGACCAATCAGAGTCCAGGATTTAAATGAAGGAAAAGTATTGAACTCATAATATGATATAAAATGTATAAACTACATATTATACATCATTGATCCTTACTCACACTCACAGTCACACACACACACACTCACACACACACACACACACACACACACTTACACACACACACACACAGGCGTGTTTAAAACCCCGAGGGAAGGAACATGCCGACTCGGCCGACTCTGTGCACAGACTTGATCATTTCTCACTCGTTTCCTTCCATCAGCTTTTATCCAAATACCACCACACACTCGCCGCCCGCTGGGCTGGGTGTGTCCGAGTCACATCCACACACCACACACACACACACACACACACACACACACACACACACACACACACACACACACACACACACAACCTGCCTCAAAAACCGACAACACACCATCTAATGTATAAATAATTATCACTCTTATTTCAATATTACTTTACTTTTATATTAATAATATTATTAATACTAATAATAATATTATATAATAATAATAAAAATAAAGTACTAAATATACAGTAATAATAACAATAATAACAATATATTATATAATAATATATATATATATATATATATATATAATCATTTTATATTAATATTATTTTAATATTACTCAAATTACTCCTCCTGTGTGCATGCGCATGTGTGTGTGTGTGTGTGTGTGTGTGTGTGTGTGGTGTGTGTGTGTGTGTGTGCATTCGTTGCGTTGATTATATCTAAACCCGATCAAATCACTCAATAGAAATTCTTCAGAAAGCTGCAGTTATTCTGTTCGACCCGTTTTATTTGTTTGTTTATTTGAAATAAAAGGATTCCTGCGTAAGTCGAGTCGAGTCCAGTTTACTTCATTAAACACGTTCACAAACACTTTAAGTGCCACGAAGAGAGAAAAGCTGGGTGAAGTTTTAAAAATGGGCTCATCCAGTGTTCAGGAACAAAACAACAAACAAACAAACAAATAAATAAATAAATCAGAAGAAGGTGGAGCAGATAAATGTGGATGTGTTTATGAGATTAGGGATTGAGAAGATTTCTTTATACACAAGTCTCACGCAGTTCTAAAGGAGATTTAGTGTGTTTTTGTAAGCTGGTATTAAAAGACCAGGCGTTAAATCGTCCTCTGCAGCAGGAAATGCCTTTTATGTGTTTATAATGGATTATATTTAACCACAAAAACTTCAAAAACACCAGAAAAAATCATTCATTCATTCATTCATTCGTCTTCTAGCGCTTTATCCGATCTTCCCTCGGAGTCACGGGGAGTCTGTGTCTATCTCAGGCGTCTATGGGCATTAAGGCAGGATACACCCTGGATGGAATGCCAACCCATCACACACACATACACACACACACACACACACACACCCACACACACACACACACACACACATTCATACACTAGGGACAATTTTCCAAGGTGCCAATCAACCTACCGTGCATGTTTTTGGACCGGGGGAAACCGGAGAACCCGGAGAAAAACCCCCTGAGGACACGGGGAGAACATGCACAAACTCCACACACACACATGGCCGAGACGGGAATCGAACCCGGACCGTGGCGGTGTGAGGCGAACCACTAAACCACCGTCGTTCCCCCTCAAAAACTTAATCATTGAAATAAATCTTTAAAAAAAAGTGAAATAAATATTTAATAAACACTCATTTTATTAAAGGGAGAGATTTTGAGATAAATGTATTAAATTATAACATCTTATTAAACATGATTTTGGCATGTTTGGTATTAAACAGTATTTAAGTATTTATTTATGGTACGTTGCAAACGTGCAATTAATGTGCATATTTTAATCTATCGACGGCTCGGGATTAAAAGCAGCGTCAACATCAACAAGTTCAAAATGACCTAAATAAAACTTTCACGTCACACGGCGGAACCCATTTATCACGCAGGTTTACTCGCGTCTAAAGTGGAGAAACGTTTATGCAATATTTATTCATTCTTTTACATTGACGGAGGACACGGTGGCGTAGTGGTTATCACGTTCTCCTCACACCACCAGGGATCCGGGTTCGATTCCCGTCTCGGCCATGTGTTGTGTGGAGTTTGTGCATGTTCTCCCCGTGCCTCAGGGGGTTTTTTTCTCCGGGTTCTCCGGTTTCCTCCCCCGGTCCAAAAACATGCACGGTAGGTTGATTGGCACCTTGGAAAATTGTCCCTAGTGTATGAATGTGTGTGTGTGTGTGTGTGTGTGTGTGTGTGTGTGTGTGATGGGTTGGCATTCCATCCTGCATTAATAAATGACGCTATACTGTACGCAGTTTTGCTCTCTTTTTTGTCTAATCCTCATAATGCTGTTTAGAAGGAGGAGGTCTAGGAGGAGGGGGTGTGTATCAATGGTTTAAGGTGCTGGTTTACTGATCCGAAGGTCGGGGGTTCGAGTCCCGCTATCACCAAGCTGCTACTCTCTGAGTGAGGTGGTAGCCCAGTGGTTAAGGTGTTGGATTGGAAGATCACGGGTTCAAACCTCACCATCACCACCAAGCTGCCTCTAGGGGGGGCCCTTGAGCAAGGCCGTGAACCCTAAATTGCTCAGTTGTAAGTCGCTTTGGATAAGGGGCGTCTGCTAAATGCCGTAAATATAATTCTTGGGTCCTTGAGCAAGGCCCTAAACACTCTGTACTCTAGGGGGCGCTATATCATGCCTGACCCTGCGCTCTGACCCCAACTTCCAAACATTTACAGCATTTGGCAGATGCTTTTATCCAGAGCGACTTACAACTGAGCAATTGAGGGTTAAGGGCCTTGCTCAAGGGCCCCCCTAGTGGCAGCTTGGCTTGGTGGTGGTGGGCTACCATACCATGATAATATATTTTATATATATTAAAAAAAAAATTATAAAATAAAAAAATATATATATATATATATATATAAAATATATAAAAATATATAAAAATATATAATATATAAGAGCCACCTTAAAATATACACAATCATTAATTACACGCATTCATTTTTTGCACTACGAGATAAAACAAAACGCCGTCCCGATTTCTTTGATCTCGTTTCGTCTTTGATCCATTGACGTTCTTCGCACTGCACCAGTGTTTCTTCTGAATAAATCAAGTATCGTACATAAACACCGCCGTGTGTTCACTAGTTATTATTGCGTTCCCAAGAGTTAAATCCTAAATTAACAATCTTTCTGTAAAATTCTGCGATTTTATTCCTCAGAATATTTCCTCGCATTGCTGATCAAATATTTATTCTCCTAATAATTAAAACGATATTTTTTTACTTAATGTGGCTCTAAAACGCTGTTTTATAAACGGATACCGAGAAAAAAAATTAACTTTCGGATTGAAACGATAAAAAAAAAAAGAAACGCAGCCTGTGTTTTTTTTTTAATCTTTAGGTATCAATGAAACCATTCCAACTGCAGGTTTCATCAGGAATTTGAATAATTAGTCCACGCCCATGCGTGCTGCACATAACACAAACATCCTCACAAAGGGTGTGTGTGTGTGTGTGTGTGTGTGTGTGTCTACATCAGTTAGCAATTAGTACAGTGAAGGAAGTGAAGCTCGTTGTGAGATTAGGATATTTACATCAACGCCACGAGCTGATAATGTTTCAGCGCGACGACGCGCTCGGGGTTAAAAAGTAACGAAAGAGAAAAAATAAAGGATGAAGGTATAAAAAGAGAAAAGCGTTTGCACTAAAGTAGGGATGGTGTGTAGCCCAGTGGTTAAGGTGTTTGACTCTGGACCGGAAGATCATGGGTTCAAACCCCACCACCACCAAGCTGCCACTAGTGGGCCCTTGAGCAAAGGCCCTTAACCCTGAATTGCTCAGTTGGAAGTCGCTCTGGATAAGGGCGTCTGCTAAATGCTGTAAATGTAAATGTAAAGTAGGAATTTCCGCTCTGACCTCGGGGTTCCATCCGGTCCTTACTTGCTCCAGACTCGGCGCTACAGAGGCGATGGAATCGAGCGAGGAGAGAAAGGCGGAACCCCGAGTGCGTCGTGTCCTGCTGTTTGCTCAAACGTTCTCGTATGTTTGAACAACAATTAAAAGCTGTTTGGTTTGGGAGTCGTGGGAGTTATAAAGCGACAGCGAGTGTGTGTGAGAGAGAGAGAGAGAGAGAGAGAGAAAGAGATCGTCCACTTTAGAAGAAAGGAGGAAATGTGAATACTGCATGAGAGGCGATGTAATGGACACCGGCCTCTGAGGCTCCATTGTAATCCCTTTTCCCCCCGTCGCCTTTCACTGCCTGAGGTCTACTGTGTCACAGAGGCACCTTGTTTTTCACAGGAAAAGGAAAGTCCCGAAATGTCAAATTGGAGACGCTTAGACGACACCCTGTACTGGAAATAAACATCCATGTGCTCCTTAAAGGTCATGTAGCGTGACACACGGCTCCACCGGAACTGAAGACGACGCACGGATTTGGTACTTACATAGGCATCTGGGAAGGCTTTGTACTTGGCCATCAGGTTCCTCTCCGGTCCGGACACCTGGGTGAAGGTGAAACCGCCGCCGTCGTGAGCAGGCGATCCGAGCGGCGCGGCGCCCAGGCTGAGGGTCCTCTGCAGGCTCGGGGGTTTAACCGGCGATTCTGGTGAAATGCTGCCCAGAAGTAGAGGTGTGTTGTTAGAGGTGGGACTCTCAGAAGTAGGACTGTGGATGACCAAAGGGCTTCTGCTGATACGGGACGTCTCCATCAGCCCTGGAAGGGAGCTTGGAGGAGAGAGATAGGACAGGTCTAACATGGACCCTGTAGACCCCAGCGAGTCCGGTGCTTTGGAAATCCTGCTGTGGTACTCGTGTCCGGCGCTGACCTCAGGCAATGAGGCCGCCCGGAACAGGGAGCGGTGTCCCGCAGGCCGGCCGTTCTCCTCTGTGTGTTCACTGCGGTAACTGGAGAACAGCAAGCTGTGGTCCAGGCGCGAGCTCCCTAAAATGCCGTTCACTTGTGGTGCCGTTTGTCCTTGAGGTCCGTCCTCCAGGTTGAGGTTCGGGAGCGAGCTCTTGCGCATGATGATGCTACTGAGAGCCGAAGCTCTGGGCGCCAAGATAAGAGAGCGTTGCTGAGGATCCTGGCCCTGCTGCTCCTTCAACATGGACATCATTGTCAGCGGGGAACGCATATCTTTCGAGGTGCTCCAGTGCAACCCGATGTCCGGGGGTAGGCTGCTGAACGGATCAGCGGGTGTCGGAGAGGTCGGCCCGGAGACGCTGGAATTTCCCAAAAGAACAGCGCTGCTGGTGGCATCTTCAACGATGGGAGGCAGAGAGGAGAAGGGCAGGCTGGCGCTGCTGCGTAGCGGCCGGTGTCGAACGGGGGGCGCCATGCTTTTCAGAGTGTCCACCAGGGTGTCCATTTCATGTGGAGAGGTGAGGACCGGCGTTTCCGGGTCAGCCTCGCTCGGGGAAAGCTCCACCCGAGTGGCTTTGAAGACTCCGGAGAATAATCCGTCCGTCTCTTTAGTGGCGTAATGAGAGTCTGTGTTTGTTATGCCTTCGGATTTTTTCATCTCCTTCTCCCCGGCAGGCTCGGGAAGCTCCGCCCAACTCCTCCCGTCTGTCTGGCTCTCACCGCTCACCTGGACTTCGCTCCTCACATTCCACCAGGTAGTGTTACCCTGGCTACTAGCGGTCTCCAGGGATACGGCTGAGGGGAGGGTTTCCCAGTCTCGCTCAGACGAGAAGGTGGTGGAGGAGGAGGAGCGTACTGTCGGTTTGTACTCAGAGAGGCCGGAGTACGAAGCGTGCAGGTTTGTGCTACCCGACACCTCGACTGCTCCACAAGATCTCGAGTCTCCTTCATAAACAGGGACGTCGTGGGGTCTCGGCTTCCACTCGTCCGGAGTCTCGCTCCCGTTTCCGTTATCCACCACAGTGTCGTCTCCAACACCATTCTCCAAAACCTCTTCAAAGCTCTCGTGAAGCACAGAATTGTTTCTGCTGCTGCTGCTGTTGTTCACCAGCGACACCTTGTGCACTTTTTTGCCGTCGTCTCGTCCTTCTTGAGACACTTTGGGTCTCAGAGTGAACGTGGTGCTCAGCACCCCGACATGAGACATGTCCGAGTCGGCTTCGGGAAACGGTTCTAAGGGGATCTCGTGGTCGGACTCTTCGATTACTGTGCTGAGAGGATAGAATGCATGAGGGGACCTGGGAGAAAAACACAAGCAAAATAACCATGTTAGAAACAACAACAACAACAACAACAACAATGGCATTTGAGTGTGCTTCAAGGAGGGTGTTATTTTATGCCACAAGGAAAATAGAAGCTACACAATCTTCTTCATGGTTTTTTAAACTATAAAACCATTTATTTATTTGCTTTTTCGAATAAAAATGAATCCCAGTTTGTCTTCATTAAACACAGAGTCAAACAGCAGGTTCTGCACAGGCGTGTCTCAGGAAAATAATCACACAAACAATTATTAATGACATTTCCAAAAGATGGTTTCTCTGCACGACGGCGTCGACGCTGCTGCCAAAATCAACAGGCTGGAGAAAACGCAAAACACACTTAAACAAACATTACAAACATTACAAACATCATTATTTCAACAAAGAATAGGAAGAAGAAAAGGAACATTCAGGCTCGTCGTGTTCAAACCAACGTATGACAGAAAATACACAACAAACCTGCACATGCATTTTATTATTATTATTATTATTATTATTATTGTGTGTGTAAATAATTATAAAGTTCATTCATTCATTCATTCATCTTCTAGCGCTTTATCCGATCTTCCCTCGGGTCACGGGGAGTCTGTGTCTATCTCAGGCGTCTATGGGCATTAATACAGGATACACCCTGGATGGAATGCCAACCCATCGCAGGGACACACACACACACACACACACACACACACACACACACACACACACACACACACACTCACACACACACATTCACACACACATTCACACACTAGGGACAATTTTCCAAGGTGCCAATCAACCTACCGTGCATGTTTTTGGACCGGGGGAGGGGAAACCGAGAGAACCCGGAGAAAAACCCCCTGAGGCACGGGGGAGAACATGCACACAAACTCCACACACACATGGCCGAGACGGGAATCGAACCCGGACCCTGGCGGTGTGAGGCGAACGTGCTAACCACTAACGCCACCGTGCCCCAATTATAAAGTTATATTATATATATATACCCGATATATATATATATATATATATATATATATATATATATATAAACATAAAACACTCAGTTTTGCACTACTTTAATATGCATAAAGTAAACAGCATATAAAGTAAACTCTATAAAATAAACAGCATTAACAATTAAACATTTAACTAAAGTTTGACTATTTAACTAAATTTGAATATTAGTTTATACATTTATAATATTTGGGGAGGTCTTTAAGGCGCCCTGGACCGAAAACGTCACAGGTTGGAGTCCCAGCACAGCTGAGCTGCAATTAGTGGGCCCTTGAGTAAGGCCCTTAACCCCCAATTGCCCAAGCTGTTAGAGTTACACAAGCCAGTGCATTCCTGGTGCTGATCCCAAACCCAGATAAATGTGGAGGGTTTCCAGCACAGAACATGCGCCAAATCTAACATGCCTATCATACGCTTTGGCGCCCCCTAGCGGGAGAAGCCACAAATACAACAATATTATGATCGCGTTTATACGGCTTAATAAATGGCTCATGAGCGCCCTCTAGCGGACACAAAACTCACCACAACCCCCAGAATCACAATCCACAAAAAGCGCAGGGACTGAGATTAATATCTCAAATCACTTTCACAAACTTTACCGACTTTGTTTATGTTTATGTTTATGTGTTTTCACATTCTCATAATAATACACTGCAATCTCTGTCTTTTACTCTGTCTCTCCGACACACTCCTCTTTTTTCCCTTTCATCATCTCCATCTTTTTCCTGATGTTCTCTATCTCTCTCTCTCATTTCTCTCTATTCTCTCTATCTCCTCTCTCTCTCTCTCTCTCTCTCTCTCTCTCTCTCTCTCTCCTCTCTCTCTCTCTCTCTCTCTCTCTCTCTCTCTCTCTCTCTCTCTCATTTCTCTCCTCCTCATTCCCTCTCCTCTCTCTCTCTCTCTCTCTCTTCTCTCATCTCTCATTTCTCTCTCTCTCTTTCCCTCTCTCTTTTTCTCTCTCTCTCTTTTTTTCTCTCCTTCTCTCGCCATCTTTCTCCCTCTTCTCTCTCTCTCTCTCTCTCTCATTTCTCTCCATTCCTCCCTCTCTCTCTTCCTCTTCCCCCTCTCTCTCTCATTTCTCTCTATTCCTCCCTCTCTCTATTCCTCCCCCCTCTCTCTCTTCCTCTCCCCCTCCTCTCCCTCTCTCTAATCTCTCCCTCTCTCTCTCTCTCACTCTCTCTATCTATTCTCCCCCCTCCCTCTCTCTTCCTCCCTCTCATCTCTCCTCTTTCCTCTCTCTCTCTCCCTCTCTCTCTCCTCTCTCTCTCTCTCTATTCCCTCTCCTCTCTCTCTCTTCTCCCCTTCTCTCTCCTCTCTCTCTTTCCTCCCTCTCTCTCTTCCCTCCTCCCTCTCTCTCCTCTATTCCTCCCTCTTCTCTCTCTTCTCTCTTCTCTCTCTCTCTCTCTCTCCTCTCCCCTCTCTTCTCTCTCTTCTCTCTCTCAATTCTCTCTCTCTCTCTCTCTCTCTCTCTCTCTCATCTTCTCTCTCTTCTCTCTCCTCTCCCCTCTCTCTTCCTCTTCCCCTCTCTCTCTCTCTCCTCTCTCTCCCTCTCCTTCCTTCTCTCTCTCCCTCTCCTCTCTCCCTTTCTCTCTCTCTCTCATTCTCTCTCTATTCCTCCCTCTCTCTCCCTCTCCTCTTCTCTCCCCTCGTCCTCCCCTCTCTCTCTCTCTCTCTCTCAGGATTGAGGTTGTCTGACTGGTTTGAGAACAGAAAAACAGAAACACAGTGAGATTTGCTTGTTTGTTTTATAAACACGTTTGGTTTTGTTGAGTTTTTTAATCTATTTATAAAACTGATCTAAAGTCAGTGACGTCTTCCTTCTGTCATCAATTTATTTACAGGAAGCATCAAATAATAATAAATGATGTGTTTGATGATAAAGAAACCAGAGTGAGATTTTTGCTCACTGATGAAATTCCTGCTGATGTAAAGAATCGTCGGAGATGAAAACAGCATGTGTCTGGCGTTTGTGTGTTTGTTTACACAACAAACATCTCACTTTATTCATCACTGCTTTACAAACACGACTTTCCTCACTGAAATTATTACAATCTCTTTTTTCTTTCATCTTCAAGTTTTCATTGATTATTTTAATATGAATTTATTGTCAATGTGATTAGTTTAGTTTTGTTTTGGTTTGAAGTGTAAAATATGGGACGTGGCTCCTTTAAGAATTGTGTTCCGGTTGCTTTTCCATATAAACTGGTGATACGGTGTTTAGGTTATACGGAAGCGCTTTATTGCGTTCAGTAAAAATGCGCTTTATTGCAGTAATACGGATTTGGGAATGCGATGCGCTTGCGTAAGGTTCCATACGGTAATATACGCTAATATAGTGAGGAGATCGTACCTGTTGTGAATGCGCAGCTAGGGGGCGTCATTCGGGGGGGAAATTTAGGAAGTGTGAGTGGATGCACTGAACATTTATTTATTTATTTATTGTTCGGGTTTCGTTCATTCGCAACAACACGACGCAGAGTGAAGGAGCAGATCACTCACATAGTAATGCACACTGCGTTATAACACCTTAATAACATTAGTGACGTTAAAGTCAATTTGCGTTAACGTGTTAATAAAGCGTTATTTATTTATTTTATATATATATATATATATATATATATATATATATATATATATATATATATATATATATGCAAAAAAATGTATACACACTACAGGAAAAGCAAAACCTATATACATTTTTTAATAGTAAATTTATTGAAACATAATTAGATTAATAAATGTTACCTTTGTGCTCAACAATTTTTCTTATCCTGAAGTGTTTATATATTTTTGAACACACTCTGTGTACGTGTAAACATACAAACATCATTTAGTGCTATTTTATTTACCTGTAGGTCTTTCTGTTATCGTACTGAATGTAGTGTTGGGGTTATAATATAAATACTTTAAAAATCTGATTATAAAGCTTATATTATTTTGCACCAAAAGTCCAGTAGATATGGCGATAGCTATGACCCGTATGGTGTGGTGTGTGTGGTGTGTGTGTGTGTGTGTGTGTGTGTGTGTGTGTGTGTGTGTGTGTGTGTGTGTGTGTGTGTGTGTGTGTGTGTGATGAAATGTTTATAGCAGAATGTGATCATCACACTGTGTTCAGGATTCTCAGTATGAAAGATTTACTGATATAAATAATTAAATACACACATGACAGGAGTGCATCATTAATATCACCTCAAATATCCACACAATACACACAATACACACAATACACACAAGCTCCCTGCACATGTACGCAAACACAACTCGGGTAATGACTGAATCTGAAATGCGAGAGGGTTTTTTTTGCGGGAAGCGTGTGTGTGTGTGTGTGTGTGTGTGTGTGTGTGTGTGTGTGTGCGAGGCCTTGATGTAATGGACTGTGTATTCAGATGTGCGTTTTTGTAGGCCACATTCTGGTGTTGTGTAGCCGGGTTTTTGTAATCAGGGTGTGTATCAGGGTGTGTAATCAGGGTGTGTATCATTTTGCAGCAATAAAAATATACAATGGCTATAAAATTGCCAACTACTGTCTTATATCAGCGCTCCTGTAACGTTTCCACGTTTCGTAATGTCACAACATGGAACTGATCTGGACTGGGATCAGATGTCATGAACCCAAAACATATACAGCGAAACTGTAACCAGCTCGTCCTCTGTGTGAAGCACGGTGGTGGGAGTACTGCGTTTGGCCTCCTGACTGCACCTATATATATGTAACATATATATGCATATATATATATATATATATATATATATATATATAATATAACGGACTGAAAGGTTGCCGGTTCGAGTCCCAGCACAACTGAGCTGCCACTTGTAGGCCCTTGAGCAAGGCCCTTAACCCCAATTGCTCAGTCTACCCCGTTAGGGTTAAACGAGCCACTGATAGTGACGCTGAGAGTTTTTCTGGGGTGTGCTATACAGTACGAGAGCGCCCCTAGTGGTAAATCACTGATGCCATGCATTGTATGTTCAAAGTGTCTTTTTAATAAATTTTTTTTTTTTATTATTTAGTGATTGAGTTTAATTTATTTACTTTTTTTTGTTTTGTGTTTTAATGCATTTCTTTTTTTTCTTCAATATTTATTCATATACTTAAACTCAAACGTTTTCAGGACTTTTCATATTTTTGTAATATTGTTTACTACTATTTTATATCCAGTGTTATGTTTGACCCGCGACCCGGTCCCGGATAAGCGGAAGAAGATGGATGGATGGATGTTATGTTTGCATTTTTTAAAACCCGGGATTAGTTTATTTTATCAGTTATCGTCAGGTACGATTCGCCCCAACTATCCAATTAAAAACCAGATATAATATATATATATTATATATATATATATATATAAATGCGATTATACGATGCAAGTTTCGCACGAGTTCTGCGTGTATTTACAATAAATAAATAAATAAATAAATGACCCTTTTCACAGTAATTGCTGTTTTGAGTGTAAAGTTTGTGTTGTAAACATCGTGCAGTTTAATAGCGACAAACAGTCCAGGATTCGCAAAAAATAAAAACCTCTATATGAAATAATCAGTCGTATTACAGAAAAAATGCAAAATATAAAGTCACATCTTTAGCTCTGACACCGGAGACTCATTCCACAGCTACAAGTTTATTTAACAGGTCTATCGTCCTCGTAAACCGGACGTCGTGATGGAAACGACAGCGTTTAACTCCCTTTCTATACTATACAGTTCTATTCAGTTCTCCTGCTATCAGCGCTAATGTTCTAGATAAGTAACATTGTGACAGACGACATTGCTGTACTGAATTACTGTTACGGCGCCTCCGACAGATTTTTGTCAGTATGCATGTTTAGGATGCACAGGTCTAAGATCAGCTTTACACCTCGTGTACTTGTCAAAAGATCAGAACAGAGCTCAGGAACGGCACGAGAAACCTGTCAAGTAACAAATGAAGTCTGTGATTACGAAAGGAATGCCTGGATTTCAAATCATGCGTTTGAAAAATGCTGAAGCGCTGGAAACGTGGCGAGACGTCGGCGTGTACGCCAAGGCTTCAGTGATCGATACTCTCAGTGTTTGTGGGTGTGGACAAAACAAGTGTAAGGTTATACGCTGGAGAAACTAGCTCATCAGGACGCATGTCATTTACCAGCCAATATACGTCCGTTCCAAGTTTTCTTCATGATGCTACAATTCATAACGAGAGGATAAAACAGAGACTAAAGTCAGGGATTGGCAGGAATGTGGACAGTTTTCTTCACGCAACGCAGCGATGTTCGGAAGCTTGGGGTAGAAATCAGGATCAGTCACGAAACAGCATTCCTGGTGCAAAAATGCTCCATTTTTAGTGTGGAAGTTCCTGCCGTCCAATGAGCAAGCACCTCCCCCACGACGATGATCTATAAAAGCATATCTAATTTACATACGAAAATGGTCTCCGAAATGGCGACGCCCCTATCCGGAGCGACTTACAGCCTTGCTCGAGGGGCCCCCTAGAGGTATCCTTGGTGACCTTCTGGTCCAGGTGAAAATGGGCTCCGAAATGGCGACGCCCCTATCCGGAGTGACTTACAGCTAAGTAATTGAGGGTTAAGGGCCTTTCTCGAGGGGCCCCCTAGAGGTATCCTTGGTGACCTTCTGGTCCAGGTGAAAATGGGCTCTGAAATGGCGACGCCCCTATCCGGAGTGACTTACAGCTAAGGAATTGAGGGTTAAGGGCCTTGCTCGAGGGCCCCCCTAGAGGTATACTTGGTGGTCCAGGTGCTAATGCCTTAACCACTAAGTTAGCAGCTAGCACAGTTTAAACGCGCCATGTGACTACATTACATTTCATCATTAAAGCCTGTTTTTTACAATTCTGAAGATTCCCGTCATCGTTTTTGACAGGAAAGAAAAACAGGGCTGTGTGTCAGGCTGGTCACACGGAAAAGAGGTGAAGTGAGGTTGGAATGAGGTGTGGTGCCGTGCCGATTAGATGAACTATTAATGACTCGTACGAAACAATGTACGAAACATTCGCCAGACTTTTGCAATGCAGCCGAAAGGCAGAATGAACGACACACTTCACTTTCTGTGATGTTTTAGGAGGACACGAAGCATTTGTGGAAAACCTCAACTAGGTCAGGGAGGGAGACACACCTGCAGCCCGAGTTATCAGTTACACTTTGTACCGATGGTCTAATATCGTTCATTCCACATCGCTGCCTCTCGGAAAGCCGACCTGAGAGATACCAGGTGCAGGCGGTGTATCCCGGACCTACAAACAGTGTTTCTTTAGCACCAGGACCAGAGAGAGTTTAGAGCCGAGATGCGTAGAAATCCGATATCTCACCTCGGTCCCCGTGGAATGCTCATGGAATTATCCGGAAATTTTCAAAGAGACTCTAGAAAGATGAGAGCGAAGGCGAATAGAGTGTGACGGAGTTAAGAGAGACCATCTAGGAAGACTGCAGAGGAGAAACACCAGCCTTTCCAGCAAATTTCAGGGACGGTATCACTTTGGCTTTTTTTTTTAAAACACACACTTCTTAAATAAGGACGGGAGAAAGAAGGCACTTACCGGCCAAATGCTGTGTGTCTCGTCGCAGGGGGAACGTTAGAAAGCGTCCTCTGCCCGGTGGACTCGTGAGGATTCTCCTCGTCCTCACAAAACTCTCGGATGTAAACGACGATCCCTCCCTGAGACTTGCTTTCTTCCGGGAAGATTCCGCAGGTATCTCCGTCGCTGTCCGTGAGGACGGGATCCTCGGCGACGTCTCGGTCCTCGAGATGAATTTGGCAGAAGGAGTCGCCGGGCTCCGGAGGTGTTGGTGAAGATTGGAAGGTCGGAGCCGGACGGGACGTGAGAGAAGGCGTTTCTGACTCCGGTGTGTTGATGTAGTCTCTATCCACATGGAGCCCGATGACGCTCGCTCCACCCCCTGCCGAGTCGTCCCGTTGAGGCAGCACGGGAGATCGGGACTCTGGGGAGTGGCCTGACCCCGCCTCCCCGTACCGGTGCGTCGGTGTCTTGCGGTCGCTGAGTGACACTTGGCTGTGCAGACTGCAGGGCGGGGCAGGAACACATTCCTGAGACACACACAGTTGCGGAACAGGAGTATCAGGTTTGATAATAGCAAGATCTTCGGTCAAGATCTGGCGCTCGGCTTCACCTGGTCCCGCCTCGCTTTCACTACGTAACTGTTCCACATGGCCGACTGGATCCAGGACAAACGTCTTTTCTTTAACGCTCTCAGGAGCGACGGATTCAGGTGGAGAAGTTCTTGCTTCTTCTCGGTCGCTTGTCAGGTTTTCGTCGGTAATTCGATACGAATATTTCGTGTCAGACGAAACGTTCGTCTCATCATTAATTGAATAAAAGGTGTTCAAATCCACTTTGCACGTCACGCTCTCACACACAGGTTCGGGATCTGCTGTCCGAGGTTCCTTCGCTGCTGATAAACCAAACATCTCCTCAAACTGGGCAGATTTTCTCGCCGGTTCTTGCGCACAGTTTTCACCGTTTCTTTCTTCGACATTTTCTCCTTTGTGCATTTCCGATTCGTAATCTTCGTAAAAAGAACCCGGGCGAGGAGGATCAGTGGGAGTGGAGATGCTTTCGTGAGAAGGTCTGATATTCGTGTCACTCAGTAGATTGGTGGGAAGTTCTCGAGGTTCAGGGTCTGGTTTCGGGTGTTCAGGTGCAGAGAGCAGATCCGGGTCACTGGTATACGAGGACCATAACTGGTCAAAGGTTGAAGGGTTATGAGGACATTCCATGATGCTTGTTGTTGTTGTTAATGGAGATGAAGGATTTGTGTCGAGGTTATGAACAGGAACATCTGCTAAAGCTGGATCATCAACAAACGACGAGATGGAACTTTGACAGATGATCTCCGGAGAATCCTCTAGCTGGATCTCTGGATTGGAACGAGACACGGATTCTCCAGGAACTTCATGCGTCAGGGACAAAACGCGATCGGGACTTGATCTTGTACCAGGAGCCCCGTTCTCCTCGTTCCTCCTTTCAGCGTCCGGGATGTTCTCATCAGTGACGTCAGGGTGGAATCCCATCTCGGGTTTGGCCAGCGATACGTCTCGGCTATCTACAGGCCTGTTTGTAGGATGGATGTTCTGGGTGGAGCTTTGTTCAGGACGACCCGAGGACAGGTTCGTGTTCACCTCGTCAAAGTGTTCACCGGCGTCCCCGTGTGAGGTGGAGTCAGACGTTCTGATCCACGCTGGATGTTTACTGTGTGCGAGCGAACAGCCATCATCACCGCTCCTCATATCCGGTAGGTGTTGGGTTATGAGCGAGCTGTTGATGGAGGAGGTTTCCACGCTGCTGGTGGAAGTGGGGATGATGGGTGTGAAGTGGCCTTCAAAAGCCCTGGCAGGTGAGTTTGAGGAACTTGTGTACGAGGGCTCGGTCCAGATAAATCTGGAACTTTCTTCAACGTTAATATTGACGTCAGTGTCGGGAAAGTTCGGCGAGTTCGCTTTGATGTACTCTGTATATGATCGGTACATTTCAGTAAGCGATCGAGAAGACGACATGGCAGGACTTTCCGGAGGAGTCCTGAATCCATCGCTTCCAGAAACGGACGAGTCGATGTATGGGACGTTCTCAGTGCTCGCTAATACGAACTCTCCTGCAGTCGTGCTTCCGGCGTCTACCGAGTCACTCTCGGCCGTCTCAGGTGCCTCCTGTCGCCTGAAAAAAGGTTCCTTTGTGTCTGTGGTCTCTTCATCCTCTGCTTCTTTTCCATGACCTCTGACTTGTGGTGCAGAACTGATACTCGAGGAGCTCTGAGAGAGATTCTTATCTTTCTTCTTCCTTTTCCAGGTGAAAAAGAACGTCGAGTTGCGCTTGGGTTTATGGAGCTCGGTCTCAGATTGAGATAACGGACTCTTCTGGAGAGAGAGAGAGAGAGAGAGAGAGAGAGAGAGAGATTTTTAACAGGTGTAAAAAATATCGTAAACAAAGAAAGCAACTGTAAAAAAAATATTGTATTTTTCTCATTGTACAAGATGGAAAATTCATGGACAGAAGCAGCATCTGATCTCCTACACCAGGGCTTTCGTCCCTCTGATGCGCCTCCCGGTGGCTAATCTATGAATATATCATTCAAATGTATTTTATTTCATTTTGTTTGTTTTTAAAATGTCATTCTAAATGAGATTTTGGTGATCTTGTAACATCTAAATAAAACCTGTTCAAATTATTTATCGCTCTTAATATGCATCAACGGAGGGCACGGTGGTTTAGCAGGTTAGCACGTTCGCCTCAAAGGTCAGGTTTCAATTCCCGTCTCCACCCATTCGTCCATTCCCCGTGTCTCAGGGGGGTTTTTCTCCGGGTTCTCCGGTTTCCTTCCCTTTCCTCCCCCGGTCCAAAAACATGCACGGTAGGTTGATTGGCACCTTGGAAAATTGTATGAAAGTGTGTGTGTGTGTGTGTGTGTGTGTGTGTGATGGGTTGGCATTCCATCCAGGGTGTATCCTGCCTTAATGCCCATAGACGCCTGAGATAGACACAGACTCCCCGTGACCCGAGGGAAGATCGGATAAAGCGCTAGAAGATGAACGAATAAATACGTGTCATAACTGTCAATGACGACACCCGTTGGCGCCCATATATTTATTTTATTTATTTATTTATTTTTATTATCAATTTTTATTTATTTATTTTTATCTATTTTTGTGAAATGGTGTTTTGATTGAAATTTCCTGCCTCACAGCACAGTCCGAATCCCACACACGTTCGGAATTTCGGGAAATCCGCGACATTCCGGTCCCATAGAGAATGAATGTGGAGTCACTTGTGATCATGTGACTGCCGCATGACATCACGTAACCGCAAATGTGAAAAATCTGCAAAACTCGGACACAGGGTCATGTGACACGTCAAAACGCTCGGCACATCGACGGGAGTCTCACGCTGGATAATTTGACGATGTCACATGCGTCACTGGCCCCGCCCCCTCCCGAAAAAATGCCCAAAATGGGCGTTTTTGGTGTTTATGGCTAAATATGAAAGGGACCAGGCTGTAAGGGGGGGTCGCGCCCGGAACTGCGG
>JACRUU010000001.1:554864-569864 GCA_030449085.1 Kryptopterus vitreolus
AATAACGGGATTGATTGGGTGATTTGATTGTTTATGTGATAAATAACAGGTGATTTGATTGTTTATGTGATAAATAACAGGTGATTTGATTGTTTATGTGATAAATAACGGGTGATTTGATTGTTTATGTGATAAATAACAGGTGATTTGATTGGTGATGTGATAAATAAAAGGTGATTTGATTGTTTATGTGATAAATAACAGGTGATTTGATTGTTTACGGGATAAAGAACAGGTGATTTGATTGTGATTATTGTGCTATAGTCGTGCTGCTGGTTGAGAGGAAACAGTAGTGCACGCAGGGGAGAAAAGTGAGAGTGCGTGTGCGAGGATCCTGTTCCACAACACAACACAGACGGGACTCTGTTACGATGTCGTAAGTGGTGCTGATGCCGAAATTCCCCTTTACAGTTCTCATAAAAGGTCCAGCGATACATTCTAACTAAAGGCAAAGGGAATGAAACCCAGCTCGCGCCGGTTCCGAACAAAATGCCGACGCTCGGAAAAGCCACGTTTCACAAGTGCTGTGTGAATGTTGCGTATCTCCACAGCGTTACTCGTTCTGCCACATAACCACAGCTTTCACTGGGGACGACATCACAAACCCGCCATCGACCGAGACCATCCCTCGCTTTTTACACCAAACAGCATTCCCGTCATTCCCTCTAAAGCGCTCCGTTTACACAGAGAGGGGTGTGTTACACATCAGCCATGTTTAAACAGGACAGTGTGTGTGTGTGTGTGTGTGTGTGTGTTGCCTTGTGCAAATATAAACACGGATGTCACATGGAGCATAAAATTGCCATCCAGAGCAACGTACACTACAAAATGTACTTCTGAGATGTGTAGATGCAGTGTGGTCAAAAGTATTTGGACACTTTCACAGATACAACTGGTTCTTTTCCCAATAAATGGTCTGTATAAACTGGATAGATACAGACAGACAGACAGACAGACAGGTAGGTAGGTAGACACACAGACAGACAGGTAGACTGATAGACATACATACATACATACATGCATACATACATACAGACAGACAGACAGACAGAGACAGATCAATAGATAGACAGACAGATAGACAGACAGACATACATATATACATACATACATATAAATATATGTAAGGAGTAAATAAAAGCACCGGGGTGTAAATACATATATATATAATCTATATATATATATATATATATATATATATATATATATATATATATTTATATATATATATATATATAAAAAAGCTGGTTGTATGTGACATGTATAATGTATGTACAGCAGTTGTGTATTGATGTAAAGGTGTAATGGAGATGCAGGAGCATGAAAGTTTCCTGTTGACTTGAATGTCGGAAAGCCAAACCTGTTTCAGCATGACACTGCCTCCGTGCACAAAGAGATCTGCTTAACCAAGATTCTCCAGCTGCAGTTCTACTGAAGACGAATGAATGTGAACTCTCACCCACCCCCCCCCCCCCCCCCCCCCCCCAGGCCCCCATCCCAATCCCCCCCCCCCCCCCCCCACCCCCAGGCCCATCCCAATACCTAACCACCCCGACTTTTATAGCGAACATCTTGCAGGACTAAACGTGGAATGCGATGTTCAGAAAACATGACGATGGATTTATTTTAAGGAGAAAATTCCCAGGCGACAATAATTAGCATTAAACTTGTAACAGCACGTAAACAATGGTTGTGAAATGTGTCGCGCTCCGTACACGCGTGGTCCTGCAGGCTGGCTGGGGGTTCGAGGGAGTTTGACGTAAGCGTGTAGAAACGTGTAGATTTGTAACGCAGTCTCGGGATCATTAAAACGTCTAACAGTGAAGATCAATAAGAAACTGCCTGGAATTTAGCACGTTCACTAGGCACACACACACACACACACACACACACACACACACACACACACACACACACACACCCCGGCGTGATGTCCTGAAACAACGTACAGAGGGCAAACAAGGTCGTCCTGCTCTTTTAATTTTATATCTCTGCTGATGACACGAGCGTTTTTAAACCTGAAATCCCACCTCAGCTATGCTTATAACATAAATCTATAATAGCTGTAGAGGAATGCAAAACTTTCCCCTCTCACACACACACACACACACACACTCACACACACGTTATAATAAACACACTGTGGTGAGTAAAGTCTACACTGAAGAGTGTGTGTGTGTGTGTGTGTGTGTGTGTGGCGCTGCGAGATAATCATGACAAACACCAAAACACCCTCTACAAACAGGTAAACAAATAGCAACACATTTTCCCCTCTGTATCCCAAATCAGACATTAAGTTTCTATGACGCGTCACACAGGATTTATTACGACTGCAGAAGGAATAAACTCACACGATTGGCTGGTGCTTCTTTAATTGACAGGTGGACGCTGCATAAGCCCCGCCCACTCCGACACCATCACCCACATTTTCACTGATATATAATCTTTTAACGTCAGGGTTCATGAAGTGCGGATTTTAAGAGGAAAAAAAGGGATATTCAAGGCGTGAAATTAAACGACTAAATTTATTTTATTTGCTGTTTAATAGATGCAGTAATACATGCATTAAGGGAGGGGGCGTAGCTCAGCGGTGTTTAAGGCGCTGGGCTGCTGATCAGAAGATCCGGGTTCGAGCCCCGGTATGGCCAAGCTGCGGCCCTTGGGTCCAAGAGCCTTAACCCTCTGTGCTCCAGGGGGCGCCGTATCATGTCTGCGCTCTGACCCCAAACTACCAACAACACGCTGGGATTTACGAAGAAATAATGTCTCTGTGCTGTAATGTATATGTGATAAATAAAAGCTATTCTATTCTATTCGAATAAAGCTGAAAACACTTGTTTGCACGCCTTTGCATGATCACATGACCGCTCCGTGTCATTATGAAAGTACTTAAAAAGCAATATCGTTCTGCGATCATTAAATATTATATTATTAAATCCCTCCGCAGTGGCGTGGCGAGCAGGAAGTGGAGCGTGTTTTTTTTTAAACCGGTAATAAATACATAAACAGGGATTTCGTTTATGTAAAAAAATGACTATACCGTGCATGATTTAATAAATAAATAAATAAATAAATACATGAGAGAATAATAATTAGTTTAATTACACCATGACGTACTCGACACCAGCGATGTTAAACCATAATCCAAAGTTTCGCTTCAACCATAATTGAAAAAAAAAACACTCGATCCAACGAGTCATTAAGGGTTATTTGAAAACTACAAGGGCTGGAACACAAAACCCTGTGGGGCTGCGACCCTCCTGGAACTCCAGAAATATAATTATAATCAGTAAATGCTTTTAGTGTTCAAAAAGTTTCTCCGCAGTGTTAAACTCCTGATCTACACGGACACTGCGGAGAAACTTTTTGAACACTAAAGGCATTTACTGATTATAATTGTATTTCTGGAGTTTTTTGTATTTTGTATTTTCCACAGGGTTTTGTGTTCCAGCCCTTGTAGTTTTCAAAAAAACCTTAATGACTCGTTGGATCGAGTGTTTTTTTTTTAAATTATGGTTAAAGCGAAACTTTGGTTTATGGTTTAACATCGCTGGTGTCAAGTACGTCATGGTACGTCTTTTTGAACACTAAATGCATGTACCGGTTATAATTATAATTGAATTTATAATTAAATTATAATTAATTTCAGCAATAAATTGTCGATTTTCTAAAAAGAAAAACAAACGACACGTTCATTCTCTTTAATAAGGACAAAAAGTGTTTCTTCTCCGACTCGATAGGAATACACACTTACGACAATAATCACCAGCAAACAACATGCTCACGAGACCATCGTCTAATATAAAAGCAACAACACAACAAAAACATGGAGTGGTCATTTGTATGAAATGTGTTGTGGTAAGATTTGCGCTCGCAGTAACACTTTGGAATGACAGAAGCAGGTTCATACACAGTTATTCCCTTCAGCTGGGTTCATTCAAAGACGACCAGACGACGCGAGAAAACGCAGAGAGAAATGCAGGAGAGCAAGTTCACGTCGCAAAGAAAAAACCCTGCAGAGACGTTTAATAACACAATCAACACTCTGAATAATAAGTGCTATATTTAGTAACGCATTTCCTGTTGCACTTTTTTTATTAAAATAAAGAAATCTGCGTCTCAATGTTTATTGAGATGTTTAAGATAAAGGGTGTATTTGTGTATGAATGGGAGATCCAGGACGGAGGTGAAGGTGCTGAACGTCTCTCACCTCTTGTCTTTTTTCTTCTTCTCTTTGCGTTTGAACAGCGAGGGGAATTTGCTCTCCGGTTTCTCGCCACATTCCTGCAGGTCCGCGGTGCTTTTGGAGAAGAACAGACGCTTGAGGGATTTCCTGGGAGAGACGCTGCTCTTCGCCATTCTGTAAATCCACCGGCTTTAACAGCAACAACGCGTCCCACACAAAGCAGCAGCGATCATCTGATGCTCACTGGGTGTGTCTGAGACTGACAGCGCACAACGCCGGATCCCTGCGTATATACACACCCACACACACACACACACACACACACACACACACACATACACCCTACACCACCACCACCCAGACACCGAAACAGCTACACCTACAAACATACACCTGTGTATACCCACACACACACACACACACACACACACACACACACACCCAGACACCGAAACAGCTACACCTACAAACATACACCTGTGTATACACACACACACACACACACACCACATACACCCACACACCACACCGACACCGAAACAGCTACACCTACAAACATACACCTGTGTATATACCACACACACACACACACACACACACACACACACACACACAACACAACACAACACCACAAACACATACACCATCCAAAAACACAAACACACACCTGTGTATACCCCACACACACACACACACACACACACACACACACACACACACACACACACCACACACACACACACACACACACACACACACACACGAAACACCTCCCCACACCTGTGTATACACACACACAAGCCCAGACAACCACCGAAACAGCTACACCTACAAACATACACCTGTGTATACCCACACACACACACACACACACACACACACACACCCAGACACCAAAACAGCTACACCTACAAACATACACCTGTGTATACACACACACACACACACAACTACACACACCACAACCAAACCAGACACCAAAACAGCTTACACCTACAAATGTTTACACCTGTGTATACACCACACACACACACACACACACACACACACACACACACACGAATAACAGCTACACCACAAACACGCTACAAATACACCTGTGTATACCACACCCACACACACACACACACTTACACACCACAACCCAGACACCGAAACAGCTACACCTACAAACATACACCTGTGTATACCCACACACACACACACACACACACACACACACATCACACAACCCAGACACAAACAGCTACACTACAAACATACATCCTGTGTAACCCCCACACACACACACACACACACACACACAGACCACACCCGACACTCGAAAAACGCTACACCTACAAACATACACCTGTGTATACCCACACACACACACACACACACACACACACAACCCACACCAACACACAGACACACCACTTGAAACAGCTACACCTACAAAACATACACCTGGGTATACCCACACACACACACACACACAACACACACACAACACACACACACAAACAACACCACTACACACAACACCATACACACACCACACCACACACGAAACAGCACACCTACACAAACATACACCTATGTTAACCCACTACCTACAACATACACACCCCACACACACACACACACACACACACCAACCAGACACCGAAACAGCTACACCTACAAACATACACCTGTGTATACCCACACACACACACACACACACACTCACAACTAACACACTCACACCAAACAGACACCAAAACAGCTACACCTACAAATGGAGAACCCAACACACACCACACACACACACACACACACACACACACACACACAACACACCACACACACACACACCACACACACCACACACACACACACAAACTCACACAACATACACCAACCCACAACAAACACACCACACACAAACACCACTCACACACAACACTCAGACACTGAAACAGCTACACTTACAAACATACACCTGTGTATACGCGAACACACACACACACACACACCCAAACACACACACACACACACACACAAACTCAGTACACCATCCCCCCCCACACCGACCCCGACACCTACGTACACACACACACACACACACGAATTCCTACTACACCCCCCTCCGTGTGCATATTTACACCCACACTCACCAAACACACACACACACAACTATTACAAACACGCTCACACCCACCCACTTAATACCTTTTTCAGCACTTACACACTTAATACTTTCAACACACACACACACACACACGCGCGCGCGCGAGCGAGCACGCGCAGGTGAACTCAGGTTGCCAGAAGAAAATAAAATGATCGCTTTTCCCTTCGAGTTACATTTAAAGTGATTCTTGTTTGTTTTGCTTGAGTTGTTTACAGAGTTGTTTACAGTGACTTCTGTAACATTACAGTAATGTTCGTGTAATGTTCCTCCAGAACCTCTGCAGAACCTTCTGGAACATTCTCATCATCCACACTTACATCCATTAAACTCCTGAATACAGAGAAATGACGCGTGTCGGAGATCCCTCCACTCCACGCGGGTTTTCTCCACTCTCCGAAATCTCACGTGTGAACGCAAGTAAACACACGTGACACAGTGTAACGTGGAATATTGCCGTTTGGTGATCACGTGATCTCCCCTGTACTTAAAAATAAAGCCAGACCCATTAGAAGCAATTTCACGAGGAGAAAATAAACATGTGTGTTTATGTGTTTGTTTTCTTTAAAAAAACAAACAAACAAACAAACAAACAATTAACATTGAAATCAACTACAATTGGATATTAAAAAGCAGAGGATGCAGTAACAGAGTTGAGCCTCTAGAGGGCGGAATCAGACAATAAATCCCCTCAAATGAAATGTATATAACTCATTTAAATTGTAATTAAATTAAATAATTATCAATAAAATAATTTAATAGTTTGACCTCAGGGTTACTTTTACTTTATTTATTTCCCAATGACGATAGATAGATTTTATTACATTTTTATTTATTTACGGTTATACGGTTACGGTTATAATGTTTTATTATTATTAATGAATTATAAATTCAATGTATGTTCGAGTTATTTATGTTGTCACTGAAAGAAGTTATATGATCAGACTAATTACAGTAAAAATATAATAATATATTGTTTTGAGAATTTAAAAAAGTGTACAAAATGCAGTTTGTATATTAAAGATAAAGTAATGACACGTGATGGTCAGCAGATGGCGCCAGAACACCGCCATCAAAAATTCCCCGGTTTACACGCAGGAACGTGACTGACGTGACGGTGTAATTAATAATTGAATGTAAAATTAGTATTAATTATAAATCTTAATCATCTCTATAAACATTAAATTATTAAACGTCTTTTTCACGTGAACACTGAAGTCTGAAAGTGTGATAAAGTTGTTCCATTGAAAAAAAGGGACCAAAAGCGGATCTTTCACAGCAATGAAAGCGATTTCAGCGTGTGTTTACACAACACAAATCTATTAATAATTCATATTAAATCCGAATATCAAAAAACTGCTCCGTTTGCGTCCGCGACACGAACAGCGACAATCCGAATCACATCCTGCAAGTCATTTAAGAGAAAAAGAAACAATTACTGTCATTTATATAATATAAATATATAATATAATAATAATAATATGTATAATATATAATTATATTTATGGACAATAAAATGCAGTTAAATTCGGTTTAAATCAATTCCCGAAATGTAATCACTGGCGGCAATCCGACAATAATCAATTCAATTAAAAGAAGAAAGCAATGCACACAATAAATAAAAGAATAAATACACAAAAATGTAGTGAAAAAACAAACCAAAATTACAATATATATAATTGTCCGGGTTTTTTTTTTATTTATTTTTTAAAAGTACATGAATTTAAAAAATGCAATTCTGGTTTTAATGAATCCTTCTGCTTCTGTTTTTTCTTCTTTTCATCATCATTGTTATTATTATTATTATGTATGTATGTATATATATATATATATATATATATATATTATATTATATTTTTATATTTTTTTTTTTATAAAATATATATATATATATTTTTTTTTTACTTAAAATACAAATTATTTAGAAGAATTAATGTACAGAATTCTAAAATGTTTGGGATTTTCCAACTTCCTCGCCAAAAACACCTTCATGTATGTATTGTTTTTCGTTTCTTTATGATCCTTTGACACAAATTTCTCTCTCAATTTCAATTTACGTGGGCTTTACTGGCATGACACAAAATATAGTACTATATTTCTCTCTCTCACACACACACACACCACACACACACACACACACACACACACATTGCAAATCATGTCATGACAAATATCAGAACAAGGTCTTGATGACGCGGCAGTGACGTAGCAACAACACGTCACGATGGAAATCTTTTACAAGAAACTAACTTGACTTGATTTTTTGACTCAGTTGTTCCTTGAAAGGTTAAAAACACAAATCACATCAAAATTCATCGCAACAAAAGTACAAGACTGTCATGGACACACGACGCGACCGGTGCTGTGCTTATAACGGCTCATAACGACGTGAAGTGCACAGCGTGACTCGGCAGCAGCGGTGTGGTGATGATGTTACAACGTCGTTACGTCTTATAATAACCTCCTGATACGCTTTATAATCTCATCCTTACCGTCATTCGTACATATACAACAAACAATAATCATTCATATAGAAACTAAACTCGTTACATGTTTATCACGTGTATTTGAAATAAATAACGAACATATAATGAATTTATATATGCAATCATTTAAATAATATTTACCACTAAATCGCAAAAACATTTTATAGTTTTTTTTAATACATGTAAATGTTTACATGTATAATCGATTTAAGTTGCTTGATTGTATATTTTGTAATATTAATTAACAACAGTTTTTAAAGCTTTTCGTAAACAATTGCCTATTATTTTACAATAATAATAATAATAATTAATATTATAATACTTATTATAAATAATACAAATAAAAAAGTAAACAACAACAATAATAATAACAATAACAACAATAATACGAACGAAGAACAACGAACATACTACTGCTACTACTACTACTATATATACTATTAATATAATATAATAATAAATAATATAATAATAATATATATATAATAATAATAATAATAATAATAATACTAATACTACTGATAATACTATCTACTACTACTAATACTACTAACTAACTACTACTAATACTAATACTACTACTACTACAACTACTACTAACTAGTAATAATAATAATAATAATAATACTATAATAATAATAATACTACTACTACTACTACTACTACTACTACTAATAATAATAATAATAATAATAACTAACTAATAATACTACTACTAATAATACTAATAATAATACGAATAATATATACTATAATAATAATAATAATAATATATAATATAACTAATAATACTAATACTAATACTAATATTAATAATAATAATAATATATATAACTAATAATATCTACTAATAATACTACTATACTACTACTACATACTAATACTATAATAATACGATTAATAAATAATAATCCTATAATAATTCATAATAATAAATAATAATAATAATAATAATAATAATAATAATAATAATAATAAAATAATACTAATAACTAATAATAATAATATAATACTACTACGTACTACTACTAATAATAATAGAATACTACTATACTCTACTACTAATAAACTAATAATAATAATAATAATAATAATACTACTACTAAATAATAATACTAATAATAGATAATTATATTATAATACTACTAATACTACTACTATTACTAATATTTCATTCATTCGTTCATCTTCTAGCGCTTATATCCGATCTTCTCGGGTCACGGGGAGAGCCTGTGCCTATCTCAGGCGTCTATGGGCATTAAGGCAAGGATACACCCTGGATGGAATGCCAACCCATCACAGGGCACACACACACACACACACACACACACACACACACACACACACTCATACACTAGGGACAATTTTTCCAAGGTGTCAATCAACCTACCATGCATGTTTTTGGACCGGGGAGGAAACCGGAGAACCCGGAGAAAAAAACCCCCTGAGGCACGGGGAGAACATGCACAAACTCCACACACACATGGCCGAGACGGGAATCGAACCCGGATCCTGGCGGTGTGAGGCGAACATGCTAACCACTAAGCCACCGTGCCCCCTATATAATATATTACTAATACTACTACTAATAATAATAATACATACTAATAACTACTAATACTACTAATAATAATAATAATAATACGAATATTAATAAGAATATTAATATTAATAATAATAATAATAATAATAATAATAATAATAATATATTTAATTGTATAATATGTTGACATAAACACCTCTGTATGGCTGTATATCATGTACAGTGTTGTGTGTAAGACAGTGTGTAGTTTCTATGCCGTATAATTGACACACATTTAAAGTGGATGTTGCGTTCGTCAGTGGACTTTGTGTAATGTTTGATCCGTGTTTAATTCCACACGCATATAAAATCATTCCTTGTTGCTTCTGGTTTGTGTGTCGTGCTTTGTGTTTATTGTGTAGCTGTAATCTGAGTCGATCTGCGTCCTGACCAGTTTTATCGCGGTTTAAAGATCTATACGATTTCAGCAGAATCTCCTCAGGCTTTTACACTTCATACCAGTTAATACGAATCTTCTTTACACACACAAACATGCAGCACTTTCAGTTAGTGGGAAAAAAGGCCGGTGTTTACTCCCGATTCCAAACACGAAATAAAACCCGCAGAAACGACACACAAATTACACACTGGAATTATTTACACTTCGCCGTAAACGCTGTTGATTTGTGTATGTATTAATTTTAGACTCAAAACGCATTCACTTAGGAATAAAAACATCGAATAAATAAATATGCTACAAAACGTCGATTTTTATCATTTATTTCATCGTTTCCCTGTTGATGTTTTTCCAGCTGTATGTTTATTGCTTTGTTTCTATTGCTCATGTTTATTAATATGGATGTGATTTTATTTATCCTTTATTGATCCAGAGTTTCTCTCAAGCGCTGATAAAATTACAAATGATTATAATATTATTATAAAGACTTATAAGACTTATATATTATTATAAAGATTAAACTGGGAGTAAAAAACAATATGAGAAAACATTTTAGAATAAAAGAGTCTTTATTTATCGCATAAACATTACAGCACAGTGATATCCCAGCTTGTTTTTGGAAGTTGGTGGTCAGAGTGCAGGATCAGACATGATACAGCGCCCCCTGGAGCACAGAGATTTAAGGGTCTCGCTCAAGGACCCAAGAGTGGCATCTTAGCGATACCGGGACTCGAACCCTCGACCTTCTGATCAGTAACCCAACACTGATACACACCTCCTCCTCCACCTTCTCCACCCATTCTATTATTGTCAGTGTAGTAACAGTTTGTCCTGATGATGGATGATAAAGTAGTTTTGTATTTTTAAAGAGAAAAGTGTTTGTTGTTCTTCGTCATCCTGCTGCTGATTGTTTTGGTGTAACAGCATGACACGAGCAGGAGTTTTATTCCTAACACACCTGTAATACCTGCACTCAGTAATGCACCTTTCACCCCCGAGGCATGTCTAACAGCAGGGCTGCTACATACATGTGATTCTTGTTGGCAGAAAGTGTGTGTGTGTGTGTGTGTGTGTGTGTGTGTGTGTGTGTGTTATATAAAGAAAGGATGACTAATCGGTTTACAGTTCAGGTGAAGTGAAATCGGAGCGCTGGAGTGAGATTAGATAAGTGTGTGTGTGTGTGTGTGTGTGTGTGTGTGTGTGTGTGTGTAACTGGGACCGCACTGGCGCCTTGATTCTTAAGAGCTGAGTTGAAACGTTTCTTTATGTAATGTTTTATTGATCCAGATGTTGTGTGTTATCAGGATGTGCTGAGTCAGCGCTCAGGTGGAATCCTGATACCAGTAACAGTAACGGAAATCACCCGAATGTTTGCGTTAACTTTCGAGCGGGAAGTTTTACACTTGTGTCTTTGCGTAAAACTGTTTTGGTGTGAAATGTGAGATTATTCGGTGCATTGTTGTTTGTTTGTTGTTTGTTTTTTTTCGATTTTGAAAAAAAATGCTTCATCGCGAATTCGCTTAGAAATTCAACAAAAGCAATAACAACAAAAACTCTAAAATCTGATTTCACTTTATTGTTTTAATCACTACACAATAATTTGGAGATGGAAAATTCCCCTAAAGTATGTTTGAACATAATATATATACACACACACACACACATATATATATATAGTATATATATATATAATATATATACTATATATATTATATATATATTTTTTTTTTTTTAATATTTATATTTTATATATATTTTTTATTTTATATTTTATATATATGAGAATAATAATAAAAATTATTATTATTAGTATTAGTATAATAATTATAATAATGGTTGACCTATTTCTGATTTATCACCCAATTATATGACGTCATCATATCACCCACACCATAGGAAATACATTTATAACCCGTTGTAAAGATAAGGGTTTGCTCCGCGTTCTGCGCATGCGCTGGATTATACAGCGTGCTGTAAAAGGGTGTGTGAACATAAACCGGCGTGTTAAAAGGGATGCAATTGAAAACCATGGAAACTCAGAAAATAGAAATATAATTTATAAACAGTGCTCGTAAACAATGCCGTGTTTGATAGGCTATAATTATATACAAAAATTACGGGAAAGGGAATATTTGATCTTGAATCGATCCTCGTGTATATCTATATATCTTAAAAATATCTATATATCTATTTATACATTAATCAGATGATGAAGTTTATAACATCGGTCCAGAAAGAGGAATAATTCAAGTAAAAACACCAACAATGATTTTTATATATATATATATATATATATATATATATATATATATATATATAGATATATATATATATATATATATTCATTCATTCTTTCATTTTTCATTTTCTATCGCTTTATCTGATCGATCTTCCCTCGGGTCACGGGGAGTCTGTGCCTATCTCAGGCGTCTATGGGCATTAAGGCAGGATACACCCTGGATGGAATGCCAACCCATCGCAGGTACACACACACACACACACACACACACACACACACACATTCATTAGGGACAATTTTCCAAGGTGCCAATCAACCTACCGTGCATGTTTTTTGGACCGGGGAGGAGGGGGGAGGAAACCGGAGAACCTCGAAGGAGAAAAACCCCCTGAGGCACGGGGAAGAACATGCACAAACTCCACACACACATGGACCGAGACGGGAATCGAACCCGGACCCTGGCGGTTGTGAGGCCGAACGTGTTAACCACACTACGCCACCGTGCCCCTACTATATATATATATATATATATATATATATATATATATATATATATATATATATAGATATATATATATTACATATATTACAATATGTGTAATATATATGTTACAATCGTCATAAAATATTTATTTATATTTATATATATATATATATATTTATTTGCTGTTTATATATACACATATATACATATAAAGCAGTTGTATTGTATCATAATTATCACTTAAAGATAAGCTGTAATTAAACACTTTTAATTGAGGTATTGTTTTTATAAACACTGTTTCAGGAAAATACATGTCGTGGAAATTCATCCTCTCTTTCAGCTGCTCCCGTTAGGGGGCGCCAAAGCGGATCACCGTATTTTAGTGATTTCTTTGGGCGCATGTTTTTATGCTGGATGCACTGATGTGTGTAACACTAATGCTGGGGAATTGGGAGATAAGGGCCTTGCTCAAGGGCCCACTAGTGGCAGTTTGGGTGGTGCTGGGATATAAACCAGCAACCAATCGGTCCAATGACTAAACCATTTAAAGTGAACCAATCAATAAATCAATCATAAAGCGATGTTTATGTATGTAAATATAAATAAAACTGTTGTGTTTGTCGTCCCTAGACTTCCTCCAAATCAATGTCATTTCTTCTTAATTTAAGCAGTTAATCTAAAAGTATTGGCACCTCTCAGGGCAGACAGTAAATCAGAGACTACGGTAACATTTTATCCTGTCGGTGCGTTAAATCATTTGTTTGTGGTTTAAAAAGAAATATGCATAGTTTGTGTTGGATTTGTGTTGCACAGTGTGTGTTAGTGTTGCTCACATGTCACATGTGTGTTTGTGTGTCGGCTCAGATTGTTTATGTCTGGTGGATTATAGGGAACAGAAAGTACAAATAAATTCCAAAGCAGGTTGTTAATGTATAATGGCATTCTCTACACACATGCGCACACACACACACACACACACACACACACACACACACACACACACACGCACGCACACACGCACGCATGAGTTTCCCTTTCCTTTCTCGGCAGAAAGGAGAATTGTGAAATGTATGCGTACACCGTTTTATGGCTCTTTTAGAATAAATAAACACACACAGACACATTTTTATTCCCATTAAATGGTTGCTATTGTGTTTGGAATCGTTATTACCCACACAGGAAAACAACCGGAGAAAACCTGTGTGTATTTACATTTTAACCACGTATGCGGGTCAGTTCAGTTCGGTGGAAGTTGCACTTTTGTTTGCGTTTCACTGGCAATGCAGCATGTGACCGAGTGTCACTGATATTTAAGGATAAGCCTTCTGGAGAGCTTCAAACACAGTAGCGGAGTGCCGGTGTGTGTGTGTGTGTGTGTGTGTGTGTGTGTGTGTGTGTGCAGATCTGAAACAGTGCCGAAGGTACAGCCCTGATGACGGATCCCTGACAGCCTGAAATCGCTTTACTTTCCCAA
>JACRUU010000001.1:577364-579864 GCA_030449085.1 Kryptopterus vitreolus
GGGTCCGGGCGGCGCAGCATCCCGAGCGTTGGTGCAGCCTGAGGGAGAAGTGGTGGACGAAACCGCGGTGGCACAGCGGGCAGGGATGCGGCCGCTCGCCCGAACTGTGCATGCGGCGGTGCAGCTTGAGGTGAATGTACTGCGTGAACTTGGTGGCGCAGACTTTACACTGGTAGGGTTTCTCTCCCGAGTGTAAGCGCAGGTGCGTCTTCATGTTGCTGGTGCTGCTGAAACGCTTCTGGCACACCTGCGGGGACGGTCAACACAAGCCGCGTTTGTTATTTCACCCAGACGTATTGTGCGAGTCGAGAAGCAAATATAAGAAAAAAAGCTTTTTTTTCTTTTTCGAAGGAAAAAGGCGACAATGGCCCCTTTATCTGGCGTCGGAATGCAAGTCAGACGCGTTTATTACGTCCCGGCTCGGCTGTTTTCTTGGCCGAAAGGGTGTGTCACGTCTGACATATATATAAAGAACTCGGCTTGACGCCGCCGTCACGCCCTCGGGGATTAATGTACAACAAAGTCGAGGTTTTATTTAAAGGTGAAAGTAAACAGGACCTTGTCACCGGGTGACACGTTTCTACACTTTCCCGTCGCGTTACCGCGGGAACTTTTGAGCGTTGTCTCACCTGACACTGATGAGGTTTTTCTCCGGTGTGGACCAGATGGTGTTTCTGTAGGTGGGCCAGCTGGGTGAAGCTCTTCTTACACAGCGGACAGTGGAAGGGTCTTTCTCCATTGTGTACCCTCAAGTGCACCTGCGGAAGATCAAAATGTTGGTTAGAACGTCGTTACTGTCAGAAACAAAGCGACTTGCTGCCGAGGCCAGACGTGTGACGCACCTTCAGGTTGGACAGCTGGCCGAAGGTCTTGAGGCAGATGTTGCACTCGTACTTGATCTTTCCGTTGTGTTTCTTCAGCGGGTACGGCAGAGACTTGTACCCCGGCCCCTCTGCGGATTTCAGACAGCTCGTTTGGGATGGGGGAGCCGAGCCAGCGTCGGCGGCCGCCTGGCACAGATGCTCGGCCCCTGGAGAGTGCTTGAGGAGGGGTGAGAATTCGGGCGTGGCCGGGGCCCCCCGGGGAGGTGATGTGTTAGCGGGTATTGGTTTCTCCAGGCTGGTGCGAGGATGCAGCGCTGGATAAGGAAAGGTTACGGGGAACAGACCGGGCTGAGACAGGCCGGGAAACGGCGAGGCTTCGCTCGGCAGCACGTTGCTGTACTGGAGCGGTCCTCTGGGGGGCGGCATAGAGGCAATGGACGGTGTAAAGGGGCTCAGAATGACTTGGGGATAATCAAGAGGAGGCAAGAAATGATAGTTGTGCGGCAGAGGAGGGTAAAGGGTGGAATCCTCCCGGGGGCTGTAATAGTTTTGGGGGTGCAGCAGAGGGTCGTGGTGCGACACGTGTGCGTCCTCCTGAGGAAAGCGATCTGGGGTGGTAGGGGGCGTGTCTTGCTCAATGGACTCCACGTCAATCTTCTCGTCCTCGGTCAGCTCTTTGGGGCCGTGGAGGTCGTGAGGGTGGCAGGTCCACTGAGGTGGACGGTGCTCCTGAAGGTCAGCGTCTCTCGTATCAAAGTGCTCTAGGATGGAGGGAGGAAGGAAAGAGATGATGATGATGATGATGATGATGATGATGAGAGGAACGGCAACAAACAACACGGCCTTCGCACGCCTACTCATCGCCTTCTGTCTCACGGCTTCACTTATGGTAAACGGCAGATGTTTCGGTTTTGCTTTGACGGGAGGAGATATCACAACGGTTTCTATCTGATGTCGAGTCAGTACTGCTATCACGCATCACCTTGATTACGAGTGTGTGGGAGTTCACGGGCGTGCAAAAGCCAGCGCGTGTGCGTTTCAGTGGGTGTGTGTGTGTGTGTGTGTGTGTGTGAGAACACTCGAGCCAAGTGTCGCAGTCATATTTCTCAGGCAGAAACCGTGCTGACTCACCACGTCAGCAGATGTCTTTAACCACAGGAAAAAAGTCCTTTATAACCGGCGCTATCAGTCGCTGACACATTCGACGAGGTACTAAGATGACGGCGAAAACAACAACAACAACAACAACAAACGACATAACACACAATCCCGTTTACATCCAGCAGGTAGACGGAAAAACCACCAAAGCCACTGACAGGTTGATGCCGGATGCGTTCTCATCACTCGCTCGTTCCCTGTCGCACGACGAGGGGAAGGAGATGACAAAAACACATTATTGCCCTTGTGGTCAAAAGCTTTGCTTCCTCAAAAAGCCGACGTGAACAAATAATTTACGGGCAGCGTGCGAGAGGAAAGTGAAAATGCACCACCAGACGGAGTTACCGAACACGGAAAAACACTACGTATCAGCATTTTCACGCCTAAAGTGACGGCCCCTGCTTTCAGGAATTCCCTCCGAATTTCTAATCAAAATATTCACACGGAGATCCGTCCACGGGGAGAAAAATTCCCATCGACCCCCCCTCCTCCCCCCCCCTCCCCCTCCCCCTCCCCCC
>JACRUU010000001.1:587364-599864 GCA_030449085.1 Kryptopterus vitreolus
CATCTATCTCATCTGTCCATTCGTCCATAGGTACTTTTCCACTTACTTGACGCTCATTCGGTTGCTCAATCTTCATTTCTTTAGTTTCATCATCCCTCGTTCCTCTCTTTCTCTCTCTCTCTTATTCGCTCACAAAAACATCCTCAATCTTTCTTTCACTTCCCAAAATCACTCGCTCCTTTTCTTTTGTTTTTCTCCCTCTTTCCCTTCTCCCGCACCAGGCTCTCCCTCTCCCAGCCTCCGGCTCATGCCAGGCTTTTGAGCATCTCCGACCATCCAATCAGGAAATCCCTGCGGTCACATGGCTTTTGGAATTAGTCCGAGGAGATCCGATTGGGCCACGGCGTGCGGTGCCAGCTCTGCCGTAACGCCGCGTTCTTCTCAGACGGCGCGAGTGCGAGCGAAAACAGATGGTGGATTAGATCCGTGACATCACACAAACTCGCTCCGGCTTTCCCTCGCTCTCATAACCCGTTATAACCTCTCAGCGTCGTCCACCACGCCGTCCGGGCTTCAGACTCATCATCTGACCTACATTCAGGACATGCGGGGGGGTGTGAGACGCAGGTCGGGATGAAAATCTGGTGATACTGTTTAAACGAAACAAACCCGTTTCTTTATATGATCGGACGTCAATACGACGCGATTTGGATTCAACCGCTGAAGAACTTCCTTTTCTATCCATGGAACCAGAAGATTCCAACCGGAAGAAGATGGCTATGAGATACAGTGTGTATATTATCCAGGTCGTCCTCGCAGCGTTACCCCACCCCCACCAGCCTGCTCACACGAGGCAAGATTCCTGCTGCTGTTTCCACTTCCTGAGCCTGAAAACCAGAAAATCGAGATCAAACCAGGTTTTTTCAATAAAGACTACGATTCATGTTCCGGGTTCACATACGAGGAACAACACACTCTTCTTCCGAAGCCTCAACACAAACGTTCTGCAGCTTAAACCCATCTCCGTGTACGGATCTGCTGCTGCTCCGTCACTGCCCCGTGTAAACTCGCCCCAAATCAGGAAAACAAACATCAATAAAACCTGTAAACAACAACAATCATTACAAATCACAATTATAATCAGTGTGATCTTCTTTCTTCCACATTCATGTGGAGATTCCAATCGCAGCTCCGGGTTTCAGCAGATAAACAGATTAAAGACCTGCAGACACGTCTGGGGTTAATAAATATACCATACTTACAATACGTTTATCTGCCAGGAGTCAAAGTCATTATTGCGTTATTGCGTTATTATTAGCGTGGAATTCATTATTCACGCTCTGGAGCAAAGAGTGGCAAAAATGACGCAATATTGAAAGGCAATAATTACACAGGATTCCTCCGAGATGTTTATCGTTCGCTTATTGTGTTTTGTGGTTTGTGCCAGGCGTGTGTGTGTGTGTGTGTGTGTGTGTGTGTGTGTGTGTGTGTGTGTGTGGTGGGAGGGTGTTATATGGTACAGGTTATAAGGAATCTATTTATAATTATTCTTTATATGATGTTATATATTTAAATATAGTGTATAAAGTTCATGCAGTGTTCATTTTCAGATCTAAACAGCTTTTAAAGTCAGTCTTGTAGATTTGAAGAGTGAGACTGAATGTGTGTGTGTGTGTGTGTGTGTGTGTGTGTGTGTGTGTGTGTGTTTATAGGTAATAAGGAATTTGCTTATTTATTATATATTTAAATATATTGTGTAAATATTTTATATAAATATAAATTGTGCATGCATTGTGCAGCAGATCTAATAGCTGAAGGTGTGTGTGTGTGTGTGTGTGTGTGTGTGTGTGTGTGTGTGTTGTTGTTATATATGGGTTTATAAGTTATAGGGAATTTATTTATTTATTTTTTATATATTTAAATATAAGTGCATTCTTTGTTATTTTTAAGATCTAATAGCTTTTATAATCAATATTGTAGTTTTGAAAAAACATGAGTGTGTGTGTGTGTGTGTGTGTGTGTGTGTGTGTGTGTGTGTTATGTGGGTGGGGTGTTATATGGGTTTGTAGGTAAGAAGGCATTTATTTATAATTATTGTTTACATGATGTTATATATTTAAATATAGTGTATAAAGTGCATTCGTTGTTATTTTTAAGATCTAATAGCTTTTATAGTCAGAAACTGAATATGTGTGTGTGTGTGTGTGTGTGTGTTGTGTGTGTGTTGTGGTGTGGTGTGGTGTATGTGTGTGTGTGTGTGTGTGTGTGTGTGTGATGGGGGCGTAGGTGTTATATGGTATAGGATATAAGGGAATTTTTTAAAGATCTAATAGATTTTATAGTCAGAAAACTGAATGTGTGTGTGTGTGTGTGTGTGTGTGTGTGTGTGTGTGTGTGTGTGTGTGTGTGTGTGTGTGTGTGTGATGGGGGCGTGGTGTTATATGGTATAGGATATAAGGAATTTTTTTTAAAGATCTAATAGATTTTATAGTCAGAAAAACTGAATGTGTGTGTGTGTGTGGTGTGTGTGCGTGTTTGTGTGTGTGTGTGGTTGTGGTGTGTGTAGGTGTGTGGATGTGATGGGTGGTGGTTTATATGGAATAGGATATAAGAATTTTTTTAAGATCTAATAGCTTTTATAGTCAGAAAACTGAATGGGTGTGTGTGTGTGTGTGTGTGTGTGTGTGTGTGTGTGTGTGTGTGGTGTGTGTGTGTGTGATGTGAGGGTGCGTGGTGGCATTATTATGGAATAGGATTATGATAAGGAAAAATTTTTTTTAAGATCTAATAGCTTTTATAGTCAGAAAACTGAATGTAGTGTGTGTGTGTGTGTGTGTGTGTGTGTGTGTGTGTGTGTGTGTGTGTGTGTGTGTGTGTGTGTGTGTGTGTGTGTGTGTGTGATGTGGTGGGCGTGGTGTTATATGGTATAGGATATAAGGAATTTTTTTTAAAGATCTAATAGCTTTTATAGTCAGTCTTGTAGATTTGAATGATTGTGTGTGTGGGTGTGTGTGTGTGTGGGAAGTGTGTGTGTGTGTTGTGTGGGGGTTGGATGTTTTGTGTGAATAAGGAATTTTTGAATAGCTTTGTAAAGTCAGTGTTGTGTGAGAAAGAAAAACTGAATGTGTGTGTGTGTGTGGGTGTGTGTGTGTGTGTGTGTGTTGTGGTGTGTGTGTGTGTGTGTGTGTGTGTATGTGTGTGTGTGTGTGTGTGTGTGTGTGTATAATCCGGCCTGTTCAGTGAATTGAAACGGACAGTAAATTGGCTGCCATATGGCCTGTCGGCACGGCCGGTGTGAAGGAAGTGTGTCTCTTGTCCTGCTGTGCTAATTTCTTTAATTATCAGACAGTCTGGGCGGAGGCTTAAACCCTCGCGGCCCGCCGCGTCTCAGCCGGAGACGACACACAACCTGCCGCCAAAGCACATAAAGACGGGATAAAAGACGGAGAAAGAGCCGTTTCGCTCGCTGTCTCGTCACCATTCAGGATTAAATAAACGAATACAAAACAAATACAGAATATTTCATGCAAAGATCTTTTTGGGTTTTTTTTTTAATGTATCAGATTATTTTCAAAGCAAAAAAATGACGACAAAAAAAAATCACGTTACATATTGTTTAGTTGGCGGTGATTTGTTGATGTTTGTTGTGTGGAATGCGTCTGTACGCGTGTTTACGTCACCCTTCAATATGCGCAAATATAAATAGCGAATTGAAAATACGCCAAATAGAAACGCGTTAAATTCGCAAAAACGCCAAAAAGTTTTATTTACGTGACGTGGTGAATGTAAACACTTTATTGACATTTAGGAAATATCGCAAATTTTTTGACTTTTCTAAAAAATACCGCCAATAAAACGTTAAATCTTTATATGCCATCATTTTTTTGTCGTAATATTTTGTCGTCATTTTTTGTCATTATTTTTTTTTCGTAATTTTTGTCGTCATTTTTTGTCGTCATTTTTTTGTCGTAATTTTTTTGTTGTAATTTTTGTCGTCATTTTTTTTGTCGTTATTTTTTTTCCGTAATTTTTGTCGTCATTTTTTTTCGTCTTTTTTTGTCATAATTTTTTTGTCGTAATTTTTTGTCGTAATTTTTGTCATAGTTTTTGGTCATAATTTTTGGTCGTAATTTTTTTGTTGTCATTTTTGTCGTAATTTTTTTTTTGTAATTTTTTGACGTTATTTTTGTCGTCATTTTTTGTCGTCATTTTTTGTCGTCATTTTTGTCGTCATTTTTTGTCGTCATTTTTTTTCGTCGTTTTTTTTCCGTAATTTTTTGTCGTCATTTTTTGTCGTTCATTTTTGGTCGTCATTTTTTGTCGTCATTTTTGTCATAATTTTTGGTCGTCATTTTTTTTTCATAATTTTTGTCGTCATTTTTTGTCGTCATTTTTTGTCGTCATTTTTTGTCGTAATTTTTTGTCGTCATTTTTTGTCGTCATTTTTTGTCGTCATTTTTCGTCGTCATTTCTTGTCGTCATTTCCACCTGGACAGTGACATCACCTTGTAAAGGAGCTCCAGCTGTTTCCAACGTGAAGTTCCCAAATAAAGAAATACGCCGGGGCGTCAGACTGCGGTGGAGGATTTCCTGCACACTTTTCCTGTAAATAAGCGGCTGTTAAAAAAGTTATAACCTTCGGAAGTGTAATGAAGCGTTCGTTAGGATTGGGTTATGAAGTCGTCGCATCACCTGAGTGATTATTCCGAATTAAAGCAGAAATGTGTTGGTAACGATGCGGCAGATTGTCAGGGCGTGGTGCACACATCCATCTTACTTGATAATACAGAAGTAGTTCGGTGGAAATACGTTAGAAACTGCACACACACACACACACACACACACACACACACACACAACACATAAGAGAGAGTGTGATCCACGTGCCCTGTCACACATTTCCAAATAAAACTGGAAATTTGATATAATCCTAATGGGCACGTGAGCGATCGGCACGGATCTCAGAGGACACAGAGCGTCCCCCCTAGAAGACGCCTGAGAGGCACAAAAAAAGAGAAGGTAAGGGAAGAGCCTGGGAACGCCGCTAAGGAAAACCAGCTCCGGGATTCCCTGTACAGGACGTGGGAGAAAGGACGCTGCGAGTAAAACTATTATCACAGGACTGCTGGAGAATGCTTCACTCCACCTGTATGGAACTGTCTCACCACAGATCCTCGCAGCATTACACCACCCCCACCAGCCTGGTACACACTCTAATTTCATTCATTCATTCATTCATCTTCTAGCGCTTTATCCGATCTTCCCTCGGGTCACGGGGAGTCTGTGTCTATCTCAGGCGTCTATGGGCATTAATGCAGGATACACCCTGGATGGAATGCCAAACCATCACACACACAACACACACACACACACACACACACACACACACATTCATACACTAGGGACAATTTTCCAAGGTGCCAATCAACCTACCGTGCATGTTTTTGGACCGGGGGAGGAAACCGGAGAACCCGGAGAAAAACCCCCTGAGACACGGGGAGAACATGCACAAACTCCACACACACATGACCGAGACGGGACTCGAACCCGGACCCTGGAGGTGTGAGGCGAACGTGCTAAACACTAAGACACCGTGCTCCCTCGAATTTCACCACTCGCTTCTAATCTTGGTTTCTTTGGAGCCACAGACATGAGACACGTCCTCAGACTCCTTATAAACCTGTTATAACCTCCTGTTTCCATCTTCTCTCCCGTCCTACTCCTGGATGTTTGGAAAGTGCTCAGTGATGCTGAGGAGGAAGATAGAAATGTTCATTTTCGTGCCTCACTAATCAAATGTATGGGTATGTTTACGGGAAATTTATATAAAAAATAATAATATCTATGAAATTCTTCTTCTTCTGTCCAAACAGATCTTACATCCATTGCAAGATTTAAAAAAAAAATTTTTTTTAAAACACTGGAGGTGGTGGTTTAAGTGTGTTAAGTGTGGGCCAGAAGATCGCAGGTTCAAACCCCACATCCACCAAGCTGTCACTAGTGGGGCCCTTGAGCAAGGCCCTTAACCCTCAATTGCTCAGTTGTAAGTCGCTCTGGATAAGCGCGTCTGCCAAATACTGTAAATGTAAAAATAACATCGGTGGTCATGTGATACATTTATTTTCATTTTTTTACAGAAACATTGAAGTCTTTTTCCCCCTTAGGGGCTGTTACTGCCATGTGGGCTGTTACTGTTACTGTTACTGCACAGAACAGCAGATCCCACAGTGTAACGATCACTACTGCACTCTCACCTTCCATATTAACACCACTTATTATTGCATCGCATTACACTGCTGTTTACTGTAAATAAACCACTTATATACTTTTAATAATAAGTGCCTTTCATTGTCTCTGTACACCTGCACAATGACAATACATCTGAATCTAATCTCATCTAATCTAATCTAATCTAACAGCAATGTTCCATTATTTATCTTCACTCAGCACTTTCATGACCTTCTAAATTATAATTATATATATATATATATATATAAACCTTTTTGCCCAGAAATCCCCGAGTCCTGGCTCTCGTGGAAACGTGGTTCCTTGCGGGTTCTTTGGATAATTAAGGGTTCTTTGTTTCATTTTGAGTGTCTCTGTGAGCGGGACTTCCCCGACCCACACGATGAGGAACCCAGAGAGAACTCCAGACGGAACTTTTCCCCCCCGAAGAGATTTGTAAATGTAAATGTACTGATAGCAAAAACAATGCTCTCACAAATAACAACAAATTACCATTTTATTGTAATAGCATGGACTTTTGGTCTCTGGCTGAAGGAGGGAGGAGACTCATAAAACCCCTAAACTCTTAATCTCCTAAACCCATTAAACCCATAAACCTTCTAAACCTCCTAAACCTCCTAAATCTCCTAAACACATATCCCGCTTAAAGTCATCAACCTTCAAAACCTAGCAAAACTGCCTAAACGTCCTAAACATCCTAAACCCCATAAACCTCCTAAACAACCTAAACCCCCTAAACCCCTTAAACCACCTAAACTCCTAACCCTAAACCCACTAAACCCACTAAACCCCTTAAACCACCTAAACCCCTAAATCTCCAAAACCCCCTAAACTCCTAACCCACCTAAACCCACTAAACCCATTAAACCCCTTAAACACACTAAACTCCTAAACCATCTAAACTCCCAAACCCCCTAAACCCCTAAACCTCCTAAACCTCCTAAACCACCTAAACCTCCTAAAACCTAAACCCCTAAACTCCTAAACCCCCTAAACCCCCTAAACCCCTAAACCTCCTAAACCCCCTAAACCTCCTAAACTCCTAAACTACCTAAACTCCTAAACCCCCTAAACCCCCTAAACCCCCTAAACCCCCTAAAACCCCCTAAACCTCCTAAACCCCTAAACCTAAACCCTAAACCACTAAACCTAAACTCCTAAACCACCTAAACCCACCCCCTAAACTCCTAAACCATCTAAACTCCCAAACCCCCTAAATCCCCTAAAATCCTAAACACCTAAACCTCCTAAACCCCCTAAACTCCCTAAACATCCTAAACCTCGTAAACCATCTAAACTCCTAAACCCCCTAAACCTCCTAAACTTCCTAAACATCCTAAACCCACTGAACCACCCAAACCACCTAAACTTCCTAAACAGCCTAAACCTAAACACCTAAACTCCTAAACCCCCTAAACACCCTAAACCTCCTAAACCACGAAACTCCCTAAACTCCTAACCCACCTAAACCCCCTGAACTCATAAATTTCCAAAACCCCCTAAACCCCCTAAACCTCCTAAACCCCTAAACCCCCTAAACCTCCTAAACACCCTAAACCCCCTAAACCATCTAAACTCCCAAACCCCCTAAACCCACTAAACCTCCTAAACCTCCTAAACCATCTAAACCTCCTAAACTACCTAAACTCCCTAAACTCCTAAACCCCCTAAACCCCCTAAACCATCTAAACTCCCAAACCCCCTAAACCCCCTAAACTCCTAAACTCCTAAACTCCTAAACCTCCTAAACCCCCTAAACTCCCTAAACACCTAAACCACCTAAACCATCTAAACCTCCTAAACCATCTAAACTCCCTAAACCACCTAAACCTTCTAAACCTCCTAAACCTCCTAAACTCCCTAAACCTCCTAAACCTATCTAAACTCTCCTAAACCCCCTAAACTCCCTAAACACCTAAACCTAAACCACTAAACCTCCTAAACTACCTAAACTCCTAAACCCCTAACCTAAAACCTAAAACCACTAAACCTAAACTCCTAAACCCCCTAAACTAAACTCCTAAAACCCAAACCCTAAACCCCCTAAACCTCCTAAACCATCCCCTAAACCTCCCAAACTAAACCCCTAAACCCACCTAAACCTAAAATCCCTAAACCTAAACCTAAAAACCCCCTAAACCACTAAACCTCCTAAACCTCCCTAAAACTAAACTCCTAAACTCCTAAACCCCCTAAACTAAACCCCTAAACCCCCTTAACCTCCTAAACCATCTAAACTCCTAAATCTCCTAAACCTCCTAAATCATCTAAACTCCTAACCCACATAAACCCCCTAAACTCCCTAAACACCTAAACCACCTAAACCATCTAAACCTCCTAAACCATCTAAACTCCCTAAACACCTAAACCTCCTAAACCCCCTAAACTCCCTAAACCTCCGAAACCTCCTAAACTCCTAAACCCCCTAAAACCCTAAACCTCCTAAACCTAAACCTCCTAAACTCCTAAACCCCCTAAATCCCATAAACTCCTAAACCTCCTAAACCATCTAAACTCCCTAAACACCTAAACCTTCTAAACCTCCTAAACCCCCTAATCTCCCTAAACCTCCTAAACCATCTAAACTCCTAAATCTCCTAAACCTCCTAAACCATCCTAAACCTAAATACCTAAACTCCCTAAACTCCTAAACCCCCTAAACCCCCTAAACCCACTGAACCTAAAACCACTAAACTCACTAAACTACCTAAACTCCTAACCCACCTAAACCCCATAAACTCCTAAATCTCCAAAACCCCCTAAACCCCCTAAACCTTCCCCCTAAACCCCTAACCCCTACCTTCCTAACCCTAAACTCCCAAACTAAAACCCCTAAACCCCCTAAACCACCCCCTAAACTCCTAAACCTCCTAACCCCCTCCTAAACCCCTAAACCCTCTTAAACCCCTAAACCTCCTAAACCATCTAAACTCCCTAAACACCTAAACTCCTAAACCCTCCTAAACCCCCTAAACCTCCTAAACCTCCTAAACCATCTAAACCTCCTAAACTCCTAAACTCCCTAAACCATCCTAAACCCCCTAAACCCCCTAAACTCCTAAACCTCCTAAACCTCCTAAACCCCCTAAACCCCTAAACCTAAACTCCTAAACCACTAAACTCCCTAAACCTAAACCTAAACTCCTAAACCTCCTAAACCTCCTAAACCTTCCTAAACCCCCTAAACTCCCTTAACCTCCTAAACCATCTAAACTCCTAAACCCTCCTAAACCTCCTAAACCTCCTAAACCTCCTAAACCTCCTAAACTCCCTAAACTCCTAAACCTAAACCTCCTAAACCATCTAAACCTAAACTCCTAAACCCTCCTAAACCCACTGAACCTAAAACCACTAAACTCCCTAAACCTAAACTCCTAAACCTCCTAAACCCCCTAAACCCCCTAAACCTCCTAAACCTCCTAAACTCCCTAAACTCCTAAACCTCCTAAACCATCTAAACTCCCAAACCCCCTAAACCCACTAAACTCCCTAAACCTCCTAAACCTCCTAAACCATCTAAACTCCCCAACCCCCTAAACCCCCTAAACTCCTAAACACCTAAACCCCCTAAACTAAACCACCTAAACCTCCTAAACCTCCTAAACCTCCTAAACCTCCTAAACCTAAACCCTAAACCCCCTAAACCATCCTAAACCTCCTAAACTAAACCTAAATCCCTAAACTCCTAAACCCCTAAACCTAAACCCCTAAACCCCTAAACCCCTAAACCTCCTAAACCTCCTAAACCTCCTAAACCTAAACCTCCTAAACTCCCTAAACTCCTAAACTCCTAAACCCCCTAAACCCTAAACACCCTAAACCATCCTAAACCTCCTAAACCCCCTAAACCCCTAAACCCCTAAACCCCCTAAAACCTAAACCTCCTAAACCTCCTAAACCTAAACCTAAACCTCCTAAACCCCCTAAACTCCCTTAACCTCCTAAACCATCTAAACTCCTAAATCTCCTAAACTCCTAACCCACCTAAACTCCCTAAACACCTAAACCTCCTAAACCATCTAAACTCCCTAAACCTCCTAAACCTCTTAAACCCACTGAACCTAAAACCACTAAACTCCCTACACTACCTAAACTCCTAACCCACCTAAACCTCATAAACTCCTAAACTCCAAAACCCCCTAAACCCCCTAAACCTCCTAAAACCTAAACCTAAACTCCTAAACTCCCTAAACCCCCTAAACCCAAACCTAAACCACCTAAACCCCTAAACCTCCTAAACCATCTAAAACCTCCCCGAAACCCCCTAAACCCCCTAAACCCTAAACCCCTAAACCTCCTCCTAAACCCCCTAAACCTCCTAAACACCTAACCCCCTCCTAAACCCCCTAAACCCCCTAAACTCCTAAACCCCCTAAACCCCTAAACCCCTAAACAACAACCCCCTAAACCCCCTAAACTCCTAAACACCTAAACCCCCTAAACCCCCTAAACCACCTAAACTCCTAAACCCCCTAAACCCACTGAACCTAAAACCACTAAACTCACTAAACTACCTAAACTCCTAAACCACCTAAACCCCTAAACCCCCTAAACTCCTAAACACCTAAACCTCCTAAACCCCTAAACCCCCTAAACACCCTAAACCCCCTAAACCCCCTAAACCCCCTAAACCCCCTAAACCCCCTAAACCACCTAAACCCTAAACCTCTAAACTCCCTAAAAACCTAAACCTCCTAAAAATCCTAAACCCCTAAACTAAACCTAACCCCTAAACCATCTAAACTCCCAAACCCCCTAAACCTCCCTAAACTCCTAGACCCCCTAAACCCACCGAACCTAAAACCACTAAACTCCCTAAACCTCCTAAACTCCTAAACCTCCTAAACCCTCTAAACTCCCTAAACTCATTACTAATTTCCTCTTTTCATTTCCTCTTTTCCTCTGCTGTCATTTTTCCTCCTTCATACACGCGATTCATATGATGGTTTACATGTTTATTATTTTGCGGATATAAGCACAAATGTCTTGTAAACACCGTAAACACACCAACATGTCAACACTTTAATGCGCTGAAACCTGAACTCACTTCCGAGGAAACGTCTTTTCTTACGAACTTATCTGCGGATTGGAATTCATGTTTCTCTCAAACTGAAAACACGACTCAATCCAAATCTGGAAAATCGCGCTTTGGACGTTTTGTTGTTGTTGTTGTTTTTTTAAACAAACAAAGCGACAGTCGGCTGCTTCTGTGTACTTTATTCTTTTATCAGTGTGCAGAATCTGCCGTGCAAAAAAACACACCAGTACAACATCACAAGAGGCGCACGATGACTACAGAGATATAAAGATGATGCTGAAGCCATTTAACATTTACCCCAAACAAACAAACAAACAAACAAACAACAGTGGTGGCACTGAGTGCATCAGAAATCAAAGCAAAAACACACGTTTGGTTTGTACGAAACTGCCGTGTTGTTTTATTAGCCATAAACCGGCAGGAAGCCGCAGACTTCATTCTTCTCATTGTCACAAATTCGTGTTAAAAGTCGTAAAATGTAAAGCGACGTCAAACCGCAAGAACAACACTGGCATTCTTAACGTCGCTTTTGGCTCCCGTCCAAGTTTCAGCAAATGCAGAAGTGAAAATAAATGTCCTTTATCACAGCCTGGAACCCGGAGCGGCGTCACTGCAAACCCAGCGTGAAATATCTCCCCACATTTCTGTTAGTTACACGATAATTATGTGGCGGAATATAAACATACGCTATCGTATCAATAACGTTTGTTTTTATAACATTACATCCCCAAGCGTTATTATTATAATCATTCAATTAATTACGTCATTCATTAAACAAATGAAAATAGCGTACTATATATCCTGCTTTGTCATCCTGTCGTCACTAATATGCCACGTATATATTCTCTTTGGCGTTCGCCCATTAGGGGGCGCTGCAGCGGATGGTCGGCATATTACATTCGGCGCATGTTTTTACGCCGGATGGCCTTCCAATGTAACGTAACCTAACGTAACGTAACATCAATCCGGGCTTGGGACCAGCGCCAGGAACACACTGGATTGTGCAACCCTAACGGCTGGGACAAACTGGTTAAGGGCCTTGCTCAAGGGCCCACTAGTCAAAGCTTGGCTGGGATTCAAACCTGTGATGTTTCACTCCACAGACCAATTCCTTAACCAATAATATATATGTGTGTATATATATATATATATATATATATATATATATATATATATATATATATTCATTCATTCATCTTCTAGCGCTTTATCCGATCTTCCCTCGGGTCACGGGGAGTCTGTGTCTATCTCAGGCGTCTATGGGCATTAAGGCAGG
>JACRUU010000001.1:612364-614864 GCA_030449085.1 Kryptopterus vitreolus
TAGACTTTTGTAGACTTGTGTGGTGTGTGTGTGTGTGTTTGTTTGTAGAGATGGTGTGTGTAGAGGTTGTGTGTTTTTGTGTGTGTGTGTTGTAAGTGTGTGTGGGTGTGTGTGATACTGTGTGATACTGTGTGTAGAGATGTGTGTAGATGTGTGTGTGTGTGTGTTGTGTGTGTGTACGATTGTGTGATGTGAGATGTGTGTAGCGGTGTGTGTGTGTGTGTGTTGTGTGTAGAGCTGGTGTGTACAGATTGTGAGTGTGTGTTGTGTGTGTGTAAGATTGTGTGTAGAGATGTGTGTAGATGTGTGTAGATGTGTGTAGAGGCTTAGAGAGTGGTGTAGAGGGTGTGTGTGTGAGATACTGTGTGTAGAGATGTGTGTAGAGGTTGTGGGGTGTGTGTGTGTGATACTGTGTGTGATACTGTGTGTGATGTGAGAGGTGTGTGTGGGTGTGTGTGTGTATATGTGTGTAGAGTGTGTGTGTGTGTGTGTGAAACTGTGTGTGAGGATGTGTGCGGTTTGTTGTGTGTGTGTGTGTGTGTGGTGTGTACTGTGTGTGTGTGAGATTTGTGTGTGTGTGTGCTAGTGTAGAGTGTGTGTAGAGGTGTGGGTGTGTGTGTGTGTGTGTGTTGTGTGTGATACGGTGTGAGTCGAGGTGTGTGTGTGTGTGTGTGTGGTGTGAGAGTGTGTGTGTGTGTGTGTGTGTGTGTGGTGTGTGCGGTGTGTGTTGACGCTGTGTGTGTGGTGTGGTGTGTGTGGTGTGTGGTGTGTGGAGATACTGTGTGTCGCGATGTGGTAGAGGTGTGTAGTGTGATGATTGTGTGTCTGTGTGTAAAGGTGTGTAGAGTGTGTGTGTGTGTGACGCACTGTGTGTGTGTAGTCGACTGGTGTGAGTGTTTTGGTGTGTGTGTTTGAGTATACTGTGATGTAGAGGTTGTGTAGTGTTGTGTGGTGTGTTGTGTGTAGATGGTGTCTCTGTGACGACCCACCACTGTTGTGTCCGAGACAGCTGTGTGTAGAGGTGTGTGTGGAACAATGTTATTATCCCAAAAAATGCTGTCTGTGAGAGTGATGTCACTTCCTGTGTGATGACCGTAAACGCAGTGAAACATGACATGGCACTTTATGTGTAGGAGGAAGACGCAACCAGTGGCACTGTACTCGATTACCTACATACATGATGTCATTTCCTGCCCCAGCAACAAAGACTTCTTTTGTCTAGTTTGGCATTATCACTGTGTGTGTGTGTGTGTGTGTGTGTGTGTGTGTAAAATATCTACTTGTGTATCTAGCCATTCCCTCCATCTCTCAATCAACCTAACCGTGCATGTTTTGGACCGGGGGAGGCCAAAAACTTTAAGGAACCCGAGAACCCGGAGAAAAACCCCCTGAGACACGGGAGGAACGGGGAGAACATGCACAAACTCCACACACACATGGACCGAGACGGGAATCGAACCCCGTTCCCTGGCGGTGTGAGGCGAACGTGTTAAACCACTAAACCACCGTGCCCCCCATTTATTTATTTATTTATTTATTTATTCTTTTGATTTAATTTTTCTGTGTCCATAATTGATTTTAGACCGTATTAAACTGAATTTACTAACGTCGCGTTAATGTTATACGTATGAGGACTGACGTCAGCCTCATCTGCTGCATTATTAAGGGTTATTCCACCTTTATGAATGGGCTATAAATGCTGGTATCGGTGTTATAGGACTTGTAAGTGTGCTCTAAAGCAATGTGAGTCACATCCATGTGATTTCTGATATGTCATTATACTGTGTCTTTCAGCACGTTTTACAGCGCACACACACGCACGCCACACACACACGCCACACACACACACACACACACACACACTTTTCAGTCCTAAAACTATAACCCCTGGTTAATGTTATAATAAAAATAATAATATGCTACACACACACACACACACACACACATATATTATATATATATATATATATATATATATATATATATCATTTATTTTTACTTTGTGTTTACTTTGTTTTACACTGTATATATTTTTCACATTTTGTTCTATCCTGGCTGCTGTAACATATACGTAAATAAAGGTTTTTCTTATCCAACCACTATGACAGCTTATAAGATCACCTACTCTATGTCAATTTATGTCTATAAAGAAGTGTGTTGACACAGAAAGCTGATTTGGACACTTTTTAAGGATATTTTTTGTGAAATGTATTTCTTTAATTTGTGATGCATTCTGTGATGTTTATTTAATTGTTTTACTTTGTTTATTCTTTTACTCGTTTTCTTATTATTGCTATTAAAAACGATGTATTTTTATTTTTTAACTTGGGAAGTGCTTTGAGATCTTAACTTTAAAAGCGTTATATAAAATAAGATTCTTAAAGGATTCTTCTTCCTCTTATTATTATTATTATTATTATTATTATAGTTATCATGACAGGTAATGTATAGTGTTTGAGAGCTAATGAGATCCTTATGCAGGCATATAAGCTCTTAACCA
>JACRUU010000001.1:632364-637364 GCA_030449085.1 Kryptopterus vitreolus
AACTAAACACCATCAACATTAACATTAACTAAACACCATCAACATCAACATTAACTAAACACCATCAACATAACATTAACATTAACTAAACACTCAACATTAACATTAACTAAACACCATCAACATCATTAACATTAACTAAACACATCAACATCAACATAACATTAACATTAACATTAATACTAACATTAACCATTAACATTAACTAACATCAACATCAACATTAACTAATCAACATCATAATCACCATCAACATTAACAACTAACAACATAACATTAACTAAAACATCAACATTAACATTAACTAAACACATTAACATCCTAAACTTAAAACACATCAACATCAACATCAACATTAATAATCAACATAACATTAACTTAACATTAACATTTAAACTAACATAACAACAACATTAACATTCAACATAAACACCATCAACTATTAACTAAACCATCAACATTAACTAAACACCATACATAACACACATTAACATCAACATCAACTCAAATCAACATAACATAACTAAAACATCAACATCAACATTAACATTAACATTAACATTAACTCAAACATAACATAACTAAACACATCAACATTAACATTAACTAAACAAACACCATCAACATTAACATTAACTAAACATCATCAACATCAAACATCAACATTAACATTAACTAAACACCATCAACATTAACATTAACATTAACTAATCAACATTAACATTAACATTAACTAAACATAACATAACAACATCAACATAACATTAACTCAAACATAACATAACTAAAACATCAACATTAACTAAACACCATCAACATTAACATTAACTAAAACATCAACATTAACATTAACTAAACAACATCAACATTAACATTAACTAATCAACATTAACATTAACATTAACTAATCAACATTAACATTCAACATTAACATTAACATTAACAACATAACTACATTAACATTAACATTAACATAACTAAAACATTAACAACTAATCAACATTAACATTAACATTAACTAATCATTAACATTAACATTAACTAACAACATAACATTAACATTAACATTAACATAAACACCATCAACATTAACATTAACTAAACACCATCAACATTAACATTAAACTAACATTAACATTAACTAAAACATTAACAACATTAACATTAACTAAACACCATCAACATTAACATTAATAAACACCATAACATTAACATTAACATTAACATCAACATTAACATTAACATTAACATTAACATTAACATTAACATTAACATTAAAACATCAACATCAACATCAACATAACATTAACTAAACACATCATTAACATTAACATTAACATTAACTCAACATCAACATAACATTAACTAAACACCATCAACATTAACATTAACTAAACACATCAACATCAACATTAACTAAACACCATCAACATTAACATTAACTAAACACCATTAACTAAACATTAACATTAACAACATTCAACATTAACTACAACATTAATCATTCAACATTAACATTAACTCAACATTAACATTAACTCAACATCAACATAACTAAAACATCAACATAACATTAACATTAATAACAACATTAACATTAACTAAACACCATCAACATTAACATTAACTAAACATCATCAACATCAACATTAACTAAAACATCAACATCAACATAACTAAAACATCAACATCAACATTAACTCAACATAACATTAACATTAACTAATCAACATTAACATTAACATTAACATTAATAAACTAAAACATTAACATTAACATTAATCATCAACTCAACATAACTAAAACATCAACATCAACATAAACACCATAACTAACATTAACTAAACATCATCAACATTAACATTACTAACATTAACATTACATTAACATTAACTAAAACATCAACATAACATTAACTAATCAACATTAACATTAACATTAACTAATCAACATTAACATTAACATTAACTCAACATTCAACATTAACATTAACATTAATTACATACATAACATTAACATTAACTCAACATTAACATTAACATTAACTAAACACCATCAACATTAACATTAACTAAACACATCAACATTAACATTAACATAACTAACATTAACATTAACATTAACATTAACATTAACTAATCAACATTAACATTAACATTAACATTAACTAAACAACATCAACATTAACATTAACTAAACAACATCAACATTAACATTAACTAAACAACATCAACATTAACATTAACTAAACAACATCAACATTAACATTAACTAACAAACTAAAACATTCAACATTAACATTAACTAAACATCATCAACATTAACATTAACATTAAACAACATCAACATTAACTAAACATTCAACATTAACATTAACAACATGAACATAACATTAACTAATCAACATCAACATTAACATAACTCAACAACTAACATAACTAATCAACATTAACATACATCAACATCAACATAACAACATAATCAACATTAACATTAACATTAACATCAAACATTAACTAACATTAACAACATCAACATAACTAACATCAACATTCAACATTAACATTAAATTAACTAACATCAACATTAACATTAACTAAACAACATCAACATTAACATTAACATTAACATTAATAACATTAACATTAACATTAACATTAACTAATCAACATTAACATTAACATTAACTAATCAACATTAACATTAACATTAACTAATCAACATTAACATTAACAGCATCACTATTAACATTAACTAAACACACACACACACGCGTTTTTCCACCACTGTGAGGTGTGAATAATGATGTTTAATATTAATATCACTTCACTGTTGTATGATGTCACTTGTCTCGATGTTCCTCAGCTGTGTGTGTGAATCAGCGCCCGGATCTGTTCGGATGCGCCGTGGCCGAGGTCGGAGTCATGGACATGCTGAAGTTTCACAAGTTCACCATCGGTCACGCCTGGACCACCGACTACGGCTGTGCGGACGATCCCGAGCAGTTCAAATATCTCATCAAGTATAAACTCTCATTCATTCATTCATCATTCATTCATTCATTCATTCATTCATTCATCTTCTAGCGCTTTTATCCGATCTTCCCTCGCGGGTCACGGGGAGTCTGTTTCTATCTCAGGCGTCTATGGTCATTAAGGCAGGATACACCCTGAATGGAATGCAACCCATCACATACAACAACCCACACACACACACACACACACACACACACACATTCATACACTAGGGACATTTTTTTCCAAGGTGCCAATCAACCTACCGTGCATTGTTTTTGGACCGGGGGAGGAAACCGAGAACCCGGAGAAAAACCCCCTGAGACACGGGGAGAACATGCACAACTAACTCACACACACATGGCCGAGACGGGAATCGAACCCGGACCCTGGTGGTGTGAGGCGAACGTGCTAAACACTAAACCACTATATTTCTCTGTGCCCCTGAAATCTTATAATTATTATTTTATTATTATTATTATTATTATATTATTATTAATATAATCATAAACTCAGAGAAATCAGTGTTTATGGTGTAGATGTGACATGTTTATATTTACAACACAGGAGCCAATTAACAATAAAAAAAACAATCTGTTGGATTTATTTCAATAAAATGAAAAGATGGGTTTTATATGGTTTTATATGTTATAGCTGTAGTTACAGAGGATGTCCACTAGGTGGCCGCGTCTCTAAAGAAGCGTCTAAATACCGCGTCTCTAAAGAAGCACTTGGAAATTTGTCTTTTAAAACTCTCATATTATAATATACATCTTAATAAATGTATGTTTTTTTCAATGCAAATAATAATAATGTAATAATTTTTAATAATCAATAATTACAAGTTAACAAAAAATAATTTTAATATGAAATAAACGTGTGTGTGTGTGTGTGTGTGTGGTGTGTGTTGTGTGTGTGTGTGTGTGTGTGTGTGTGTGATATGATATTACAGTATAGACACATACCCCTGTATTATTATGTCATTAGTGATGTTTGTTATTAAGAATTAAATGTGTGTGTGTGTGTGTGTGTGTGTGTGTGTGTAGGTACTCCCCCCTCCATAACCTCCCTGCCGCGGGTTCTGATGCTCCTCCCTTCCCCGCCGTTCTCCTGCTGACTGCGGATCACGACGACCGCGTGGTTCCTCTGCACACGCTGAAGTACGCAGCGACGCTGCAACACGCCGTCGGCCGACGAGCCAATCAGAAACAGCCGCTCCTGCTCCGAGTCGACACGCGCACCGGTCACGGAGCCGGAAAACCCACGGCCAAGGCCATCCTGGAGGACACACACATCTTCTCCTTTATAGCTCAGACACTCGCCCTCTACTGGAGAGAGTGAGTGAGTGAGAGAGAGAGAGAGAGAGAGAGAGGGGGAGAGAGAGAGGGAGAGGGGAGAGAGCAATCCCAAATGCATGGATGTGCATCATTACTGCGTCATTACTGTATCATTACTGTATCATTGCCGCGTCATTGCTGCGTCATTGCCGCGTCATTGCTGCGTCATTGCTGCGTCATTACCGCGTCATTACTGTATCATTACTGCATCATTACTGCATCATTACCGCGTCATTGCTGCGTCATTGCCGCGTCATTACTGCGTCATTACCGCGTCATTACTGCGTCATTACTGTATCATTACTGCATCATTGCCGCGTCATTACTGCGTCATTGCCGCGTCATTACTGCGTCATTGCTGCGTCATTGCCGCGTCATTACTGTACTGTTTAATCAGCGAAGGAAATGAACGATGTTTGAGGTGTTGCGTTTTTTCTTAAAATAAAAAGTTCAGAAATCAAGAATTCAAAGATTTTTTGTTTGTTTGTTTTTGTTTCTTTATTAATTTCCAATCTTTTCTAGTGCATTTTATAGAACTGCTAAAATATAAAGTATAGAAGTTATTTTGTTTACACCAGGATTTGACAGTAAGACAACAAACCTAAAGCAAAAGCGTCTCCGAGTCGGAATAAATACAGTGGACAGATGT
>JACRUU010000001.1:644864-647058 GCA_030449085.1 Kryptopterus vitreolus
GAGCGACGTCACTAATCCCCACACGCGGAGAAGATCATCGACGTCAACACGTCTCTGGGGGGGCTCTCCAAAACAATTATACAAAAATAAATTGCATTTCAGGTACAGTATTACTAGTGACTCAATCACATAGAAGCATATCGGGAAATGTCCGCCTCACACACCCACCCACACACCACAAACCATGAATGTTTAGGTGTGTGTGTGTGTGTGTGTGTGTGTGTGTGAACAGTAAGCTTTTTCGTAATTATAAACCACACGTTCCAGCTTTTACTGAAGCAGAACGACAAAAAACGTACATGAAACAAAAACACACCAGGTCCGAAAATCTGTCGCTCACGTGACACAACACCACCACACACCACCCACACACACACCCCTCTTTTAGAACGGAGAATTACACTAAATTATTCGTTAAGTGCTTTTTTTTATGCGTAAATATTCATATAGAGACAGAGACGGCGGCGTACATGACTATTATTTGAAAAAAAAAGCCCGCCCCCCCCCTCCCCCAGTATATAAGAACAAACAAAACAGTGTTCAAATACTTCATAAACAAATAAACAAATAAACAAAAATGAGTAAACTATCTAGGTCGTTAGCTGGATAATTATCGCAAGGAATTTTAGTCTAACGGTGAGTAAAAGTGTAAACTTTAATTAACAGGGTCGGGAGGGGGGGTACTTACTTTTGAAAGAGGTCTTCAGGAGCCGTAGTGCACGATCATGCGCCTGTCTAGATCTCTAATATGTAAACGAAACCCCGTCAAACATGAAAACAAACTTTTATTGTACATTCCTGACCAAAAAAAAAACACGCCATTTCTCAACATGGCAACCCGGCGTCGGCGTTCTCCTGCGCAACATAAATAAATCAACGTCAAATAAATAAGCGCTAAATAACGCGCGGCGTGTGGAGACGCGGCCGTACGCGCAGACGGGAGGACGCGGGAATAAAAGTTCACACAAAAGAAAACAAATTACAGTTTGTTTTGTTGTTTGTTTGTTTGTTTCCTTCCTGAATGTTCAGCGTTGCGGAGGAAGAGTCACGTGACGTCGTTCTCACGCCCATCGAGAGTCCGAAGGCCCTGGAGTTAATCAGACCTGTTGTGTGTTTTTTTTTGTGTGTGTGTGTTTGTTGTGTGTGTGTGCTGTGTGTGTGTGTTGTGGTGTGTGTGTGTAGGGGCAGAACTGAAAGCTGGGCCATCTGGCATCAGAAAGACGAATAAATAAGGAAGGAAAAGTTTTCCGTATTCCGGGGGGGTCCACAGGTGTTTCGTGTTGTGTGTGTGTGTGTGTGTGTGTGTGTGTGTGTGTGTGTGTTAAACCTGTACTCCACGGCCGTGCATCTGGATGACTTGTGCTCTCAGAGTCTGTATTGCTGACAGCAGCTGCTTCTGATGCTCCAGAGATGTAATACCTAGACTGAGGACATCCCTGTAATCGCACACACCCACACACGCGCACACACACACACACAACACACACACACACACACACACACACACAATTGGGTTAGCCCATATCCTTCCACGATACATATACACACTTGATCCTCACATTGTCTCTTTTTCTCTCGACTGAAGATTTTGTCTTTACCGTAAGGCAATGCCGATGTCATGGGCAAATCCCCACACACACCACACACACACACACACACACCACACACCCACACACACACACACACACACACTTACTGGATGTTCATGCGGCGACAGATTCCAGGTACAGTACCCCGCTGCAGTTGAAATTTCTTTGTAGCGACTCAAATCCACAGCTTCCAACCACTCGCCTACAGAACCGACCGAGGGGAAAGACGGAAGGGTTCTCTCAGCCAGAGTCCGGTCCCCCAGTGTCCGGTCCCCCAGCGTCCGGTCCCCCAGCGTCCGGTCCCCCGGTCCGGTCCGGTCCCCCAGCGTCCGGTCCCCCAGCGTCCGGTCCCCCAGGGTTCTCTCATTGAGTGTCCTCTCGGCCAGCGTTCTGTCCCCAAGGGTTCTGTCTGCCAGAGAGATGGAGGAAGAGGCGAGAGTCCTACCAAGAAGAAATGATTTGTCAGACAGTGTGTATAAGTGCCTGTATAAATAATGTACATAAGATTAAAATCCACACAGAGACCTACAGTGCTACATAATACACCTCAAATCATCACAATACACCTAAAATCATCACAATACACCTCAAATCATCACAATACA
>JACRUU010000001.1:647558-650058 GCA_030449085.1 Kryptopterus vitreolus
AGTAAAGGGAATGGTTTGATGTTGTTGTGTGTGTAAGATCAGATCCCTCACTGTAAGACGTGTTTGTGTTTTTCTCAGTGCTGTTGCTGAGTTCGAAAGAGTCGCAGGCAGAACTGGGCTGGACCTCATACCCTGCTAATGGAGTGAGTTCTGCTTTATTCTCTAGCACTGGGAAGGTAATGATTCCGAAACTTACCTGGAAACTTACCTGGAAACTTACCTGGAAACTAAAAAAATGTATTTATATGCCCAAAAAAAGTCTCTTCTGGGAATTTTCATTAGAAACGATCATTTTAAACAACAAATAAGAGGAAAATACTATTTAAATATAATAAACTATAATTAACATCTAAAATAAAATGCAGATTTAATCAGAATCCCAATATTTCATTGATTGTTTGCCCACAGTACAAAATCAAAGTAAATATTAATATACAAATAAAAAAATGTAAAAATGCTTTGACAGTAACCATCGTTAATAACATGTTAACGACACTAATGTGATTAAGGTGTTATAACACAGTGTGCATTACTATGTAAGTGATCTGCTCCTTCACTCTGCGTCGTGTCGTGCAAACGAAGGAAACCCGAACAACAAATAAATAAATAAAGGTTCAGTGCATCCACTCACACTTCCTAAATTCCCCCCCAATGACGCCCCCTAGCTGCACATTCACAACAGGTACGATCTCCTCACTATATTAGCGTATATTAGCGTATGGAAACTTACGCAAGCGCATCGCATTCCCAAATCCGTATTACTGCAATAAAGCGCATTTTTACTGAACGCAATAAAGCGCTTCCGTATAACCTAAACACCGTATCACCAGTTTATATGGAAAAGCAACCGGAACACAATTCTTAAAGGAGCCACGTCCCATATTTTACACTTCAAACCAACACTAAACAAATAAACATTGACAAGAAATTACTATTAAAATAATCATTTCCAGAGTAAAATAAATATTAAATCATCATTAATGTTATTAAAGGGAGAGATTTTGATATAAATGTATATAATTATAACGTCTGTAACAGTTACAGTATTACAAACATGCAAATGATTTATTTATGCTACATTGAAAACGTGCAGGAAGGCACGGTGGTTTAGTGGTTAGCACGTTCGCCTCACACCGCCAGGGTCCGGGTTTGATTCCCGTCTCGGCCATGTGTGTGTGGAGTTTGTGCATGTTCTCCCCGTGCCTCAGGGGGTTTTTCTCCGGGTTCTCCGGTTTCCTCCCCCGGTCCAAAAACATGCACGGTAGGTTGATTGGCACCTTGGAAAATTGTCCCTAGTGTATGAATGTGTGTGTGGTGTGTGTGGTGTGTGTGTGTGATGGGTTGGCATTCCATCCAGGGGTGTATCCTGCCTTAATGCCCATAGACGCCGGGGGGGACGTGGGGGATAGACACAGACTCCCCGTGACCCGAGGGAAGATCGGTTTTTAAGCGGTTAAAATAAAGCGGGTTAGAAGATGAATGAATGAATGAATAATGATGATGAAAACGTGCAATTAATCACCATTACATATTTTAATTGTGTGACAGCCCTAATGTGTGTGTGTGTGTGTGTGGTGTGTGAAAGAGAGATCAGTACACCACACACTCTCAGTATAAACCCGGATCTGAGGTCAGACGTCCGGACGCAGGTTAAAGAGCAGAAGCAGGAACTTCATTTCTCCCGCGTCTGGAACACGAGCAGCAGCAGCAGGAGACACAGGAGCTCTCAGACACGTCTGGATTAAACTCGTCTGCGTCCTCGTGACCCGCAGCAGCGTCTTATTTACACCCCAGCTTCTGATTAGGTCTCTTTATTAGCGCCAGACGCGAGGAAGGAAGCGCGGCTCGCTGCACGCTCACGGCCGGGGATTACTGCAGCGTTCTCCTGCCGGGAAAACAAACTAAACACACTTTAATTACACACTCGTTACAGAACAGCTCATAAAAATCCCACTGTTTATTCTGCACACATGAAAACGCACAGAAAATACACACAAACGTGGCGTTTCTACAGAAACTACCAAACTATTCAATAATCATTCATTCATTCATTCATTCATTCATCTTCTAGCGCTATTATCCGATCTTCCCTCGGGGTCACGGGGAGTCTGTGCCTATCTCAGGCGTCTATGGGCATTAAGGCAGGATACACCCTGGATGGAATGCCAACCCATCACACACACACACACACACACACCACACACACCACACACATTATACACTAGGGACAATTTTCCAAGGTGCCAATCAACCTACCGTGCATGTTTTTGGACCGGGGGAGGAAGGAAAAAGGAGGGAGGAGAACCCGGAGAAAAACCCCCTGAGACACGGGGAGAACATGCACAAACTCCACACATACATGGCCGAGACGGGAATCGAACCCCGACCCTGGTGGTGTGAGGAGAACGTGATAACCACTACGCCACCGTGCCTCACTATTAAATAATATCTGATAAAATTAAACATTATAGATAAATAAATAACATAAAACTAATAAAGA
>JACRUU010000001.1:655058-658183 GCA_030449085.1 Kryptopterus vitreolus
TACTGTATTTAATTATAGTGACAGATTAGGGTTCTGGGAAAAGCGGAATGGATCTGATGGATCTGGGAAAGGGATGGATCTGGGAAAGGGAATGATCTGGGAAAGCCGGATGGATCTGGAAAAGCTGGACAGATCTGGGGACGGGGATTGGATCTGGGAAAGCGGAATGGGTCTGGGAAAGCGTGATGGATTGGGGAAAGCCGCTGATGGATCTGGGAAGGGAAAGATCTGGGAATGGAAAGGGAAAATAGATCTGGGAAAGGGAATGGATCTGGGAACGGGAAAACCGGATGCATTCTGGGAAAGGGGAATAGGTCTGGGAAAGGGGAATAAAGATCTGGGAAAGGGGAAAGATCTGGGAAAGGGGGATCTGGGAAAGGGGATGGATCTGGGGAAAGCGGGAAATGGAATCTGGGATCTGGGAAAGTAAATAGATCTGGGAAAGCGTAAGGATGGGATCTGGGGATGGAATAGATCTGGGAAAGCGATGGATCTGGGGAAGGGTAAATCGATTGGGGAAAGCAGATGAGGCTGGGAGGATGGATCTGGGAAAGCGGGATGGATCGGGAATGGATGGATCTAAAGTAAATAGATCTGGGAAATGTGATGGATCTGGGGGAAATGGATGGACTGGGAAAAGTGATGATCTGGAAAGGGAAAGCGGTGATGGGAAGAGGGAATAGATCTGGGAAAATGTGATGGATCTGGGAAAGGGGAATAGATCGGGGAAAGCGGGATGGATCTGGGAAAGTAAATAGATCTGGGAAAGCGGAATGGATCTGGGAAAGCGGAATGGATCTGGGAAAGCGGGATGGATCTGGGAAAGTAAATAGATCTGGGAAAGTAGATGGGAAAGCGGGATGGATCTGGGAAAGCGGGATAGAATGGGAATGGATCTGGGAAAGGGGGGGGGGATCTGGGAAAGCGGAATGGATCTGGGAAAATCGGGGAAAGCGGCAGATCTGGGAAAGGGGAATGGAGGATCTGGGAAAGGGGAGGATGGATCTGGGAAAAGTAAATAGATCTGGGGGGGGAAAGCGGAATGGATCTGGGAAAGGGGGATGGATCTGGGAAAGTAAATAGATCTGGGAAAGCGGGATGGTCTGGGAAAGCGGGATGGATCTGGGAAAGGGGGATGGATCTGGGAAAGGGAAATCGGGGATCTGGGAAAGCGGAGGGATCTGGGAAAGCGGGATGGATCTGGGAAAGGGGATGGATCTGGGAATAAAGATCTGGGAAAGCTGGGAAAAATGGGGATGGATCTGGGAAAGGGAAGATCTGGGAAAGCGGGATGGATCTGGGAAAGCGGGATGGATTGGGAAAGCGGATGGATCTGGGAAAACCGGATGGATCTGGGAAAGTAAATAGATCTGGGAAAGCGGAATGGATCTGGGAAAGCGGAATGGATCTGGGGGAAACTTCTGGGAAAATGGGATGGATCTGGGAAAGTAAATAGATCTGGGAAAGCGGGATGGGTCTGGGAAAGCGGGATGGATCTGGGAAGCTGGGAGGGAATAGATCTGGGAAAGCGGGATGGATCTGGGAAAGTAAATAGATCTGGGAAAGCGGAATGGATCTGGGAAAATGTGATGGATCTGGGAAAATGTGATGGATCTGGGAAAAGAATGGATCTGGGAAAGCGGAATGGATCTGGGAAAGCGGAATGGATCTGGGAAAACCGGGATGGATCTGGGAAAGAAAAATAGATCTGGGAAAAGGATGGGACAAGCGGGATGGATCTGGGAAAGTAAATAGATCTGGGAAAGGGGAATGGATCTGGGAAAGCGGGATGGATCTGGGAAAGTAAATAGATCTGGGAAAGCGGGATGGATCTGGGAAAGGGGAGCGGGATGGATCTGGGAAAGCGGGATGGATCTGGGAAAGCGGCATGGATCTGGGAAAGGGGAAATGGATCTGGGAAATGTGATGGATCTGGGAAAGCGGGAATGGATCTGGGAAAGCGGGATGGGATCTGGGAAAATGGGTCTCTTGTGATGGATCTGGGAAAGGGGAATAGCGGGATGGATCTGGGAAAGCGGGATGGATCTGGGAAAACGGGATGGATCTGGGAAAGTGAATAGTCTGGGAAAGCGGGATGGATCTGGGAAATTGGGAAAAATGGGAATGGATCTGGGAAAGGGGAATGGATCTGGGAAAGCGGGATGGATCTGGGAAAATGGATCTGGGAAAGCGGGATAAGATCTGGGAAAGATCTGGGAATGGAAGATCTGGGAATGGATGGATCTGGGAAAATGGATGGATCTGGGAAAGTAAATGGATCTGGGAAAAAATAGATCTGGGAAAGCGGAATGGATCTGGGAAAGTAAATAGATCTGGGAAAGCGGGATGGATCTGGGAAAGCGGAATGGATCTGGGAAAGCGGAATGGATCTGGGAAAGGGGTAAATAGATCTGGGAAAGTAGGGGATAGATCTGGGAAAGTAAATAGATCTGGGAAAGCGGGATGGATCTGGGAAAGGGTCTGGGAAAGCGGGATGGATCTGGGAAAGCGTAATGGCTCAGCACTGATATTCGGTTCTTCATCATATCTCACCATCACTTTGTACCTTCATGAGGAACTGCTCTTGGTAACTCGTTGGTACAGAATGTGATGTTCAGGCTCTTGTGGTCTTCACTGTCCATAATCCTGATCAGGAATGGCGTTTAGACGGATGTGTGTGTAGGGTTTCTGGGTTTCTGAGCCACAAAGGGCTGACGTGGCTGCAGGTTTACATTCCAATCAATTAGGTGTCTCGTCCGATTGGCCTTTAATCGACTGGAAGGAGAAGCTCCTGATTGGTTGGAATTTTATGGAGATCACCTGCAATCACCCTGATCAATATTGACCCACAGATAAACACACACACACACAACGATTCTTCTCCATCTCAGACACTGGAACAGTGGAGATGTAAGTGGAGAAGATCTTCAGATGAATTCAGTCTGGTCCATGTTTAAATCTCACTGACGTGCAGTTTGTGTTTTATTCCCTGAAACAATGTGGAGTTCCACATCTGAAACATCTCACAGTACACACAGTGATCCCTCCATCTACTGTGTGTGTGTGTGTGTGTGTGTGTGTGTGTGTGTGTGTGTGTGTGTGTGTGTGTGTGTGTGTGTGTGTGT
>JACRUU010000001.1:660100-662600 GCA_030449085.1 Kryptopterus vitreolus
TGTGTGTGTGTCAGGGTGAAAGTGCAGGGGTGTGTGTGTGTCAGGGGAAAGTGCAGGGTGTTTGTGTGTGTGTGTGTCAGGGTGAAAGTGCAGAGGTGTTTGTGTGTGTGTGTGTCAGGGTAAAGTGAAGGGGGTGTGTGTGTGCTGTTGTGTGTGTGTGTGTTGTGGTCAGGGTGAATGAAAGTGCGAGTGGTGTGGTGTGTGTGTGTGTGTGTTGTGTTTGTCAGGTGAAGTGCAGAGGTGTGTGCGTGTGTGTCAGGGTGAAGTGCAGAGTGTGTGTGTGTGTGTGTGTCAGGGATTGCAGAGGTGTTGTGTGTGTGGTCAGGGTGAATGTGCAGAGTGTGTGTGTGTGTGTGTGGTGGTGTGTCAGGGTGAATGTGCAGGGTGGTGTGTGTGTGTGTGTGTGTGTGTGTGTGTGTGTGTGTGTGTGTGTGTCAGGGTGAATGTGCAGAGGTGTGTGTGTGTGTGTGGCAGGGTGAATGTGCAGAGGTGTGTGTGTGTGTGTGTGTGTTGCTGTCATTCCGCATCGGCCGCCGTCTCGCTGGATTATTTCTCTATTGAACGCTAATGACATGAATATGCAGAAGTTCTCCTGCTCTATCGATCTGATGTGATGCTCCACTAACCTGGAGAATTACACTGCGGAGCTGCTCTCGTACTCGCACTGTGTGTGTGTGTGTTGTGTGTTTGTGTGTGTGTGGTGTGGTGTGTGTGTGTGTGTGTGTGTGTGTGTGTGTGTGATTTATCATTGGCTATTTGCTTGAATAAGTGTGTTTTTAACTAAGTGGCTCGATACTATCGAACAGAACCTGAGTAGCTGCTTATAATCGCCATTGGATACACTGTGTGTGTTGTGTGTGTGTGTGTGTGTGTGTGTGTGTGTGTGTGTGTGTGGTGTGCTGTGTGTGGTGTGTGGTGTGTGTGTGTGTGTGTGTGTGTGTGTCTGTATGTGGTTTAATGATTGAAGGTAAATCTTTCTTTCTGTCTGTCGCTTTCTCTCTTTCTTGCAGAGATCTTGTATTTACCTGTGTGTGGGTGTGTGTGTGTGTGTTGGTGTGTTAACCAGTGCTGAACAAAGCGATGCAATGTGATGGACCAGCAGCTCCGTCTCCAGGAGACCATCTGGTTAAGCACTCGTCCTGCTGTGTTTTTGTGTTTTGTGCGTGGTGTGTGTGTGTGTGTGTGTGTGTGTGTGTGTGTGTGTGTGTGTAAGGTGTAATGAAATTGGAATTAGGGATTTTGTAAATGTAGGAATGATTTCTATATGATTAAGTGTGTTACACACTGTGTGTAATATGAAGTGTGAGGAGGAGATCAATTAGTGTTTATTATGAACACACTGATTGCATATACTGGAATCTTACACTGTGTTTGTGCTGGTGTGTGTGTGTGTGTGTGTGGGTGTGTGTATGTGTGTTGGTGTCTTTGTCTGGGGTTTTGTGTGTGTGTGTGTGTGTGTATGTGATGTGTGTGTGTGTTTGTGTGTGTCTTTGTCTTTGTGTGTGTATGGGTGTGTCTTACATTTACATTTGCAGTATTTGGCAGACGCCCTTATCGAGCGACTTACAAACTGAGCAAGTGAGGTTAAGGGCCTTGCTCAAGGGCCCACTAGTGACAGCTTGGTGGTGGTGGTGGTGTTTGAACCCGTGATCTTCCGGTCCAGAGTCCAACAACCTTAACCACTGGGATACCACCTCCCTGTGTCTGGTGTGTGTGTGTGCATGTCTTTGTGTCTGTGCGTGTCTGTGTGTGTGTGTCTTTGTCTGTTATATGTGTGTGTATGTGTTATGTGGAGTGTGTGTGTGTGTGTGTGTGTATGTATGGTGTGAGTGTATGTGTGTGTGTCTGTGCGTGTGTCTTTGTCTGTGTGTGTGTGTGTGTGTGTCTTTGTATGTGTGTGTGTGTTGTGTGTGTGTGTGTGTGTGTGTGTGTGGTGTGTGTGTGTGTGGGTGTATGTGTGTAATGTTTGTAATGTTATTTGTGTTGTATCCATGTATTTTGGTAAAATTTTTCCTTTCTTATTATCTTTTAGTCAATTATTGTTATATCAAGTTCTTTGGTGTAATCATGTTTTGTGGGTGGGCGGTTGGGGGTGTCTAATTATTTGTATTGTGTTTGTTGTTGTGTTGTGTGGTGTGTGTGTGTTGTGGGTGGGTGTGAGAGAGAGAGAGAGATGGCGGTTGAGAGTTGTGATTGATTTTGGATGCGAAGATTCTGCGTATCAGCAGCACCTGTCAGATGTGTGTGTGTGTGGGTGTGGTGTGTGTATATGAAGTGGGTATTATGCCCTGTGTGTTGTGTGTGTGTGTGTGTGTGCATGTTTCTCTGTCCATACATCACTTTGCAGAAGATGCACACAGTCAGGTGAAGAGTGTAATGTAGTGATCACGGAGGGGAAACTCTCGTCCTCGTGGATGTTTATTTCGGAGCATCCTGCAGCGCCTCAGTCTGCCTACAGGGGGCGAACAACAGTAGTCTAGACTTATTACATCATCACTTA
>JACRUU010000001.1:672600-677600 GCA_030449085.1 Kryptopterus vitreolus
TTGTTGTTGTTTTTGTTTACTGCAGTCGGAACGTCGGAGTGTGTGAACGTAAACGAGTGGAAACCTTTCTCTCTGTTCTTCAGCTATTTAAACGCTGTGGCAGGGTGTGTGTGTGTGTGTGTGTGTGTGTGTGGTGTGTGTGTGTGTGTGTGTGTGTGTGTGTGTGTGTGTGTGTGTGTGTGTATGCATACTGAGGTCTGCGTGTGAGTGTGGTGTGTGTGTGTGTATGCATACTGCGGTTCTGCGTGCCTGTGTGAGTCTGCGTGATGGGGTGCGTGTGTGTGTGTGTGTGTGTGCATACTGAAGTCTGCGTGTGTGTGCGAGTGTGTGTGCGTGTGTGTGTGTGTGTGTGTATGCATACTGGGTTCGCGTGTGGGTGTGTCTGCGTGGGCCGTGTGGGTCTGCGTGAGTGTGTGTGTGTGTGTGTGTGTGTGTGTGTGTGGGTGTGTGTGTGTGTGTGTGTGTGTGTGTGTACTGTGGTGTGTGAGGTGTGTGTGTGTGTGTGTGTGTGTGTGTGTGTGTGTGTGTGTGTGTGTGTGTGTGTGTGTGTGTGAGACTGCCGCAAAGTGTTCGTCATTTTCTCGGCTCGCTTCTCTCTGACCGACTCGCACAGCGAGTCCGAATACGATCTGTCCATCTGAGAGAGGGAACGCGGGAGAGGGAACTTTTTTTGTCTTTTCTTTTCTTTTCTTTCTTTGCTTCCATTCTCCCTTTCTTTCTCCCTTTCTTTCTTTCTTTCTTTCTTTCTTTCCTTCCTACCTTTTTGTCCATTTTTTCTTTTGTTTACTTTTAATTCTCTCTCTGTCTCTCTCTCTCTCTCTCTCTCTCTCTCTCTCTCTCTCTCTCTCTCCTCTCTCTCTCTTTTTTGTGTTTTTGTTCCACTTCTGCAGTTTCTCTTTCTCTCTATCAGAACAGATTTCCTAACAGATTTATTTTCATTTCTTTTCCTAAAATAACGGATCGCTTTCTCGCGCGCCGACGATCCTCATCTCACCGCTCTCCTGTGCAATATATACTGCACACACACACACACACACAACAACACACACACACACACACACACACACACACACACACACACACCTAATTATTCCACACCAGATGTTATTTTCTTCATTATAGATTAATTTATTTCATTACATTTATTGAATTAAATTGTAATTAATATTTTACTTTAATTTATATAATTTCGCTACTTTAAATGTATTAAAATAATCAATAATTTCAGTTAACATTTAATTGTAATTATGATTTATTTATGATTTATTATTTTGGATTATTAATTTATTTATATTAATTTTAAAAATGTATTAAAATAATTTACATATTTTTATAATTCATTTAATTTAATATTAAAATATTTATTTATTACAGATTTATTAATACTGTACACACACACACACACACACACACACACACACACACACCAGATGAGTTATTTATTCATTTATTTTTATTTATTTACTTACTTTTACTTTTTTTATGTAATGAATTTCTATCATTTATATACTATAAAAGGATTAAAATGTAAATTTTATTTAACATTTAAATGTATTATGATTTTATGTATTTATTTTAGATTAATTAATTAATTAAATTTTAAATGTATTACAATTTAAATATTTTTTTTTAAAATTTATTTAATTTAATATTTAATTATTTATTTCATATTTATTTTTTTACAGCACACACACACACACACACACACACACACACAGCTAATTATTTCACACCCAGATGAGTGAGCTCTGTGTAAGAGAGGGGTGTGGTCGGTCCAGGGGGTGGGGTTAAGGCAGAGTCATGTGATCAGTATTTTTTATTTTTTTTTACGGCCCTTTTTTACATTTAAAATTAAATAAACACTGATTATAACATTTGTTTTGCTTTCATGATTAAACTATAATGTGTTGCATTTATGACGTCAATAAACGGACTGCAGAGAAATGAAATGACAAAACAAAAACATTTTCCACTCCGAAAAAAAAGACAATATAATAGATATTATATATCGATATATATATATATAGATATATATATATATATATATATATATATTATATATATATATATATACAAAATGGCAATACAAAATATGGATCACATGTGATTTCTGCTCCTGAACCTCAGCACACTGTACATCAGGGTACATCAGGGGTGTATGCTGGGCGCCGGCCGGCTGTCGTACACTGGCGATTGTGACGCGTCTATTAAGAGCGACAAATAATTTTTAAGACGTTTTATTATTTATTTTAAAAGATCAACACAATCTTATAATTTATAATTAAAGTAAAAAAAAAACAAAAAACGAACTCATAAACTAAAATAAGTATCTTTAAAAAAAAATTTTAACATTAGAAGAGATATTTATTTATTAATCTATTTCAGAGTTATTTATAAATCTATTATTTCATTTTTATAATAAAATGAAATAAATTCAAAATATTTTTGAATTTTTGAAAGTTTTTGAAAGAATTCCAATATTTATAATTTAAATTTATTATAATGTAATGTTTGCATTTGTTATTATTTATTTATTTCAGATTTATTTATTTATTTCTAATTTTAGCTAATTAATTTCTAATGAATTTAAATAATATAATGCAATAGTTAATTGTTATTTAAAATAGTTTAATGTTATTTTATTTATTTATTATTTGTTTATTTATTTATGCTGTACACACACACATGAACAATGAATATGTATTTATTTCATTTGTTTATTTATTTATTTTTGATTTATTTAATTTAGTTATTTACTTAATTTTGAAAATTTTAATTTAAATGTAAATAAGGGAATGTAATATTTAAATGATATTTTATTTATTTATTTGTTTCAGATGTATTTATACTGTACACACCACACACACACACACACACACACCCTAATTATTTCACACCAAATGAGGTATTTATTTATTTATTTCATTTTTTTTATTTCATTTTACATTTATTTAAATAAAATAATGTAATTTAATATTTAAATGTAATTTAAATCACATAGTTTATAATAGAGTAAGAGTATGATTTGGATCTTCTGGTGGGTTTGGTTCTCCCCCCGTGTGTGTGTGTGGCTTGTGTTGTGTGTGTGTGTGTGTGTGTGTGTGTGTGTGTGTGTGTGTGTATGTGTATATGTGTATATGTGTATGTGTGTGTGTGTGTGTGTGTATGTGTATATGTGTATGTGTGTGTGTGTGTGTGTGTGTGTGTGTGTATGTGTATATATGTGTGTGTGTGTGTTCGTCTCGAGCTCCTCTCGTGTGTGAATGTGTAGTATATTTGGACTATGTGTTGTGTGTGGTGTCGAGTGTGGCGTCGAGTGTGGTATTGGGTTTGATGTCGAGTGTGGCGTCGTGTTTGGTGTCGAGTTTGGTGTTTGGTGTCGGGTTTGGTGTCGAGTTTGGTGTTGTGTGTGGTGTCGGGTTTGGTGTTGGTTTGGCGTTGGGTTTTGTGTTGAGTTTGGTGTTGTGTGTGGTGTCGGGTTTGGTGTCGAGTGTGGTGTGGTGGCGTTGAGTTTGGTGTCGGTGTGGTGTCGAGTTTGGTGTGAGTTTGGTGTCGTGTGGTGTTTGGTCGGTTTGGTGTTTGTGTGGAGTTTGGTGTCGAGTTTGGTGTCGAGTTTGGTGTCGAGTTTGGTGTCGAGTTTGGTGTCGAGTTTGGTGTTTTGGTGTTGTGTTTGTGTGTCGAGTGTGGTGTTGGGTTTGTTGTCTGGTTTGGCGTTGGGTTTTGTGTTGAGTTTGGTGTTGTGTGTGGTGTTGGGTTTGGTGTCGGGTTTGGTTTGTGTCGAGTTTGGTGTCGGTTTGGTTCGAGTGGTGTCGAGTTTGGTGTCGAGTTTGGTGTCGAGTGTGGTTCGGTGTGAGTTTGGTGTCGGGTTTGGTGTTTGGTGTCGGGTTTGGTGTCGAGTTTGGTGTCGGGTTTGGTGTTGTGTGTGGTGTCGAGTGTGGTGTTGAGTGTGGTGTGTGTGGTGTTGAGTTGGTGTTGGTTTGGTGTTGAGTTTGGTGTTGAGTTTGGTGTTGAGTGTGGTGTTGGTGTCGAGTGTGGTGGTTTGGTGTCGAGTGTGGTGTCGAGTTTGGTGTCGAGTTTGGTGCGGGTGGTGTGGGTTTTTCAGTTTGGTGTCGAGTTTGGTGTCGAGTTTGGTGTCGGTTTGTCAGTTTGGTGTCGAGTTTGGTGTCGAGTTTGGTGTCGGGTTTGGTGTCGGGGTTTGAGTTTGGTGTCGAGTTTGGTGTCGAGTTTGGTGTCGGGTTTGGTTCGAGTTTGGTGTCGAGTTTCGGGTTTGGCGTCGGTTTGGTCGAGGGTTTGTGTGTCGAGTTTGGTGTCGAGTTTGGTGTCGAGTGTGGTGTTGGGTTTTTGGTGTTGTGGCGTCGGGTTTGGCGTTGAGTGTGGTGTCGGGTTTGGTGTCGAGTGTGGTGTCGGGTTTGGCGTCGGGTTTTGTGTTGAGTTTGGTGTCGAGTGTGGTGTTGTGTGTGGTGTTGTGTGTGGTGTTGTGTGTGGTGTTGTGTGTGGTGTTGTGTGTGGTGTTGAGTTGTGTTGTTGTTGTGTGTTGTTGAGTGTGTGTGAGTGTTGTGTGTGGTGTTGAGTTTGGTGTTGAGTTTGGTGTTGAGTTTGGTGTTGTGTGTGGTGTGTGTGTGGTGTCGGGTTTGGTGTTGTGGTGTTGGGTGTTGGTGTTGAGTGTGGTGTGGTGTTGAGTGTGGTGTCGAGTGTGGTGTCGAGTTTGGTGTCGAGTTTGGTGTCGAGTTTGGTGTCGAGTTTGGTGTCGAGTTTGGTGTTGAGTGTGGTGTCGAGTTTGGTGTTGAGTTTGGTGTTGAGTTTGGTGTCGAGTGTGGTGTCGAGTTTGGTGTTGTGTGTGGTGTTGAGTTGGTGTTGTGTGTGGTTGTTTGTGGTGTTGTGTGTTGGTGTTTGTGTGTGGTGTCGGGTTTGGTGTCGGGTTTGGTGTCGGGTTTGGTGTCGAGTTTGGTGTTGTGTTTGGTGTCGAGTGTGGTGTTGGGTTTGGTGTTGAGTGTGGTGTT
>JACRUU010000001.1:682600-700161 GCA_030449085.1 Kryptopterus vitreolus
AGACGGACGAATAGATGGATGGACGGATAAATGGGTGAACGAATGCATGTATAGACGAACAGATGGATGGATGGATAAATGGATGGACGGATACATGGATGAACAAATGCATGTATGGATGATTAGATTGGACTAATAGATTGATGAACAGATGGGTAGAAGAGTGAATAGATGGATGGATAGATGGACTAATAGATTGATGTATGAATAAATGATCACAATAACGCTGATTTCATAAACGCTTCGTTACAGCTGCAATTCTGGTAGTGCTCAAAGATCACTTTTCTGTTCATCACTCGCAATAAATAAGTATAAGTGTATTCTCTGCCTCATTGTCTAAACTTATAATGAACAGCTGAACAGAAAATGAGTGTTGTTATTGTGTTTACAAACAGCACAAATATTTACATTCTACTGACAAATGCAAATGACCAACGCTGTAACCTCAACCATGAACTTCAGGCCAATCACAATCCACTATTCACACCTAAACTCCATTCCAGCCAATCACAATCCACTATTCACCCCTGAACCTCCATCCAGCCAATCACAAGCCACTATTCACCCCTGAACCTCCATCCAGCCAATCACAAGCCACTATTCCACCAATCACTTCACACCTCACAAGAATCACAAATCCACTTCCAGCCAATCACAATCCACAATCCACACAAACTCCTTCCATCACAATCACACCTGAACTCCTTTTCACAATCACAAGCCAATTCACAAGCCACTTCACACCAACCTCACAATCCACAATTTGTCACTATTCACAAATAAACCTGAACCGTCCTTCAGAGCCAGAGTTCCACTCAACAGAGAACCCAATCACCTGAATCATTCTCATTTGAATCTCCTTTCAGCCAATCACAAGCCACTGAACTCCTTCCAATCCAATCTATTCACACCTGAATCCCTTTCCACAACCTACCTTCCAATCACAAGCCCTTTCACCAATATTCACACCTGAACCAATCCTCCACCCTGAACCTTCTTCCAGCCAATCACAATCCACTATTCACCCCTGAACCTCCATCCAGCCAATCACAAGCCACTATTCACACCCTGAACCCCCTATTCCAATTCTCCTTCACATCCAGCCTTTCAATCACAATCCACTATTCACACCTCAAATCCCTCCTTTCAGCCCATCCAATCACAATCCACTATTCCAGAACACACCTCACACCTGGACTCTTTTCTTTTTGATTTTGGATACAGAGGGGAAAATGTGTGCACTATTTGTTTACCTGTTTGTTGTGGTTGTTTTGGTGTTTGTGATGTTTATCCCTCAGCGCCACACACACGACTTCAACACCGCGCTTCTGTTTGGGAATAAACGAGTCGTGCTACAAACTTTACAAACGTTATATAAACGTTACAGCGGGGTTTTGGTTTGTTGAAACCCGAACCTTTGACATACGACTGATGAAACTCCGCCCCCTCTTGGAAACGAGCTCTTTGGATTGGTCAGCTGCCACAACCAGCTACCAAATAAAAATCCACTTTCGTCTTTTTCAACATCGATGTAAACCATAAAGTCAAATAATATCCATAATAATGATTATAATCTCACAGCTGGAATAAATGCATGTGTGTGTGTTGAGTAGAAATGCTCTTCTGAAGGTTTATAACAGACTGTGATTCATTACAGTGATTATACATGTTATAATGTGGTATAACTCATTTATTACACCTGTGTTTGGTCCCTCTCTCGTTCTCTCTCTCTCGCTTCTCTGTGTTTCATGTCTTTCTCTCTCGCTCCTTCTTTTCTTTCCATTATTTCTTTCCGTTTATTCGTTTAATTCTTTCATTCTTGTGCCTCGATCATCATCCGTAATCTAATTCCGGCCTTTCAATCCCTAATCCTTGGTTTATTACTGTAAAGATGCTTTGTAACGATGGAAAGCGCTCTTTAAATACATGTAAATGAATTGAGACGCGCTCGTTCTGCGTCTCTCCTGTATTTTAATTAAATCTCGCCGATCCCCGGGGGGAAAAAAAAGAAGGGGGGATTAATAAAAGAAGAGGCGTTAATTACACAACAAGGTCAGCGGTGCGGCGCTTCTGCGCTTTAATCGCTGCTCTCTGATTTCACTCCCGACTCGTTCTTTATTCCACCGGCAGCGTGACAGATGTCCTTAATTGTTGCTCGCCTGCTCTTGGCAGGTCCGGCATGCGTGGAAAGTGTGTGTGTGTGGTGTGTGTGTGTGTGTGTGTGTGTGTGTGTGTGTGAGATTTCTCAACTCTAAATTGTGTACTGAGTCTCACAGACACGTTGTAATTGTGAGATACCTTCATGCAGAATTTTTTTTCTCGCTAAACATCACCAGGAGTCCGAAAAATCTGTGATTACACGCCGTGACGGCGTTAAGGAACCGTAAATACGTTTATTTTATCTGTGCAATCGACTACAAAGCAATTTTTTCCCCCGTAATATTCAGAGTAAAATTGTATAAAAAGAAAAATATCTTTTGAAGGAGATTAAACAATATAATAAAGAATAAAGTCACCATTATGAAAATAAATGTAAAAAAATAATGAATAAATAAATAAATAAGTGCATGTTATGATGTTGTTTCCAAATTTGTTGTGAATAAAGTTCAAATTCTGACCATAAAAGTGTTGCAATACAAGAAATCAAGTAACGATTATGAATATAAATTAATAAATAAATAAATGCATGGTGTTATTCCTGAAATTTTAGTGAATAAAGTTAATATTTGCAGAATAAAGTTGGAATATTATAGGAATAATAAACTAAATAGTAAATAAAATCATAGTGCTACAAAAATAACTTTATTTTATTATTGTGTAAGTGACGGTGTAGGTTATTGTGTAGGTTAGGTTACAGTGTAGTTTAGGTTACAGTGTAGGTTACGGTGTAGGTTATTGTGTAGGTGTTAGGTTACAGTGTTGTAGGTTATTGTGTAGGTTATGGTGTAGGTTATTATGTGTGTAGGTAGGTTAGGTAGGTATGGTGTAGGTGTATGGTGTTAGGTTACATGGTGTAGGTTATTGTTATGGTGTAGGTTACAGTTACAGTGTAGGTTTATTGGTGTAGGTTATCAGGTGTAGGTTGGTGTAGGTTTTCTTGTATGTGTATGTTATGGTGTAGGTTACGGTGTATTTGGTGTTATTGTGTGGTGTACAGGTTATTGGTGTAGGTTAGGTTTACAGTGTAGGTTATTGTGTAGTTTTTTGTGTAGGTTACATTGTAGGTTATTGTGTAGGTTATTGTGTAGGGTTATTTGTGTAGGTTACAGTGTAGGTTATTGTGTAGGTTATTGTGTAGGTTATTGTGTAGGTTACGGTGTAGGTTATTGTGTAGGTTATTGTGTAGGTTATTGTGTAGGATATTGTGCAGGTTATGGTGTAGGTTACAGTGTAGGTTATTGTGTAGGTTACGGTGTAGGTTACAGTGTAGGTTATTGTGTAGGTTATTTGTTGGTGTAGGATACATGGGTAGGTACGGTGTAGGTTATTGTGTAGATTATGGTGTAGGTTTACAGTGTAGGTTATTGTGTAGGTTTTTGTGTAGGTTACATTGTAGGTTACGTGTAGGTTATTGTGTAGGTTTTTGTGTAGGTTACAGTGTAGGTTATTGTGTAGGTTATTGTGTAGGTTACTGGTGTAGGTTACGGTGTAGTTTATTGTTACGTTGTGTAGGTTATGGTGTAGGTTAGGTTAGGTTACAGTGTAGGTTATTGTGTAGGTTACAGTGTTAGGGTTGGTGTAGGTTAGGTAGGTGCAGTGTAGGTTACATGTGTAGGTTATTGTGTAGGTTACTTTGTGTACAGGTTACGTGTATGGTTATTGTGTCGTGTAGGGTTATGGTTCAGTTATTATGGGTCGGTGTACGGTTGTGTAGGTTTTTGTGTACGGTGTAGGTTACCAGTGGTAGGTTATTGTGTAGGTGACGGTGTATGTTATTGTGTAGGGTGTACAGTGTTAGGGTGGTAGGTAGGGTGGTTGGTGACGGTGTAGGTTATTGTGTAGGTTACAGTGTAGATTACAGTGTAGGTTATTGTGTAGGTGTACATTGTAGGTTACAGTGTAGGTTATTGTGTAGGTTACGGTGTAGGTTATTGTGTAGGTGACGGTGTAGGTTAGGTTGTGTAGGTTATTGAGGTTACGGTGTAGGTTATTGTGTAGGTTACAGTGTAGGTAGGTATATACAGTGTAGGTTACAGTGTAGGTTATTGTGTTAGGTGTAGGTGTGAGGTTATGTGTAGGTTATTGTGTAGGTGACGGTGTAGGTTATTGTGTAGGTTGCGATGTAGGTTATTGTGTAGGTGACGGTGTAGGTTATTGTGTATGTTGCGGTGTAGGTGACGGTGTAGGTCATAGGTCGGCAACCCATGGCTCCGGAGCCACATGTGGCTCTTTAATCCTTCTGTTGTGGTTCCCTGTGACTTTGGAAAATGATGAGTATTTTATAAAAATACATTTTATTTTAGTTTGTTCATTTTAAAATATATTTTTAACGCCCAAAACATGCGTCACATCCGCCGATGTGCGACATTGGAATTCCTGGCGTCCCTCACGTCTGGCAGCCGGCGTTTTTCCAGCACACTACCGGTATGCTAACGGTAAGGTAAATGATGGATAAATCCAAGAAAAGGAAAATTTCTGAAGATAACAGAACGTTTAATGTTACGTGGGCAGATTCTTTTGCTTTCACTGCTGATGAAACTGGTTTACCAGTCTGCTTAATATGTGGTGAAACATTGGCAAACAACAAAAAGTCAAATGTGTGCGTGCATGCGTGTATGTGAAATATAAAAGTGACATAAATACATAACTATATATTAAGTGCATATGAAGTGCATTGTTCGTTCAGTGCTGGTGGATAATATTTGGATAAGTTTGGATTTTTATCTCATAAAATACGAGGACAGGTGACTGCAGGCTGTTTGCATTTTTTGTTCAGTGGGTTGGGGAAGTTTGGATTTGTATTTTTTAAATACGAGGACTCAAATAAACACCGGGTATTTTATTTGACATTGAGCATCAATCAAGTGTAAAATGCTTTTGTTACATGCCGAAATAAAACTGTGTTCTCTGCAGCAGTTCGATGATTTCATTTTCATAAATGCAGTAGTTTTTTTGTACATAGCATAATATACACATGCATAATATATATAATGATGTCAAAATGGGTTGTGGCTCCGGGTGCTTTCTTTTCATTGCGGGCGGTCCCAAATGGATCTTTGAGTAAAAAAGGTGGCCAACCCCTGGTGTAGGTTATTGTGTAGGTTACGTCGTATGTTTATGTGTAGTTTATGGTGTAGGTTATTGTATAGGTGACTGTGTTGGTTATTGTGTTGTGACTGTGTAGGTTACAGTGTAGGATACAGAGTAGGGTAGGGTGTAGGTGACGGTGTAGGTTACGGTGTAGGTTATTGTGTAGGTTGCAGTATAGGGTATGGTGTAGGTGACGGTGTAGGTTACGGTGTAGGTTATTGTGTAGGTTAGGTTACAGTGTAGGTGACTGTGTTGGTTATTGTGTAGGTTACAATGTAGGTTATTGTGTAGGTTACGGTGTAGTTACGGAGTAGGTATGGTTAGGTTGTGTAGGTTGCAGTGTAGGTTACAATGTAGTACAGTGTAGGGTATGGTGGGTAGGTTACGTGTAGGTATTGTGTAGGATTACAGTGTAGGTTAACCTAGGTGTGTAGGTTATGTGTAGGTTAGGTTACGGTGTAGGTTATGGTGTAGGTTCTTGTGTAGGATACAGTGTAGGGTATGGTGTAGGTTATTGTGTAGGTTACTATGTAGGATACAGTTTAGGGTAGGGTGCAGGTTACGGTGTAGGTTATTGTGTGTACAGGTTATTGTGTACGGTTACGGTGTAGGTTGTAGGTGGTGTAGGTGTATTGTGAAGTTACGGTTACGGTGTAGGTTATAGTGTAGGTTACAGTGTAGGGTACGGTGTAGGTTATTGTGTAGGGTACGGTGTAGGTTATTGTGTAGGTTACAGTGTAGGGTATGGTGTAGGTTACGGTGTAGGTTGTAGTTATACGGTGTAGGTTATTGTGGTGTAGGTGGTGTAGGTGTAGGTTACGGTGTAGGTTATTGTAGGTTATGGTGTAGGTTACGGTGTAGGTTATTGTGTAGGTTACAGTGTAGGTTACGGTGTAGGTTATTGTGTAGGTTACAGTGTAGGGTAGGGTGCAGGTTACGGTGTAGGTTATTGTGTAGATTACGGTGTAGGTTATTATTGTGTAGGTTGCGGTTAGGTTATGGTGTAGGTTACGGTGTAGTTAGGTGGTGTAGGTTAGGTGTAGGTGTAGTGTGGTTACGGTGTAGGGTAAGGTGTAGGTTATGTGGTTACAGTAGGTTACAGTGTAGGTTATTGTGTAGTTTATTGGTGTAGGTTTATTGTGTAGGGTATGGTGTAGGTTATTGTGTAGGTTACGGTGTAGGTTATTGTGTAGGTTACTATGTAGGATAGAGTGTAGGGTAGGGTGCAGGTTACGGTGTAGGTTATTGTGTAGGATACAGTGTAGGGTATGGTGTAGGTTATGGTGTAGGTTATGGTGTAGGTTACGGTGTAGGTTACGGTGTAGGTTACGGTGTAGGTTATTGTGTAGGTTACTATGTAGGATACAGTGTAGGGTAGGGTGCAGGTTACGGTGTAGGGTATGGTGTAGGGTATTGTGTAGGTTACGGTGTAGGATACAGTGTGTAGAGATTGAGATTGTGAGATTGTGTAGCTGTATATAGTTATGATTGATCGTACGGCACTAAATATAGTAATAAACGAATACTTTAATTCATTGAATCAAAAGTGTGAATCGCAATCGCTGAAATTGAAACGGCCTTTTTCCAAACCTGTGGATCGTCCTGCCGTCGCAGCAGATGCCTTCCGAGGAAAAGAAGATCTATAAATGCCACTTTAAATGCGGCATTTAATCTCCTGATATTACGCTTCATAGGCAGGACGGCAGTAGGAATGTGAAGTCGGAATTCCTTATACATCACACCTTATATATCTCTCTTTTCTGCACATGTTCGCACCTCATTAGCAGAGCTTTACGATCTCGTGGGATGTTTTTCTTTTTTTTTTTTTTATTGTCTTCTTACAACGAGAATAAAAAAAAAAGGAAGAGTCAGTGTTGGGAGAAAGCCATTGAGATCCTGTAGTGTTAGATGCTCTTCATTTAACCTCTGTATTGATTCTTTCAGCCTCACAGGTCCATATATCTAACAGTCCCCGGCCTTGTTTTCTTAACCTCCGAACATTTATTATAGATTTGCGGCGTCTGTGCAGGTTGTAGAAGCAGGTGTCTGGATTTATATTCATAATCCCGTTTCCTCTCCGCTGCCGATATGTTTTTTTTTCCCAACCCGCCTTCCCGGTCGGAATGAACCAGCTGCTCGACTCGATGCAGATTCCAGGCTTTTTTTTTTTTTTTTTTTTTATAAAACACACATTTAATATTTTATTTCTGATTTCGTATTTCTGCGATTTCATTCTCTTCTGTTTCATCTCAATCTCACACCCACCCCGATCCCCCCCCCCCCCCCCTCACACACACCACACACACACACACACACACACACACACACAGAATAAAAACCAGAGAAAGCTTCATTACTCTCGGCAAACACCGAGCCGTGGGTTTTGTTGGACGCAGCGATTGCGAAGACATTTCATTCTCCACCTTGTTTTTTTTCCCCTCCTCCGTAAAAAAAACATTCCCGGTATTTCCGAGACTTCGGATTTTGGCTTCAATCTTCAATCCTCATACGGGCAGTTTCACCTGTCCTCTACATCTGTCCATCTCCCTGTCCTCTACATCTGTCCTCTACATCTGTCCATCTCCCTGTCCTCTACATCTGTTCCTCTACATCTGTCCATCTCCCTGTCCTCTACATCTGTTCCACATCTGTCCATCTCCCTGTCCTCTACATCTGTTCTCTACATCTGTCCATCTCCCTGTCCTCTACATCTTTCCTCTACACCATCCATCTCCCTGTCCTCTACATCTGTTCCTCTACATCTGTCCATCTCCCTGTCCTCTACATCTGTCCTCTACACCATCCCTCTCCCTGTCCTCTACATCTGTCCTCTACATCTGTCCATCTCCCTGTCCTCTACATCTGTCCACATCTCCATCTCCATCCGTCCTCTACATCTTTCCTCTACATCTGTCCTCTACATCTGTCCATCTCCCTGTCCTCTACATCTGTCCATCTCCCTGTCCTCTACATCTGTTCTCTACATCTGTCCATCTCCCTGTCCTCTACATCTGTCCTCTACACCATCCATCCCTGTCCTCTACATCTGTCCTCCACATCTGTCCATCTCCCTGTCCTCTACATCTGTCCATCTCCCTGTCCTCTACATCTGTCCATCTCCCTGTCCTCTACATCCATCCATCTCCCTGTCCTCTACATCTGTTCTCTACATCTGTCCATCTCCCTGTCCTCTACATCTGTCGTCTACACCATCCATCTCCCTGTCCTCTACATCTGTCCTCTACACCATCCATCTCCCTGTCCTCTACATCTGTCCTCCACATCTGTCCATCTCCCTGTCCTCTACACCATCCATCTCCCTGTCCTCTACATCTGTCCATCTCCCTGTCCTCTACATCTTTCCTCTACATCTGTCCTCTACATCTGTCCTCTACACCATCCCTCTCCCTGTCCTCTACACTATCAGTAATAAGAGTATAGTGTGATAAGTTGTGTAGAGGATGGATGGATGGAGGTGTTGTGTTGTGTAGTGTCAGTGGTTAAGGTGTTGAAACCCAACACCACCATCACGCTGCCATTAACTCTCAATTCCTCAGTTGTAATTCTCTCTGGATACGAGCGTCTGTCAAATACTGCAAATGTAAATGTGTGTGTGTGTGCGTGCACGTGTGTGTGTGTGGTGTGTGTGTATGTGCATGCACGTGCGGGCGTGTGTTTTGTGTGTGCACGTGTGGGCGTGTGTTGTGTGTGTGTGTGCGTGCGCGCACATGTGCGGGGGTGTGCGTGCTCGCACGTGCGTTTGTGTGCCCGCACGTGCGTGTGTGTGTGTGTGTGTGTGTGTGTGTGTGTGTGTGTGTGTGTGTGTGTGTGTGTGTGTGTGTGTGTGTGTGTGTGTGTGTGTGTGTGTGTGTGTGTGTGTGTGTGTGAGGTGGCTGTGATCTCTAAATCCAGCGACCCGAATAGACGAGTTCACAAGACAGTATCTCAGTATTACTGCGTGCAATACGATGCAGTCTGACTCCCGATCTATCCATCACACACACACACACACACACACACACACACACACACACACACACACCACACACTGTGCTCATCCGCGCAGCCCCTCACGGTTAGTAGGCAGGCGAGCACTGAACTGATTGGGTTCAGGTCTCTCATCGCGCATGGCCTCGGCTTCAGGCCTGGATGAGTGGAGCTCCTCGACTGTGGACGTGAACAAATCACCTCACATGTGAAGTAAATAGAATCTATCCATCACGGGTGGGGGGGACGAAGGGGGGGGGAACGAGGGGGGGACGAGGGGGGGGACGTGGTTGGGGGGGGACGCAAGGCAACACACAATCTCCAGACTAACCGCTGGACCTCTTTTGATGATGTCACACCACGGCGTATCGGTGCAGCTGGGAATGGGGTGAGTGGGAGCGGCGGTGACCCCGGTGTGAGGGCAGAACCGGACACGGTGGTACCGAGACTCCGGAGGGGAAAACACAGGAATGAGCGTGATGAAAGAAACGGAATAAAATGGGTTTCTTTCTTTTAAACGGGCCCAGCGTGATCAGCGTGTCCTCCTGCTTTTAATCAAACATTTACACGGATCACGCGTGATAAGGCGGAGAGGAAGACGAGCGCGGCGCAGCGAGACGATGATTGAGACGGAGACGCGTTCTATCCTGTAATCGGCCGTCATGCTCGCGTTGATCCCATTATTCGGATCCGGGATCGCGGGGGGGGGGATCCGGGAGGATTCTTTAGCATCGTTTGTACCTCACTGTTATTTGATGCACACTTCTATAGTGGCTTTAAAAACATGTGGTAATTATAAAACAACAAAAGTGTAAATAAGTTTAGTGTATTTATCCCAGATGTGGTGTATATGAGGTGTAATATCAGGTTTCTGAGATTAAAGTCGCTGTTTAGAGATTTTCTTTTCTCCTGAAAGGTTTGGAAAGGTTATAACCTGTGCTCATAACGCGGCGTTCGGAAGTGACGAGGGCTGGGAATCCTTTTCATTTTAGTGATTCCGATACTTATTTATTTTTATTAGTTTATTACAATATTTAGTGCTGGACGATTCATCATAACCATACATATACACGATCTCACTTAGAAATGATGCGATTCATGTCCTGGTTTTAACTTCTGCGTGGAGGCTACGGCGTATCCTGCGCATCAACGCCTACCCTACACCGTACCCTACACCGTAACCTACACCGTACCTTATGTCGTAACCTACGCTGTAACCTACACCATAACCCTACACCGTAACCTACACTGTAACCTACACAACAACCTACACCATAGCCTACACAATAACAGACACCGTAACCTACACCATACCCTACACCATAACATACACCATAGTAACCTACACCATAACCTATACACCGTACCTACACAACCTACACCATAACCTACACCGTACCACCCTACCTACACCTAACCTACACCTACACCATACCCTGTACCTACACACAACCTACACCGTAACCTACAACAACCTACACCTACACTGTAACCTACACATGTAACCTACACCGTAACCTACACCATAACCTACACCGTAACCTACACCATACCCTACACCGTTACCTACACAATAACCTACAACGTAACCTACACCGCAACCTACACCATAACTTATGTCATAATGTACGCTGTAACCTACCCCATATCCTACACCGCAACCTACACAATAACCTACACCATACCCTGCACCATAAACTACACCATACCCTACACCGTAAACTACACCGTAACCTACACCGTTATCTACACAACAACCTACAACGTAACCTACAACGTAACCTACACCGTAACCTACACCGTTACCTACATCGTAACCTACATCGTAACCTACACCATAAACTACACCGTAACCTACACCATAACCTACACCGTTATCTACACAACAACCTACACCATAACCTACACAACAAACCTCGTAACCTACACAATAACCTACAACGTAACCTACACCGTAACCTACACAATAACCTACAACGTAACCTACACCAATAACACCGTAACCTACCCTACACTGCAACCTACACCGTAACCTACACCATGCTGTAACCTACACCATACCCTACACCATATCCTACACACAACCTACACCGACTAACAACCACACAACAACCTACACAATACCCTGCACCTACACCGTACACCGGAACCTAAAAATCCTAAACAATAACCTACACCATATCCTACACCGCCATAACAAACACCTGTACATACACCATACCTACACCGTACCCCTAAGGCACCTTAACTACAGAGCAATACCTACAACACCGCACTACATACACCGTAATCCTACACCCATAACCTACACAATAAAACCTACACCGTAACCTACACAATAACCTACAACTAACCTGTAACCTAACCACACAATAACCTACACGTAACCTACACCGCAACCTACACCGTAATCTACACCATATCCTACACCGCAACCTACACCGTAACCTACACAATAACCTACACCATAACCTACACGTAACTACACATACCTACCGTAATACACCTACCACCATAACTACACCTACAACGTAACCTACACCGTAACCTACACAATAACCTACACCGTAACCTACACCGTAATCTACACAATAACCTACACCGCAACCTACACAATAATCTACACCGTAATCTACACAATAACCTACACCGCAACCTACACAATAATCTACAATACACACTGTAATCTACACTGTAATCTACACTGTAATCCACTACACACTGTAACCTACACAATAACCTACACTGTAATACAGTTTTTTACTGTAGAATATTTGTATTATTTGTAGCACTTTATCCGGATTGTCCTGTTTGTTTTTGTTGAATGTATTTTTGTTGTAAATGAGAGAGAATCGTGATCTCGGTTCGGAGGGAGAAACGTTGACGTTGTAGCGAGCGTCGTGCAGCGCAGGTGTGATTTATAAATCATGAAAAACGCCTGCGAGTGAGGAATGTGGTGAGTGTGTGATTAGGATCAACGTCGCCCTCTACAGTTTAATACGACCGCTGCACTTGATTAGGACGAGGACGAATTCTGTGACCTGTTGTGATGCTTTTATTTTTATTAAAAAAAAGAAAAAAAAAACAAAAACAGGATTTCATGTAGCACTCTTTTCTCCGTGCCATAATAAATCATCCTGCCTCGGTACGCTTTATTACGACATCCCTGTTCCCGAGATTTACTGACGATTACAGGCCACTGATGATGTAATCTTTGTCCGGCGAGAGTTCCCAGAGTCCTGATTAAAATGTCCCCGAGGCCGAAAGCCTTTATAATCCCTCAGCGCTGTTATACAGGAATTGCCTTCATTTCCGAACCTTGTGTACCTGTAATAAAGGACAGGAAAACGGGACGGGACGGAACGCGCTGTCCTACTTCTCCCGCATAAAGGCCGGGGGAAAATAAAAGCGAGCGAGTAAAGTCTGGTCCTGATAACGGGCGTCCCGTCGGTCTCGGCGAGGCCTCGCCATCTTACTTCCTAATTGACGGCCCCCTCGATATACGGCCCGCTTTTCCATCCGCGCTAATGTGGATTTATTCCATTTATTAAAGTGCCTTTCATAAATTAAAATCCGCGGCTTAAAGCTCGTGATATGAATTATTGATCGCTCCGGCAGTCCGCTACAAATCCTGCGCTTTGGAAACGAGTCAAGGTGCCGAGTCCAGTCCGAATCCACGCATTGCTTGGGTTTTTCCGAGCACTTCCAGCCCCCCCCCCCCTCCTCCCCCCACCACGTTAATACCGCGTGTCCGCCAAAGCGTCATTAATCACATTTAATGTCCGAGACACTTTATTGATCGGAGGGCAAATATACCAAGTGTTCGATTCATTCAATAACAAACAAACGAAGAGAGAAAAACAAAAAAACCCGTTTCTTTTCTGCAGTGTCTTTAATATTCCGTCCTCCGCTTTTGTGCCGTTTGTTAAACTTCGTAGCAAGCAAAATCCCGGCGGCGACGTGTTGGGAATAGCGGCGCGGTTATTAATAAAAGACGCAGCGAAGCATCGCGTGGCATCTCGCGGCTCGGCCCCGGCTCGGCCCCGGCTCGACCCCGGCTCGGGGGAATCGTATCCTTTGTGTAAGTGTTATATCTGCATTAGTGCACCTGGGAGGGAGGCGTGAAACCCTCTCCCCGAAACCCCCCTCGTTCTCTTTAATCAGCTCCGGATAAACGGCGTACAGGACGTGAATTGATGAGCTGGAAGGCAGCTGGCTTGGCAGGACGCCACCGAGTTCCGAGAGGGAACCACGAAACAGTCTGGCACCCGTAATTGTTCTCGGTGCCACGTTTTCGGGTACCGGTTGTGCAGATGTTGTGTCACTTTGATGTCCTCTTTGTGGAGCCGCCATGTGTTTTGTTTGACGTAGAAAAGGGAGGATCAGGACGCGTGATGATACGTGAGCGCACTTTTGTTTCTGCCGCTGTTGGCTGATTATGCGGCGCATCCGAGGCAGCGGGGGAAGAAGCAGGCGACGCCAAGCAGCGACATTCCGCTCTGATTTATTCCGTTTGATTTTCCACCATCGATAAACGCTGCACTGCACAAATAAAAAGCCCAAACGCAACCTTCGGAATGGTGTGTGTGTGTGTGTGTGTGTGTGTGTGTGTGTGTGTGTGTGTGTGTGTGTGTGTGTGTGTGTGTGGTGTGTGTTGTGTGGTGTGAGTGTTGAGTCAATTCTGACAGGAAGTGTACTCGCATATGATTCCTGTCGCAGCCAATCAGCTCTTTGAAGTGGGTTTGCAGGTGTTGCTGCCCGACGTGATGTTTAGAATAAAACAGTGTGTATTTAATTGGGTCAGACGTAATACAGCGCCCCCTGGTGCACATAGGTGCACATTTCCCCCCCCCCCCACCTGGTAATCTGCCAGAACCTTCTGATTGTCCAGTCTTCCAGGACCTTATATGGTAATCTAAACATCACTTTGCACCACAAGAAGCGCCGGAAAGTGTGTCTACAATTTATTAAAAAGTGTAATTATTGTAATAAACTAATATGTTTGCGTAGGAGCACGGGGTTTAGTGTTTCTCACGTTCTCCTCACACCACCAGGGTCCGGGTTCGATTCCCGTCTCGGCCATGTGTGTGTGGAGTTTGTGCATGTTCTCCCCGTGTCTCAGGGGGTTTTTCTCCGGGTTCTCCGGTTTCCTCCCCCGGTCCAAAAACATGCACGGTAGGTTGATTGACACCTTGGAAAATTGTCCCTAGTGTATGAATGTGTGTGTGTGTGTGTGTGTGTGTGTGTGTGTGATGGGTTGGCATTCCATCCAGGGTGTATCCTGCCTTAATGCCCATAGACGCCTGATATAGACACAGACTCCCCGTGACCCGAGGGAAGATCGGAGATAAAGCGATAGAAGATGAATGAATGAATGAATGAATGAATGAATAATACGTTGCATTAAAGCCGGTTCACTGTTAAAAATCGGAATCGCTAAAAGTTAAAAGTCTTCATTGTTTTCATACAAACGGATTCTTTTTTCTTTAATCTTTTATCCATTTTTGTGTTCGATTGTCAAAAATTCAACTCTGAATATTTGGTTTTTTTTTTCTGATTAAAAATCTACATTTCATAAATTTTAAATTGCATTTTAAATGACAAAAGCAGTGGCTTAAAAAAAAAAAGAGTAAATACACATTAAATCACTTTTCCTTTTTACTTTTTGTTTGTTTCATTGAGTATCAAAAGTGAGACTTTATTACGTTTATTATTGATTACATTCACATCACCTCGGTTGAGGATGTCATTAACACTCCTGCACTGCCTCGTTATAAGTCCCAAAAAACAGTTCGAATAAATAAATAAATAAATAAATAAAAATGCAATAAATGGCAATAAAATGCAAACTATATATATTTTTTTGTTGATCTATAATTATTTACTTTTGACTGAGGCGTCTTTGATGTTACAATACACGTTTAAAATAGAACTTTTTTTGCAGTAACTTTTATGTGGTGATTCGCCTCTAGAGGGCGCTCTCGTACTGCACACCTCCACCTGGAAAAACTATTTATTTTTCCGATTGAACAAAGCAAGTATTTTCCTGTAAATACAATGAATATTTATTCGTCTACATTTGTCTTGTTTGTTTGTTTGTTTGTTTATTTCAGCATGTCCACCAGGCACCTACAAGATGTCGTCGCAGCAGCAGGAGTGTTTGCCGTGTCCCGCTCACAGCGTTGCCGAGGACGACGGCTCGGTACAGTGCGTGTGTGAAGAGGGACACTTTCGGACGCCTCTGGACGCCCCGTCGTCTCCGTGCACACGTACGCATAAAAACACAACACAACACACCACGGAGGGCATTGTGTAAATATCCACCAAATAAATAAACACCGAAACATCATGCTTCTATAGGAGAGTGTTTGTTTGTTTGTTATTGTGTAAGTAATTATGGAGGACATGCAGGAGGACGTGGTGTGAACAACACCGACGTCACCGACGTGTCTTCTTCTCCAAAAGAAGACACGCAGGAGTGGTGGAATGTAGAGGAGGAGAAGGTGGTGAGAAGGAGAACCTGTGATCGGGTTCTGCATGGTGAGTTTGGCTCAGATGGAATTTGGAGCTTCCGATGATGATAATGATGTGATGATGGGTGATGATGATATGATGTGTGATTATGGTGGTTATGATGATGTGATGATGATGTGATGATGGTGTGATGATGGTGATGATGTGGTGATGATGATGTGATGATGATGTGATGATGTGATGCGATGATGTGATGATGTGTATGTTTGATGTGATGATGTTTGATGTGATGATGATGTGTGATGTATGTGATGAAATGATGTGATATGATGATGATGTGATGATGATGTGATGATGATGTGTGATGATGTTGTGATGATGTTGTGATGATGTGGATGATGTGTGATGATGTGATGATGATGTGATGATGTGATGATGATGATGATGATGGTGATGATGATGATGATGATGATGATAATGATGATGTTGATGGATGATAGTGGTGATGATGTGTGGTGATGATGTGATGATGTGATGATGATGTGATGTGATGATGATGTGATGATGATGTGATGATGATGTGTTGATGGTGATGATGTGATGATGATGTGATGATGTGGTGATGATGTGTGATGATGATGATGTGATGTGATGATGGTGATGTGGATGATGTGATGTTATGATGATGATTGTGATGATGATGATGTGATGATGATGTGATGATGATGTGATGATGATGTGTGATGATGATGATGTGATGATGATGTGATGTGATGATGATGTGATGATGATGTGATGAGGTGGTGATGATGTGATGATGATGAGTGATGTGATGATGAGTGATGGTGTGATGATGATGATGATGACATGTGTGATGATGTGATGTGGTGATGATGTGATGATGATGTGGTGATGTGATGATGATGTGATGAAGGAACTTCAACACATCAGAAGCTCCAATTCCACCTGAGCCAAACTCACCATGAAGAACCCGATCACAGGTTCTCCTCCTCAACACCTTCTCCTCCTCTACATTAAAGATGGTGGTACTGAGAGGTGTGTGGCCCAGTGGTTAAGGTTTTGGACTGGAAGGTCATGGGTTCAAACCCCACCACCACCACCAAGCTGCCACTAGTGGGAGCCCTTGAGCAAGGCCCTTAACCCTTAATTGCTCTGGATAAGGGCGTCTGCCAAATACCACAGATATAAAGATCTCAGTCTGGCAGAAGACAGTCAGGAGACGAGGGCTTTAGAAAGAGGCAGAATGATGGACAGATGGAATTGGTGGAGTTTGAGAGGACGGAGAAGTCCTGTGATCGGGTTCTTCATGGCGAGTTTGGCTCCCTTTGAGGTTTCCTGTATGGTTTTCTTGTTGATGAGTCCATGAGGAACTTTTTTGATGAGACGTGACTCAGAAAATGACTCGTTCAAGCTGAAGGAAGAAAAATGGACAACAGTAGGTGATAGTCAGTGAAGAAGGAGTACAGATGGGAGGAGAGGAGGATCTACTATCGGTGATGTGAAGATGAAGAACATGAGATTGTTCATGATGAGACGCTTGGGTGGATTTACAGAAGGAGAGAAATGGAAGAGCATCCAAAAATAAATCAAACTAAAATATCTATACATTTTTATTAAAAATATATGTAAAAACAGGTTTCCCTCCATCAAACTGATCCAAGAACAATAAAGAGGGGGTGCAAATACTTATGTAATTACTCATGATTCCTTTATAAACATAATCAATCACAGTAACTGATTTTATGTGTGTGTGTGTGTGTGTGTGTTTTGTGTTGTGTGTATGTATGTGTGTGTGTGTGTGTTTGTGTTTGTGTTTGTGTATGTGTGTG
>JACRUU010000001.1:700661-705661 GCA_030449085.1 Kryptopterus vitreolus
CACACGACACACACACACACACACAGACGCGCACACACACACACACACACACACACCCACCCCACACACACACCACACACACACACACACACACACACACACACAGGTGCAGTGTGATAAAGCTGATCGGGTTCCAGGGCGGTTTGGAGTGATTGAAGGTGATGATGTCACTCACCAGTGTGGTGTAAACGGACTCCATCTTGTCCTCGGGTGGAGATCTGAAGCCAGAGATTTTACACACCAGACTGTTGTTGATCAGCACTTTGTGTGCGGCGAGACGGCGGTGAATGAAACCCATCTCCGTCAGGTACTTCATCCCCGACGCCACCGCACTCAGAACATCCACCAGCTGGAGAACATTCACCTGACCTTCATGTTTCTGTAGCAAATACACAGTGTTAGATCTCCATTCAGTCTCGTTACAACACACACACACACACACACACACACACACACAGTACTAACCCGCAGAAAAGAATCTAGTGAAGCATTGGCCATACACCCATCACAATCATCATGGTGTTCTGAAAGGAAACAGTGTGTGTGTGTGTGTGTGTGTGTGTGTGTGTGTGTGTGTGTGTGTGTGTGTGTGTTAATAAACGGCACATGGGCCCATAGAACATCTACAGTGTGTGTGTTGTGGTGTGTGTGTGTGTGTGTGTGTGTGGGGGTTGTGTGTGTGTGTTATAAAGGCCTTGCGGCACTGCGACCTCATGCACGCTCACTGACTCGCACCTTCAGCGTTCAGCTACAGCCTGACCTGATGAGAGCCACACCCCACTGCCCCCACAAGCCACAGAATACTGTGTGTGTGTGTGGGTGTGTGTGTTGTGTGTTGTGCGCGTTGTGTGTGTGTGTGTGTGGACTGGAACAAAAAGACTTGTGGCATAGAGAAGTGAGAGAAAGCAGGCACCAGGCCATTAAACAGGTGGAGAGGGAGGGAGATGCACACACACATGCTGTGACGGAGAAAAACTCCTCCATCACACAACCACACACACAGGAGAAGATCTAACCCACACACACAACAGAAGATCTTCTAACCACACAAACAGGAGAAGATCTAACACACAACCAATAACACACAAACGAACAGGAGAAGATCTAACCCACACACACCACAGGAGAAGATCTAACCCACAACAAACAGGAGAAGATCTACCCCACACGCCCAGGAGAAGATCTAACCCACACCCCAGAAGATCTAACCCTAACCCACCGAACAGGAGAAGATCTAACCCACACACATAACCCACACGAACAGGAGAAGATCTAACCCACACACACACAGGAGAAGAACAGGAGAAGATCTAACCCACACATGAACAGGAGAAGATCTAGAACCACACCAAGCTACCCAAAAAAACACAGGAGAAGATCTAACCCACACATTAGAACACTAGAAGATCTAACCCACACAGCTGACTAACACACACAGGAGAAGATCTAACCCCACACACACGAACAGGAGAAGATATAACCCACACGAACAGGAGAAGATCTAACCACACACATGAACAGGAGAAGATCTAACCCACACAGGAGAAGATCTAAACACACACACAGGAGAAGATCTAACCCACACGAACAGGAGAAGATCTAACCCCACACAAACAGGAGAAGATATAACCCACACGAACAGGAGAAGATCTAACCCACACACAAACAGGAGAAGATCTAACCCACACAAACAGGAGAAGATCTAACCCACACACAAACAGGAGAAGATCTAACCCACACGCACAGGAGAAGATCTAACCCACACAACAGGAGAAGATCTAACCCACACACACACAGGAAGATCTAACACACGAACAGGAAGATCTAACCCACACGAACAGGAGAAGATCTAACCCACACACCCACAGGAGAAGATCTAACCCACACACGATCTAACCCACCCAGGAGAAGATCTAACCCACACACCAGGAGAAGATCTAACCCACACACACGAACAGGAGAAGATCTAACCACACACAAACAGAGAAGATCTAACCCACACGAACAGGAGAAGATCTAACCCACACACGAACAGGAGAAGATCTAACCCACACACACCCAGGAGAAGATCTAACCCACACACCCAGGAGAAGATCTAACCCACACACCCAGGAGAAGATCTAACCCACACACCCAGGAGAAGATCTAACCCACACGCCCAGGAGAAGATCTAACCCACACACGCCCAGGAGAAGATCTAACCCACACGCACAGGAGAAGATCTAACCCACACACGCCCGGGAGAAGATCTAACCCACACGAACAGGAGAAGATCTAACCACACACACAGGAGACGACCCACAACAGGAGAAGATCTAACACACACACGAACAGGAGAAGATCTAACACACACACGAACAGGAGAAGATCTAACCCACACACGAACAGGAGAAGATCTAACCCACACACCAGGAGAAGATCTAACCCACACGCCCAGGAGAAGATCTAACCCACACACGCCCGGGAGAAGATCTAACCCCACACAGGAGAAGATAACGAACGAACAGGAGAAGATCTAACCCACACACGAACAGGAGAAGATCTAACCCACACACGAACAGGAGAAGATCTAACCCACACACAAACAGGAGAAGATCTAACCCACACGCCCAGGAGAAGATCTAACCCACACACAAACAGGAGAAGATCTAACCCACACACGAACCAGGAGAAGATCTAACCCACACACGAACAGGAGAAGATCTAACCCACACGAACAGGAGAAGATCTAACACACACACGAACAGGAGAAGATCTAACCCACACACGAACAGGAGAAGATCTAACCCACACACGCCCAGGAGAAGATCTAACCCACACGAACAGGAGAAGATCTAACCCACACACGAACAGGAGAAGATCTAACCCACACAAACAGGAGAAGATCTAACCCACACACAAACAGGAGAAGATCTAACCACACACGAACAGGAGAAGATCTAACCCACACACGAACAGGAGAAGATCTAACCCACACACGAACAGGAGAAGATCTAACCCACACACGAACAGGAGAAGATCTAACCCACACACGAACGGGAGAAGATCTAACCACACACGAACGGGAGAAGATCTAACCCACACACGAACAGGAGAAGATCTAACCCACACACGAACAGGAGAAGAACTAACCCCAAGATTGAACTACACATGAGAAGATCTATTGAATATATGAAATGACCACAACCTAAGAGAAGATCCAACATCCACAGAAAGGTTTATCCATGAAGCGTCCTATAAGACAGAGATCTCCTCTCCATTCCATGAGAAGATGATCCACTGAAACCACCACACGTTCTCCATGCTCCGCTATGTTAAGTGAAGTTCGGACTAATTATACTGCCCCCTGCAGGCCAATCATCTCAATGTTCCTCCCTGTGGTTTGGAGACGATAAGTGAATGACAGATGGAGAGACTGCAGGTGGTGAGAAGGAGAAGAAGATGGTGGTGGGTTTGAGGAGGAGATGATGGGCAGGAGAATGATTACAGTGTAAAACCAGAGAAAGCAGCTGCATGTAAGTCCCAAAATAACCCAAAGAAAAAGAAACGTTTCATAGCTAGAACCAAAAAACAAACAAACAAAAACACAAACACATGGGATTTTCTGTGATGAGATGAAAATCAGCCTCAGGTTCTTCTTCCTCCTGGAAGCTCCAGGTTTCTCCATCACAAAGAACCGCTTCAAAAATAACCAAAAAAAAACCTACAAGGGATTTTATTTTACAATGTGAGAAAATGTTAACCCCCCCCCCTTTTTAACAAACAAACAAACAAACAAACAAACCATCTTCAATCCATCGTATCTGTGATTGATCTACACAAGTCTTGTTTGCTCCTTTAAAAAGGTTCCATATGGTCCTCCGGGGATGGGGGGGGGGTATCATCCTTCTCCATCTACAGAACCCTCAGGGAAAGCTGGTTTCCTCCCTCAGGCTTGTTTAACTTTCATTCATTTGTGTGTGTTAGATCACAACCAAAACCCCAGATTTCCATCGCGGCCGACTTTCTCATTTATTTCATCTGATTGGGTTTTTTTTTTTTTACCCTGTAAGAGCATTACTACTGTGTGTTTGGGATTAATATTTCACTAATCCCTCGCTCCACAGCGTGCCGATCATCATCTCCTGCTTCTTAACGCCATTTCCACACAGTTTTTATTATTTTTAATTCTGGAGGGAAAAACCGTGCGAGAGAATTCGTGCGACAGTCTCGCTCACTATCATCCTTAAATCCATCTGTCCACTTTCTCCAACATGGCCATGTGGAGCTCCATCACCACCATCATCGCCATTACTATCATCATCATCACCTTCACCACCATCAGCAGCACCAACAGCACAGCACGGCACACCACCATCATCAGCACCACATGAGCACCTCACCACCATCATCATCAGTCACAGTCATCACCAAGCATCAGCACCAGCATCACCACATCACCATCACCCCAGCATCATCCACCAGCATCCAGGACGAGCAGCATCATCACCATCCAGTCACCATCACCCATCATCATCATCATCACCATCACCCATCATCACACCATCACACACACATCACATCATCCCACATCATCATCACACACAATCACCAGCATCAGCAGCAGAACAGCAGCACCAGCAGCATCATCAGCATCATCATCACAGCATCAGCATCAAGCATCACCATCACCACAAGGAGCACCATCATCATCAGACCAGCACACCATCACATCACATCATCAGAAACCTTCATCATACATCATCATCAGAACATCATCATCACACACCTCACCATCATCACCATCACCATCATCATAACACCATCATCATCACTATCATCATCATCATCATCATCATTACCATCATCATCACCATCATCATCATATCATCATCATCATCACATCCCCATCATCATCATCACATCATCATCACCATCATCACACCATCATCATCATCACTCATCATCACATCATCATCATCATTACCATCATCATCACCATCATCATCACCATCACATCA
>JACRUU010000001.1:710661-715661 GCA_030449085.1 Kryptopterus vitreolus
ATTTTTTTTGTAACGTTTGTAAAGTTTGCAGCACGACTCATTTATTCCAAACAGAAGCGCGGTGTTGTAGGTGTGTGTGTGGCGCTGCGGGATAAACATCACAAACACCTAAACAACCACAACAAACAGGTAAACAAATAGCGGGACGTTTTCCACTTTGTATCCAAAATCTGCAATTTAATCAATTGCAATTAATCAATCAATTAATTGCAATTGTAACAGACACCAGTTTAAGGATGGTTTTTGTCATATATTACAGTGTTAGGAAATTCGGGTTACTGCTGGAACAGAGAGGCTTAAGGGCCTTGCTCAAGGGCCCAAAAATGCAGCTTGGCGATGCAGAGGCTCGAACCAACAACCTTCTGAATATTCAATTCAATTCAATTCAGTTTTATTTATAAAGCGCTTTTTACAATGTGTCATCGTCTCAAAGCAGCTTTACAAGATACTCAACATTAAATATTAACCTGTGAGCGTCTCACGTTCTCTACAGAGCGTCTCACGTTCTCTACAGAGCGTCTCACGTTCTCTACAGAGCGTCTCACGTTCTCTACAGAGCGTCTCACGTCTCAGAGCGTCTCACGTTCCCTACAGAGCGTCTCAACGTTCACTACAGAGTTCACGTCTCACGTTCACGTCTACAGAGCGTCTCACGTCTCGTTCACTACAGAGCGTCTCACGTTCTCTACAGAGAGTCTCACGTTCACTACAGAGCGTCTCACAGAGTGTTCCCTACAGAGTCTCACGTCTCACATTCCCTACAGAGCGTCTCACATTCCCTACAGAGCGTCTCACATTCCCTACAGAGCGTCTCACGTTCACTACAGACAGACGTCTCACGTTCTCTACAGAGCGTCTCACGTTCTCTACAGACCGTCTCACGGACGCTACAGAGCCTACCGTCTCACGGACGCTACACTACCTTCACCCTACAGAGCGTCTCACGTTCTCTACAGAGCGTCTCACGTTCGCTACAGAGCGTCTCACGTTCTCTACAGAGCGTCTCACGTTCACTACAGACGTTCCCTACAGAGCGTCTGTCTCACGTTCCCTACAGAGCGTCTCACGTTCTCAGAGCTTCTCACGTTCCCTACAGAGCGTCTCACGTTCCCTACAGAGCGTCTCACGTTCCCTACAGAGCGTCTCACGTTCCCTACAGAGAGTCTCACGTTCACTACAGAGCGTCTCACGTTCCCTATAGAGAGTCTCACGTTCACTACAGAGCGTCTCACGTTCTCTACAGACCGTCTCACGTTCACGTTCTACAGAGCGTCTCACGTTCTCTACAGTTCACTACAGAGCGTCTCACATTCCCTACAGAGCGTCTCACATTCTACACGTCTCACATTCCCTACAGAGCGTCTCACATTCCCTACAGAGCGTCTCACATTCCCTACAGAGCGTCTCACATTCCCTACAGAGCGTCTCACATTCCCTACAGAGCGTCTCAGTGTCTCACGTTCCCTACAGAGCGTCGTTCACAGTGTTCGTTCCTACAGAGCAAGAGTCTCACGTTCAGAGCGTCTCACGTTCACTACAGAGACGTTCAGAGTGTCTCGCCTTCTACTACAGAGCGTCTCACGTTCTCTACAGAGCGTCTCACGTTCACTACAGAGCGTCTCACGTTCTACAGAGTGTTCGCCTTCACTACAGAGCGTCTACAGAGCGTCACTACAGACCGTCTCAGCGTCTCACATTCCCTACAGAGCGTCTCACATTCCCTACAGAGCGTCTCACATTCCCTACAGAGCGTCTCACATTCCCTACAGAGCGTCTCACATTCCCTACAGAGCGTCTCACGTTCCCTACAGAGCGTCTCTACGAGCGTCTCGTTCACTACAGAGCGTCTCACGTTCACTACAGAGCGTCTCTCACAGAGTGTCTCACGTTCCCTACAGAGTCACGTCTACACGTTCCCTACAGAGTGTCTCACGTCTCTCCCTACAGAGTGTCTCAGACGTCTCACATTCCCTACAGAGTCTCAGTTCACTACAGTGTCTCACGTTCACTACAGAGTCTCACGTTCTCTACAGAGCGTCTCACGTTCCCTACAGAGTGTCTCACGTTCCCTAGACCGTCTCACGTTCTACAGTCACGTCTCAGACGTCTCACATTCCCTACAGAGCGTCTCACGTCCCTACAGACGTTCCCTACAGAGTCTCACGTCTCACGTTCCCTACAGAGCGTCTCACAGAGTTCGTTCTCTACAGAGCGTCTCACGTTCAAGACCCTACAGAGTCTCACGTCTCACGTTCACGTTCCTACAGAGTTACCCTACAGAGCGTCTCACGTTCCCTACAGAGTGTCTCGCGTTCACTACAGAGCGTCTCACGTTCAGTCTATACAGAGTCTCACGTCTCACGTTCACTACAGAGTACAGAGCGTCTCACGTTCTCTACAGACCGTCTCACGTTCACTACAGAGCGTCTACAGACCGTCTCACGGACGCTACACTACCTTCACGTCTACAGAGTCTCACGCGTCTCACGTTCTCTACAGAGTTCGTCTACAGAGCGTCTCACGTTCCCTACAGAGCGTCTCACAGTGTTCCCTACAGAGCGTCTCACATTCCCTACAGAGCGTCTCACACGTTCCCTACAGAGTCTAGTTCCCAGTCTCACGTTCGTCTACAGAGCGTCTCACGTTCACTACAGAGCGTCTCACGTTCCCTACAGAGCGTCTCACGTCTCACATTCCCTACAGAGCGTCTCACAGTTCCCTACAGAGTCCACTACAGAGCGTCTCACGTTCCCTACAGAGTGTCTCACGTTCCCTACAGAGTGTCTCACGTTCCCTACAGAGCGTCTCACGTTCACTACAGAGCGTCTCACAGAGTTCCCTACAGTCTCAGTGTCTCACGTTCACTACAGAGCGTCTCAGACGTTCACTACAGAGTACAGAGCGTCTCACGTTCTCTACAGAGTGTCTCACGTTCCCTACAGAGTTCCCTACAGAGTGTCTCACGTTCCCTACAGAGTGTCTCACGTTCCCTACAGAGTGTCTCACGTTCCCTACAGAGTGTCTCACGTTCCCTACAGAGTGTCTCACGTTCCCTACAGAGTGTCTCACGTTCCCTACAGAGTGTCTCACGTTCCCTACAGAGTGTCTCACGTTCCCTACAGAGTGTCTCACGTTCCCTACAGAGTGTCTCACGTTCCCTACAGAGTGTCTCGTTCACTACGTTCCCTACAGAGTGTCTCACGTTCTCTCAGAGTCCTACAGCGTCTCACGTTCACTACAGAGCGTCTCACGTTCCCTACAGAGTGTCTCATTCTCAGACCGTTCCCTACAGAGCGTCTCACATTCCCTACAGAGCGTCTCACATTCCCTACAGAGCGTCTCACATTCCCTACAGAGCGTCTCACATTCCCTACAGAGCGTCTCACATTCCCTACAGAGCGTCTCACGTTCCCTACAGAGCGTCTCACGTTCCCTACAGAGCGTCTCACAGATTCGTCTCCTACAGAGCGTCTCACGTCACTACAGAGCGTCTCACGTTCCCTACAGAGCGTCTCACATTCCCTACAGAGCGTCTCACGTTCCCTACAGAGCGTTCTCTACAGAGCGTCTCACGTTCACTACAGAGCGTCGTTCTACAGGAGCGTCTTCGTTCCTACAGAGCGTCTCAGTCTCACGTCTCACGTCTCACTACAGAGCGTCTCACAGAGCGTTCCCTACAGACGCTACAGAGCGTCTCACATTCCCTACAGACGTCTACACGTTCACGATTCCCTACAGAGTTCCCTACGTCTCACGTTCCCTACAGAGTGTCTCACGTTCACTACAGAGCGTCTCACGTTCACTAGAGAGTCTCACGTTCACTACAGAGCGTCTCACGTTCACTCCCTACAGAGCGTCTCACGTTCCCTACAGAGCGTCTCACGTTCCCTACAGAGTGTCTCACGTTCTCTATAGACCGTCTCACGTATTCCCTACAGAGCGCTACAGAGCGTCTCACATTCCCTACAGAGCGTCTCACATTCCCTACAGAGTGTCTCACGTTCTCTATAGACCGTCTCACGGATGCTACAGAGCGTCTCACATTCCCTACAGAGTGTCTCACGTTCTCTATTCCCAGACCGTCTCACGGAGTTCTCTACAGAGCGTCTCACATTCCCTACAGAGTGTCTCACGTCTCACATTCCCTACAGAGCGTCTCACGTTCCCTACAGAGTGTCTCACGTTCCCTACAGAGCGTCTCACGTTCACTACAGAGCGTCTCACGTCTCACATTCCCTACAGAGTCTCACGTCTCACGTTCCCTACAGAGCGTCTCACGTTCCTACAGAGCGTCTCACGTTCCCTACAGAGCGTTCCCTACAGTTCACTACAGTCACGTCTCACGTTCCCTACAGAGTCTCAGTTCTACAGTGTCTCACGTTCCCTACAGAGTGTCTCACGTTCTCTATAGACCGTCTCACGGATGCTACAGAGCGTCTCACATTCCCTACAGAGCGTCTCACGTTCCCTACAGAGCGTCTCACGTTCCCTACAGAGCGTCTCACGTTCCCTACAGAGCGTCTCACATTCCCTACAGAGCGTCTCACACGTTCCCTACAGAGCGTCTCACACGTTCCCTACAGAGTCGTCTCAGTTCAGTGTTCCCTACAGAGCGTCTCACGTTCCCTACAGAGTCTCACGTCTCACGTTCTCTACAGAGCGTCTCACGTTCACTACAGAGCGTCTCACTCACATTCGTTCAGTCTAGTACAGAGCGTCTCACGTTCCCTACAGAGCGTCTCACGTTCCCTACAGAGTGTCTCACGTTCCCTACAGAGCGTCTCACGTTCCCTACAGAGCGTCTCACGTTCCCTACAGAGTGTCTCGCCTTCACTACAAAGCGTCTCACGTTCCCTACAGAGTGTCTCACGTTCCCTACAGAGTGTCTCACGTTCCCTACAGAGTGTCTCACGTTCCACTGATGTGAATGTTTTGCATGCAGGCGTGTGATTGGCTACAACGAACAAAAGAATTGGATTTGGTTGGAAGATTGCTCATTA
>JACRUU010000001.1:720661-722224 GCA_030449085.1 Kryptopterus vitreolus
TATATATTATATATAAATATATTGAATCGTCAAATCGAATATTTTAATGCATTTGAAAAAGTAACTGCACTGATTTAGATGCCTTGTGCATGTGTGTGTGTGTGTGTGTGTGTGTGTGTGTGTGTGTGTGTGTGTGTGTGTGTGTGTGTGACAGGGATTTGTATTATTTGTGGAATTGGTCACGCCTGAGCACCTGGCATCTAAATTTCCTATAATTGAGGTAGGAGGCGTGTTCTCCCGGCGTGTTCTCCCGGCGTGTTCTCCCGGCGTGCTCTCCCTGCATGTGTTCTCCCGGTGTGTTCCCCGTGCGTGTGCTCGATGCCGTGTCACGCGTGATGTATGTTCTTGACTCTAATAAGCTCCTCACACACACGTCATACATCAGCGAGCAGCCTTTTAAACCCGCGCTCCATAAATCCACATTTATAAATATGACATTTGAGTGTAAAGTGTGTGGAAGGTGTGTGCATGAATACAGAGAGTGTGGTGTGTGTGTGTGTGTGTGTGTGTGGACTGACAATAGAGAAGCCTACAGTGTGTGTACGGTGAGGAGGAGGAATGAATGAAAGCCATTTCATGCCGCCTCCATCTAATCCATTCTCATCACGCTGATTAATGCCGAGCTGCTGCGAGTCCTGCTGCATAGAGATCACTCAAATTATGACACGTGTGTGTGTGTGTGTGTGTGTGTGTGTGTGTGTGTGTGTGTGTTGTTTGGGGGACATGTCAAGAAGAAAATTCGTGATTTATGCCCAAAAAGCGAAAACTGCATGTGATAAGTGCACTGTTACACCATGTGTGTAATTACAGGTGTGTCTTATAGTCTTATAAATATTGTGTTGTTATGGATACAGTGTAGTCGGGAGTGTATTGTGGTCGTCACGGCTGTTGTGTTGTTGTTACGGTTGTGTTGTAGTCATTTCAGTTGTGTTGTTGTCGTTACAGTTGTGTTGTAGTCATTTCAGTTGTGTTGTAGTCGTTACAGTTGTGTTGTAGTCATTTCAGTTGTGTTGTTGTCGTTACAGTTGTGTTGTAGTCATTTCAGTTGTGTTGTTGTCGTTACAGTTGTGTTGGAGTTGTTACAGTTGTGTTGTAGTCATTACAGTTGTGTTGTTGTCATTATAATTGTGTTGCAGTCATTTCAGTTATGTTGTTGTCGTCATAGTTGGGCTGTTACAGTTGTGCTGTAGTCATTTTAATTGTGTTGTAGTCGTTACGGTTGTGTTGTAATTGTTACAGTTGCTCTGTAACTGGTAAACTTGTGTTGTAGTTGTTAAAGTTGTGTTGCAGCTGTTAAAGTTGCGTTGTAGTTATTAAAGTTATGTTACAGTTGTGCTGTAATTGTTACAGTTGTATTGTATTTGTAAATGTTGTGTTGTACCTGTTACAGTTGTGTTCTAGTTGTTAAAAAGTTGTGTTGTAGCTGTTAAAGTTGTGTTACAGTTGTGTAGTTACCTCCTCCAGATGAGGAGTCCTACCCCGAGCGACAGCAGCATAATAAGAGCAGCTACTGACACCACCACCAAGATCACCACAGGACTCTGCTCACTGGATGCCAGGGCC
>JACRUU010000001.1:722724-730224 GCA_030449085.1 Kryptopterus vitreolus
GGGGTCAACTCTCTCAAAAATTGCAGAAGCTTGTCTCCGTCTCCACTCACCTCCCTGAACTTGGCTTTGAGTGCAGAATTGCACTGCAGGTTGTGTAATATGTGATTCCACTAGGAGTCAATCTCGGGTATAACTTTGACTTTCAGTTGCACGGAAGCTGTGGCGCATGCGCACTTTCGCTTTCCGATCGTTATCAGAGAAAGGCGTATACATGGCAGAGAGATCTGGGCAGCTAAATCGGAGTTCTCCTTCTCCAATCGTATCGGATAGCGGCAGTTATCCGAATTTCTCAAGTGTCATATAAACGCATTTACTGTTAAGTTTCAGTTTCACCCGCGACGCGCCTACAATAAGTAGGACGGAGTTTGTGAGAAGAACAAACACACAGCACCTCAATGAGCGGGATCGGTTATGATGGAGATGGCTACAGACACAGACACAGACACAGGCTGGATCACAGATCACAGCACCTCCTTCATTTCTGAGCTGAGAGGCAGCGGATGACTGTGGGCTTCTCCTCCGCCCACCTTACTGGAGGAATGAATGAATGAGTGAGTGAGCGAGGCACTGGACAGCCCAGCCGATGTCCCGCCCTCCAGAGCCATATACCTCACCGTGATTGGTTCGTTCAGCTCCGCACACAACAAGACGTGTGTGATGTGTGTGTGTGTGTGTGTGTTGTGTGTGTGTGTGTGTGTGTGTGAGGGAAGGAACCATGAGCCAGGCTGATGTGCGCAGCCATGGCTCTGGTTCGGGGTATGAGTTCGTTGTATTGTCTTTAAGATGACGTACTTCTAGGTTACACCTGGGCTGTTAAAATAAAAGCTCTTTGTTCTTCTAAAGTCAATTCTGCTACTTCTGCTTCTTCACCGCTTGCCGTAACAACAATCTTGACGTCAATCTTTCTTATTAAGACGGGGACGTCAATCTTTCTTATTAAAACGGGGGCCGCAAATTATCGTCCCGGGGGCCGCAGTTGGCCCGCGGGCCGCGAGTCTGAGACCCCTGCCCCTGCTCTAATCCATCTCCTCCACCTCCTCAACCACATCCATCTCCTCAACCCCCTCCATCTAATCCATCTCCTCCACCCCCTCCATCTCCTCCACCTCCTCAACCCCCTCCATCTAATCCATCTCCTCCACCCCCTCAACCTTCTCCATCTCCTCCACCCCCTCCTCCACCACATCCATCTCCACCACTCACCCCCTTCATCTCCTCCATCTCCTCAACCCCCTCCATCTAATCCATCTCCTCAACCCCCTCCACCCCCTCCATCTCCTCCACCACATCCATCTCCTCAACCCCCTCCATCTAATCCATCTCCTCCACCCTCTCCATCTACTCCACCACCTCCATCTCCTCCACCACATCCATCTAATCCACCACATCCATCTAATCCATCTTCTCAACCACATCCATCTAATCCATCTCCTCCACCCCCTCAACCCCCTCCATCTAATCCATCTCCTCCACCACATCCATCTAATCCATCTCCTCAACCACATCCATCTAATCCACCACATCCATCTAATCCATCTTCTCAACCACATCCATCTAATCCATCTCCTCAACCCCCTCCATCTAATCCATCTCCTCCACCACATCCATCTAATCCACCACATCCATCTAATCCATCTTCTCAACCACATCCATCTAATCCATCTCCTCAACCCCCTCCATCTACTCCATCTCCTCCACCCCCTCCATCTAATCCACCCTCTCCATCTCCTCCACCCCCTCCATCTCCTCCACCCCCTCAACCCCCTCCATCTAATCCATCTCCTCCACCCCCTCCATCTCCTCCACCACATCCATCTAATCCATCTCCTCCACCCCCTCCATCTCCTCCACCTCCTCAACCACATCCATCTAATCCATCTCCTCCACCCCCTCAACCTTCTCCATCTCCTCAACCACCTCCATCTAATCCACTCCTCCACCTCCTCCATCTCCTCCATCTCCTCCACCCCCTCCACCACCTCCATCTCCTCCACCTCCACCACCTCCTCAATCTCATCCATCTCCTCCACCCCCTCCATCTCCTCCACCTCCTCAACCCCCTCCATCTAATCCATCTCCTCAACCCCCTCCACCCCCTCCATTATTGCTAACCCCTCATCTAACCATCTAATCCACCACATCCATCTCCTCAACCACATCCATCTAATCCATCTCCTCCACCCCCTCCATCTCCTCCACCTCCTCAACCACATCCATCTAATCCACCACATCCATCTCCTCCATCTACTCCACCCTCTCCATCTCCTCCACCACATCCATCTAATCCATCTCCTCACCCCCTCAACCCCCTCCATCTAATCCATCTCCTCACCACATCCATCTCCTCAACCCCCTCATCTCCTCCATCTCCATCTCTCCCCCTCCATCTAATCCATCTCCTCAACCCCCTCCATCCCCCTCCACCCCCTCCATCTCCTCCACCTCCTCCACCCCCTCCACCTCCATCTAATCCACCACATCCATCTAATCCATCTCCTCCACCCCCTCAACCACCTCCATCTAATCCATCTCCTCCACCACATCCATCTCCTCCACCTCCTCAACCCCCTCCACCACATCCATCTAATGTGTGTGTGTGTGTGTATATATACGGTGTGTGCATGTATATGTGTGTGTGTGTGTGTGTGTAGGTGTGCGTACGTGTGTGTGTGTGTAGTATGTGTGTATGTGTGTATGTATGTATATGTGTGTGTGTATGTGTGGGTGTGTATATGTGTGTGTGTGTGAATGTATGTGTGGTGTGTGTGTGTCTGTCTAGATGTGTGTGTGTGTGTATGTGGTATGTGTGTGTGTGTGTGTGTGTCATATGTGTGTGTGACAGTATGACTGATGGATGTAGACAGTGAAAGCTCTGATAGGATCAAGTGTATGAACAAAGGGAATGATGGAGGGATTGGAGTGTTGGAGGTGGAGCTCAGTGGTGATGGTGGAGGTGGAGGAGATGGTGGAGGTGGAGTGTGTGAGTAAGTGTGTGTGTGTGAGTATGTGAGTGATTAGGTTTCCTCTCTTGCTCCTGGTGTGTATTACCTAAAAGGTACTGAGTTTATTAGTGTCTCTTATTAGAGCATCAGCTACTGACAGGTTTTTAATAGAGATTCCAAACACACACAACACACACACACACACACACCACACACACACACGCAACACCACACGCACACACCACGCAACACACGGCGCACACACGCACGCACGCACGGCACGCACGCAACACACGCAAGCATCGCAGCCCCGCACACGGCACACACACACACACACACACCACACACACGCACACACACACACACAAACACACACACACAACCACACACCACACACGCACACACGCACGCACACACACACACACAAACACACACGCAGCACGCACACACACAATGAAGTAGAAGTTTGTGTAGAGATAATGAATGAACAGTAGTTCTGTAAACACACATTCAATATTTGGTTGGTGTGTGTGTGCCCCTGTCCGTCCGTGTGTGTGTGTGTGTGTGTGTGTGTGCTTGTCCGTCCGTCTGTGCGTGCGTGTGTGTGTGTGTGCCTGTCCGTCCGTGTGTGTGTGAGCGCGCGCCTGTCCGTCCATGTGTGTGTGTGGGTGTGTGCTTGTCCGTCCGTATGTGTGTGTGTGTGTGTGTGTGTGTGTGTGTGTGTGTGTGTGTGTGTGTGTGTGTGTGTGTGTGTGTGTGTGTGTGTCCATGTGTGTGTTGGGTGTGTGTGTGTGTGTGTTGTCCGTCAGTGTGGTGTGTGTGGGGAGTGCGCGCATGTGTGTAGTAAAAGGTCATTTGTCAAGCTGTCCTAATCTGATTACATGTGTGTGACTCTGGGGTGTTTACACACTCACTCGGAGCGGCCACAGTGATGGATGCTGATGCCAAATAACAAGAGCCCCACAACACACACACACACACACACACACACACACACACACACACACACACACACACACACACACACACACACACACACACACACACACACAGTGTAAATTCTCAGATTTAGACTGTAAGATCTCATGTAGGTTTCATTTTCTAAAAACTGACTGGTACAAAATGGGCGGGGCTTACACACGGGGCTGGGGCGGGGCTTACACACATTAATATTCATTGGATAATATCCAGTAATGCAACACTGCTGAGAAGAGCGATGAGAAGAGTCGAGAGCTGAGAGGAGAGAAGAGAGGAGAGACGAGAGAGATCAGAGGAGAGACCTGAGCTGCTGAGATGATACATGAGAGCTGCTGAGACGTGAGCTGAGAGGAGCCAGGAGGAGAGACGCGATCTGAGATTAGAGATGCGAGCTGAGATTAGAGACATGATCTGAGTGGAGAGACGTGAGCTGAGAGGCGAGATGAGACGTGTGCTGAGAGGAGAGGAGAGATGAGCTGAGAGGAGAGATGAGAGGAGAGGCGAGACGTGTGCTGAGAGGAGAGGAGAGATGAGCTGAGGAGAGATGAGAGGCGAGACGTGTGCTGAGAGGAGAGGAGAGATGAGCTGAGAGGAGAGATGAGAGGAGAGGCGAGACGTGTGCTGAGAGGAGAGGAGAGAGGTGAGCGGAGAGATGAGCTGAGAGGAGAAGAGAGATGAGAGGAGAGACGCGAGACGTGTGCTGAGAGGAGAGACGCGAGAGGAGAGATGAGCTGAGAGGAGAAGAGAGATGAGAGGAGAGACGCGAGACGTGTGCTGAGAGGAGAGACGCGAGAGGAGAGATGAGCTGAGAGGAGAAGAGAGATGAGAGGAGAGACGCGAGAGGAGAGATGAGCTGAGAGGAGAAGAGAGATGAGAGGAGAGACGCGAGAAGAGAGATGAGCTGAGAGGAGAAGAGAGATGAGAGGAGAGACGCGAGACGTGTGCTGAGAGGAGAGACGCGAGAGGAGAGATGAGCTGAGAGGAGAAGAGAGATGAGAGGAGAGACGCGAGACGTGTGCTGAGAGGAGAGACGCGAGAGGAGAAGAGAGATGAGAGGAGAGACGCGAGAAGAGAGATGAGCTGAGAGGAGAAGAGAGATGAGAGGAGAGACGCGAGAAGAGAGATGAGCTGAGAGGAGAAGAGAGATGAGAGGAGAGACGCGAGAAGAGAGATGAGCTGAGAGGAGAAGAGAGATGAGAGGAGAGACGCGAGAAGAGAGATGAGCTGAGAGGAGAAGAGAGATGAGAGGAGAGACGCGAGAAGAGAGATGAGCTGAGAGGAGAAGAGAGATGAGAGGAGAGACGCGAGACGTGTGCTGAGAGGAGAGACGCGAGAGGAGAGATGAGCTGAGAGGAGAAGAGAGATGAGAGGAGAGACGCGAGACGTGTGCTGAGAGGAGAGAGGTGAGAGGAGAGATGAGCTGAGAGGAGAAGAGAGATGAGAGGAGAGACGCGAGAAGAGAGATGAGCTGAGAGGAGAAAAGAGATGAGAGGAGAGACGCGAGACGTGTGCTGAGAGGAGAGACGCGAGAGGAGAGATGAGCTGAGAGGAGAAGAGAGATGAGAGGAGAGACGCGAGACGTGTGCTGAGAGGAGAGAGGTGAGAGGAGAGATGAGCTGAGAGGAGAGACGCGAGACGTGTGCTGAGAGGAGAGATTATAATGGGGTCGTATGAAAGTAAACAGACGTTAAAGAGAGTTGGATCAGGAGCGAGACAATATAATACATCAGCCTCATTACTGTCCCGACCTCACCGTCTCCATGGAAACCAAGAATTCATTATAAGGGACCTCACTATATACATATATATAGATATTTAATATACACCACACACACACACAAACATCACTTGTGTCTTACACACACACACACACCACATGTTATATACACACACACAACACCATTTATGTGTATATATACACACACACACACAAACCACCACATGGTATATTATAACACACACACACACACACCACTTATGTGTTATATATCACACACCCACTAAACAACTATGTGTATATAGGCACACCACACACACACAAAACATCATACTGTGTATATTCTTACCACACACACACCAATATGTGTATTATACACACACAACAAAACCCACGATGTGTATATATACACACACACACACACATACAACCACTATGTGTATATATGCCACACACACACACACACACACCAACACTATTGTTATATATGCAAACAACACACACACACACACACAAAACATCATATGTTTTAGTATACACAACAAACCACTATTTTATATATATACACACACACACACACACCACTATGTGTATATATGCACACACACACACACCACTATGTGTATATATACACACACACACAAACACCACTATGTGTATATATACACACACACACACAAACCACTATGTGTATATATGCACAACAACACACACACAACACACCAATATGTGTATTATGACACAGCCACACACCACCACCCACACACAACACCATATGTGTATATATACACACACACACCCACACACAACCCCACACACACACACACACACTCCACTATGCAGTATTATACATTAAATACACACAACACACAACACACACACACATTCTCAACACACTTCAGCACATACTTCAATCTGGAATTATACACACACCACACACACACACACACACACACACACACACCACACTGATTAGCAGATTCTTCATACTGGTGGTTATACACACAAAACACACACACACATACATAGATACATACAAACCTTACAATCCGAACACGCCGCAGTGACAGATTAATACCATAATGCTACTGTTATTATAATAATGAAATAATAATATAATAATAATAATAATAATATACATTTATAGCAGAGAGACATACTGAAAACAACATGGGACGTGTGTGTGTGTGTGTGTGTGTGTGTGTGTGTGTGTACCTCTTTAAACAGGGGATGGGTTGGGATCTGCTCCAGCATGGCCCATTGACCGTGGCCTGGCGAATGTTACCATCGTCTTCTCTGGAGCTCTGAGTGCCATTGGGAGTTCCTCTGGAAGCTCGTATCGGCTCGTTAAAGTACGGCTCCACACCAGGTCAGAGGCCCCGCCTGCACAATACCAGCACCTAACACACACACACACACACACACTCAGCAAAGACAATATATCAACTACATTTTCTTGATGACGACGACGACAATAGAGATACAAAGACAGAGTGTGTGTGTGTGTGTGTGTGTGTTTTTGTGCTGGTGAATGCCCACAGATCTATAAGTGTGTTACAGAATCAATGGAGACGTCTTTATAAACTACTGGACAAACCCACAGTGACAGGCGAGGACACACACACACACAAACCACACACACACACACACACACACACACACACACAACCACACACACCACAGAGAGAAAATCACCACAAAATGAGGGGGAGTGGAGACGGACGGACTGATAGGATGGTGAAAGAGGTGTTGTGTTGTGTGTGTTGTGTGTGTGTGTGTGTGTGAATGCTGATCAGGGAACACTGTGGAAAAGAATGAATCATCCACTGATATAAAGAGTTGTAAAGTGCGCTGGCGTTGGAT
>JACRUU010000001.1:737724-740234 GCA_030449085.1 Kryptopterus vitreolus
GACAGATGGGCGGTGCGGAGAGACAGACCTGAGGCGGTTGGTGTAGGTGTCGACGCAGGTCTTCATCCTGGCCAATAGCGTGCTGACAGAGGTGTGGCTCTGAGCATTAGGCTCCTCCTCCTCCTCTTCCTCAGTGGTGGAGTTGGAAAGAGGGAGCAGAAGAGGAACGAGGGAGGAGGAGGAGGACAAAGCACGCAGGAGCTCCAGCAGAGCGCGGTACAGAGGGACGTGACGAGCCATGTCCAGTACTGAGAGAGAGAGAGAGAGAGAGATCAGTAATGTCTCATCCTTTAATCTCTCCATCCTTCAGCAGATAGAGATGGAGAGATGAACAGATGGAGAGATGGAGAACAGACATCCAGGACGTTCAGTAACAGCACTGGTATTCCTCAGGGTCGTATTCTCTCCCCACTGCACTTCTCATTCTCCTCTCACATCCCTCTACACATCCCCCTGTCCGTCCCTCTACTCATCCCCCTGTCCGTCCCTCTACTCATCCCCCTGTCTGTCCCTCTACACATCCCCCTGTCCGTCCCTCTACTCATCCCCCTGTCTGTCCCTCTACACATCCCCCTGTCCGTCCCTCTACTCATCCCCCTGTCCATCCCTCTACTCATCCCCCTGTCCATCCCTCTACTCTCCCTCTACACATACATCTACACATCCCTCTGTCCATCCCTTTACACATCCCTCTATTCATCCCCCTATCCATCCCTCTACTCATCCCCCTGTCCATCCCTCTATTCTCCCTCTGTCTATAATTTGCTCCATTTTATAGCACTTTTATTTTCCTCTCTCCATCTGTCTGTCATACCAGTATCTATCCATCATCTCTCTCTCTCCTCTCCCTCACACACACACACACACACACACGTTTCCTCTCCCTTCAATGTCAGAGCGAGTTGTGAATTCTCCTCACATTCCTCCTCCGCTTTGTGTCTTCCATTCAGTCACTGATTTACTATACACACACACACACACACACACACACACACACACACACACACACAACACACACACACACACACTCCTCTTAATCAGACACTGAGAATGGTGGTCGGGTGACCTCTCGGATGATAAATAATGTTAGTGTGAGTACTGAGGACACAAGAAGAGGGGTGTGTGTGTGTGTGTGTGTGAGTGTGTGTGGTGTGTGTGTGTGTGTGTGTTTTTTTGTGTGTTTTTGTGTTTGTGTGTGTGGTTGTGTGTGGGTGTGCGTGTGTGTGTGTGTGTGCGTGTGTGAGCGGGTGTGTGTGTGTGTGTGTGTGGTGAGTGTGAGTGTGTGTGTGTGTGCGTGTTGTGTGTGCGTGTGTGATGTGTGTGTGTGTGTGTGTATTTGTGTGTGTGTAGGTGTGTGTGTGTGGGGGTGTGTGTGTGTGCGGTGTCGTGGCGTGTGGGCGTGTGTGAGTGTGTGTGAGTGTGTGAGTGTGTGTGTGTGAGTGTGAGTGTGTGTGTGTGTGTGGGTGTGTGTGTGTGAGTGTGTGCGTGAGAGAGAGGGTGTGTGTGTGTGTGAGTGTGTGTGTGTGCAGTGTGAGTGTGTGTTGTGTGTGTGGCGTGTGTGTGTGTGTAGTGTATGGGACGGTTTATACCGTAGCTTTAGGACAGCCACGAAAGAGAGACAGGGAAAAATATGATCTAATAAACACATTCATTCTCTAATAACCGCACGGGGGGGGGGGGGGGGGTGGAGGGGAAGAGGGGGGGAGAGAGAGAGAGGGAGGGAAAAGAGGCACAGACAGTGAAAGTGAGACAGACAAAAAGAGTGAAAGAGACACAGACAGAAAATAAGAGAAACATATGGAAAGACAGTAAGAGAGAGACAGACAGTAAGAGAGAGAGAGACACACAGAATGAGAGACAGTAAGAGAGAGTAAGAGAGACAGACAGTAAGACAGATAGTGAGAGAGAGACAGAAAGAGAAAGGCAGTAAGAGAGAGACAGTAAGAGAGAGAGACAGTAAGAGAGAGAGAAGAGAGAGAGAGTAAGACAGAGAGAGACAGTAAGAGAGAGAGAGACAGACAGACAGTAGAGAGAGAGAAGAGAGTGAGTAATAGAGACAGACAGTAAGAGACCAGTAAGAGAGAGAGACAGACAGACAGTAGGAGAGAGACAGTAAGAGAGAGAGAGACAGACAGTAAGAGAGAGACAGGATGAGAGAGAGAGAGAGACAGTAAGAGAGAGAAAGAGAGACAAGAGGAGAGAGAGAGACAGTAAGAGAGAGAGAGACAAGAGGAGAGAGAGACAGTAAGAGAGAGACAGAGAGAGGAGGAGAGAGAAAGAGAGACAAGAGAGACAGAAGAGAAAGAGAGAAGACAGGACAGGCGGAGAGAGAGACAGAGGAGGAGGAGTGAGAGAGAGACAGGAGGAGTGAGAGAGAGAGGGACAGGAGAGAGAGAGGAGGAAGGAGGAGAGAGAGCGAGAAAGAGACGGAAGAGAGAGAGAGAGAGACAGGAGGAGAGAGAGAAGGGAGGAGGAGAGAGAGAGAGACAGGAGGAGGAGAGAGAGAGAGA
>JACRUU010000001.1:745734-750734 GCA_030449085.1 Kryptopterus vitreolus
ATCAGATGAGATTAGATGAGATCAGGATTTGGTGTGAGATGAGATCAGATGAGATCAGATCAGGATTTGATGTGAGATGAGATCAGATGAGTTCAGGATTTGGTGTGAGATGAGATCAGATGAGATCAGGATTTGATGTGAGATGAGATCAGATGAGATGAGATGAGATCAGGATTTGATGTGAGATGAGATCAGGATTTGGTGTGAGATGAGATCAGATGAGATCAGGATTTGATTTGAGCTGAGATCAGGATTTGATGTGAGATGAGATCAGGATTTGGTGTGAGATGAGATCAGGATTTGATGTGAGATGAGATCAGATGAGTTCAGGATTTGATGTGAGATGAGATCAGGATTTGATGTGAGATGAGATCAGATGAGATCAGGATTTGATTTGAGCTGAGATCAGATTTGATGATGTGAGATGAGATCAGGATTTGATGTGAGATGAGATGAGTTCAGGATTTGGTGTGAGATGAGATCAGGATTTGATGTGAGATGAGATCAGATGAGTTCAGGATTTGATGTGAGATGAGATCAGATGAGATCAGATGAGATCAGATGCTGCTAGGAAGCAGAAGAAAAGTTTATAAACATAAAGAAGGAATAAAAAGACAGAATGGGATTAAAGTGGTGTTTCCGAGTGGTTTCAGTGTTTCCAGTGCAGGAGTGTTTCTGGATCACATGTACACCATCACTCCCTCACTCCTCCTGTATCACCTGTATCACTCTGTCTGCTTTATTTCCTTCATTTCCTCCTGATGAAGAACCCGGGAGGAGCAGCACATCTCCTGCGTTCTGCGACTCGGGACTGGAGGACATGATGAAAGTGTTAATAAAGGATATGGAGACGTTGGGACACTGAGGAACGCAGGAGAGAGCATTACTCTGGAGACGATTCTCCTGCACAGGATTTCATTACAAAACCCCTGGAATAACATCTGTTCACTCCGACGCCGTGTGGGAGACACGGATATTTACAAAACAACAACCACTGAATCATATCAACAACAAACAAAAAATATCTGGGTGTGTTTTAATGGTGATGTATCTCTCGTGCACAAGTGTGTGTGTGTGTGTGTGTGTGTGTGTGTGTGTGTGTGTGTGTGTAGTGATCAGTCTGCACTAGTAATTTGCACCAGCAACTCCATCTGTCATCAGATAATCAATTACTGCAGACAATCAATGATCTTTCTCTTCCCACATTATTAACTCTTCTCGTCTTCTCGACACGCCTAAATTCTCTAACACCAACTCACTGCTGCTCTCGCTTAGGATTAGGACTTTTAGAGTTTGGGGTTTAGGATTAGGACTTTTAGAGTTTGGGGTTTAGGATTAGGACTTTTAGGGTTTGGGGTTTAGGATTAGGACTTTTTAGGGTTTGGGGTTTAGGATTAGGACTTTTAGGGTTTGGGGTTTAGGATTAGGACTTTTAGAGTTTGGGGTTTAGGATTAGGACTTTTAGAGTTTGGGGTTAGGTTAGGAATTAGGGTTTAGGGATAGGAATTAGGGTTTGTGGTTTAGGGTTATGGTTTGGGGTTTAGGGTTAGAAATTAGGGTTTGGGGTTTACGATTAGGAATTAGGGTTTGGGGTTTAGGGTTAGGATTAGGGTTTGGGGTTTAGGGTTTGTCAGCCTGTGTGAGCACTTCCGGCGATCAGGAGGAACCTCCCACCTGGCAACCCGCTACCCGGAAATGGCGTCCATCTGTCTGGCGTATATAAGGACCCCAAAGACCCTCTGTCAGTGCCAGATTGTTTTCAAGGTTCGTCCTTGATCACTCTCCAGGTATTGTTTTCCCGACCAGCTATCGCTTTTTGTTACCGACCTGTTTCCGTCCCTTCGTTCTTCCGACCTCCGGCTTCCCGACCTCGCCTGTCTCCGGATTCTCTCTGCTCAACTCCGTCGCGCTCATCGTGCTTCATCAAGCTTCAAGCTCCGGCTCAAGCTGCATGTTCAACGCGCGTTCAACGCGCTCATCGTGCTTCAAGCTCTGGCTCTGGCTCAACGCGCTCGCGCTCCGCTCTGCTCAACGCGCTTCAACGCGCTTCAACGCGCTCTCGCTCAACGTGCTCAACGTGCTCGACGCGCTCAACGCGCTCGCGCTCCAACGCTCCCGACGCTCCCGACGCTCCCGACGCGCCCGACGCGCTCAACGACGCGAAATACCGGCGCCACTGACGTGCATTTCCGGGTGTGTCTTCCGACTCCGATCACTGAACCGGCTCACTCGACTCCAAGGAACCGGCTCACTCGGCTCTGGGAATCGGCTCACCGGATCTATCACTGGTTCTCCATTCCTCTGGCTTCTAGCTGGCCCTGAGCTCGCTCTCACCCAGGCTCCGCCCACTTCACTCTCTGCTCTGCTTCCGCCCCCCGCCTTGGATCCTCCTTACTAGGTACTGACAGAACAATCTGGCCAAAGATGGATCCCGCGGAGACCCCAGCCTCCCTCGCTGCCTTGACCGCAGTTTCCCGCCGGCAAGCGGACCAGGAACAAACGTGATTAATGAATTGGGGGAAAAGATCCAACAGATCCTTGGCACACCTACAGTCACCCACCCAGAGGTGCCACTACCGCCGCCCCCCCACCGGCCCCTCCTGGGCCCACCGGCTGATCCCGCTTCCCGCACCTGGCAGCCATGTCTCTTCGAAAACCCCAACTTGCGAACCCCGCTCGGTACTCTGGAGACCCGGACACCTGTCGTTCCTTCCTAATTCAGTGTGATCTGGTCTTCAGTCTGCAGCCACTGTCTTTCAGCACGGAACGGGCTAAAGTGGCTTATACCATCTCACTCCCTAGCCGGGCGAAGCTCTGAGATGGGCTTCCGCTGAATGGGAGGCCCAATCCTCCCACTTGTGCGTCCTTCGCCGCCTTCTCATCTGAGTTGCGGAAGGTGTTCGGAACATCGACGCCCCGACGCGATGCGGCTCATTCTCTGCTATCCGCAGCTCAGGGTCAGCGCTCAGTGGCTGAATTCGCTGCCGACTTCCGCACCTATGCTACGGACAGTGGTTGGGATCGTACGGCTCTCTACAACACCTTCCTCCAAGGGTTGTCTTCTGCCATAAAGGATGAGCTTGCAGCCCGAGATCTGCCTCAGGACCTAGATGACCTCATCACTCTTGCCACCCACATTGACCGGCGGATCAGGGAGCGGCGCCAAGGAGAGCCCGCTCCGCCGCTCACCACCTCAATCCTCTCCTTCCGGCCCTCCCCCCACAGCCAATGGAGATAGGCCGTCCCACCTGACTTCCAAGGAGAAGGAGAGGCGCCGCTCACTCTGCCTTTACTGTGGGGGAGAGGGTCATATGGCAGGGCTCCTGCCCAGGCAAAAGGCAGGGCTCGTCGGTGAAGGGAAGGTCACCCACGAGCCCCAACCCATCCATCCTTTCCAAACCCACCATTCAAGTTCACCTGCATACCGCCCCCGGGGGTATTGACCTTGCTGCCTTCGTCGACTCTGGAGCGGACGCGGAATTCATTGACGTGGAGCTAGCCAGACAACTCCACCTGCCCATTGAACCCATACCTGAGGTCCTACAAGTCAGGTCGTTGGATGGGAGCCTTCTGGATAAAGCCACGCACCGGACCAAGCCAGTTACTCATGTCCGTCGGGGAACAACACCAGGAGTGGCTCACCCTGTTGGTGATTTCTTCCCCCCAGGCCCCCATCTTGCTCGGTTTTCCATGGCTTCGGAAGCATAACCCTCGTCTGGACTGGCCCACTGGTCGTGTTCTTGGAATGGGGAACCCACTGCCTTGGCCATTGCCTCTCCTGTCCCACGCCCAGACCTCCCTCCGCCACCACTCCCGAACCCCAGGACCATTCCCGAGGTTTACCATGACCTGGCCCCAGTCTTCAGTAAAGCCCTCGCTACCACCCTGCCCCCCCACTGGCACTACGACTGTGCCATAGACCTGCTTCCAGGAACCAGCCCCCCTCGGGGCCGCCTCTACCAACTTTCAGCACCTGAGAGGGGCGCCATGAACAAGTACATTCAGGAGTCCTTGGCTGCGGGCATCATCAGGCCCTCCTCGTCCCCTGCAGGTGCGCAGGATTTTTCTTTGTGGAGAAGAAAGGATAAGTCCCTCCGCCCCTGCATTGACTACCGTGGCCTTAATGCCATCACCGTCCGCAATCGCTATCCGCTTCCCCCTCATGGCCTCTGCCTTTGAACTCCTGCACGGCGCCACCATCTTCACTAAATTGGACCTGCGCAAATGCCTACCATTTAGTGCGCATCCGGGAGGGAGATGAGTGGAAGACGGCAGCATTTAACACCCCTATTGGCCACTACGAGTACCTGGTCATGCCGTTTGGCCTCACCAATGCATCCGGCAGTGTTCCAGGCTCTGGTTAATGACGTGCTCAGAGACATGTTGAATGTGTTTGTGTTTGTCTACCTAGATGACATCCTGATATTTTCACCCTCGGTGGAGGAGCACGTTCACCATGTTCGGGCAGTCCTGAACCGGCTCCTGAGGAATGGGCTATACATCAAGCCTGAGAAGTGCGAGTTCCATGTTTCCCGGACCTCCTTCCTGGGGTTCTATCTGTCTGCAGGCAACATCCAAATGGACCCCGCCAGGATCCGGGCTATCAATGAGTGGCCAACCCCCACCACCCGCCGGCAGCTCCAGAGGTTCCTTGGATTCGCCAATTTCTATCGGCGGTTCATTAAGGGCTATAGCTCACTGGCCTTCCCCCTCCACCAGCTTACCTCAACCCTCCGTACGTTTTTCTGGAACTCTGAAGCTGATGCCGCCTTCTCTGAACTAAAGCGGAGGTTCACCGAGGCTCCTATTCCTAGTTTTGCCCCGATCCCGCCCGGCAATTTGTGGTTGAGGTCGATGCATCCAATGTTGGGGTTGGTGCCATCCTGTCCCAGGTCTGCCCCAAAGACAATCGTCTGCACCCTTGTGCCTTTCTACTCTCGACGACTTAGCCCTCCTGAACGCAATTACCCAGTGGGGGAGAGGGAGCTTCTCGCCGTCAA
>JACRUU010000001.1:758234-760734 GCA_030449085.1 Kryptopterus vitreolus
GAGGGCTGCTCGGTCCCTGTATGCACAAAGCAGTAGTTTGGTTCGCATTGCCGGCAGTAAGTCAGACCTGTTTCCGGTGCATGTTGGACTCCGGCAAGGCTGCCCTTTGTCACCGGTTCTGTTCTGTTTCATTATTTTTATGGACAGAATTTCTAGGAGCAGCCAGGGGCTGGAGGGAGTCTGGTTTGGGGACCACAGTATCTCGTCTCTGCTTTTTGCAGATGATGTTGTCCTGTTTGCTCCATCAGGCCAAGACCTTCAGCATGCACTGGGAAGGTGAGTGTGAGACAGGGAGAGAGAGTGTGAAGCAGCTGGGATGAAGATTAGCACCTCCAAGTCTGAGGCCATGGTCTTTAGCCGCAAAAAGGTGGTTAGCCCACTTCAGGTTGGTGGAGAGCTCCTCCCCCAGGTGGAGGAGTTCACATATCTTGGGGTCTTGTTCACGAGTGAGGGGAGGATGGAACGGGAGATGGACAGGCGGATCGGCGCAGCCTCTGCAGTAATGCGGTCGATGTACCGGTCCGTTGTAGTGAAGAGGGAGCTGAGCCAAAAGGCAAAGCTCTCAATTTACTGGTCGATCTACGTTCCTACTCTCACCTATGGCCATGAGCTTTGGGTCATGACCGAAAGGGCAAGATCCCAGATACAGGCGGCCGAAATGAGCTTCCTTCGCAGGGTGTCTGGGCGCTCCCTTAGAGATAGGGTGAGAAGTTCAGTCACTCAGGAGGAGCTCGGAGTAGATCCGCTGATCCTCCACATCGAGAGGGGCCAGCTGGCGTGGCTCGGGGATCTATTTCGGATGCCTCCTGGGCGCCTTCCAGGGGAGGTGTTTCGGGCATGTCCCACCGGGAAAAGGCCTTGAGGAAGACCCAGAACACGTTGGAGGGACGATGTCTCTCGACTGTCCTGGGAACGCCTCTGTGACCCCCCGGAGGAGCTAGAGGAAGTGGCTGGAGAGAGGGAAGTCTGGTCATCTCTGCTCAGACTGCTGCCCCCACGACCCGGTCCTGGATAAGCGGAAGAAGATGGATGGATGGATGGATGGATGTGTGTTTATATGTGTGTGTATGTATGAATGTGTATGTATGTGTGTGTGTGTGTGTGTGTGTGTGCGTGTGTGTGTATATGTATGTGTGTGTGTGTGTGTGTTTATGTGTATGTGTATGTATGTGTGTGTGTATAATGTGTGCATGTAAATGCTGAGATTTTTTACACCCCACCCTGTAATAAATGCTGGTCTCCTCGTTGCACACTGATGAAGTTTCTCACACACTCGCATCTCGTCTCGTCTTGTCTGATCTCATCTCCAATATCCAGATGGAGAGGAACATTGTGGAACTCTGGAGTTCTTATATCAGGACGTTTTTTGATGTCTCTCGGGAGGAGTGTACAGATCTGATCTCACGCCTGACTTCTGTCTCGGCCTGGAAATCTGGACAAACCCACATCGTTCCTCTCACTGTGTTTATCTGAATGGATCACAGGGTTCTGGTGTGGATTAGCAGGAGAACTTACATTCTCATCACACAGTTCATGTGTTCATCATCTACATCCTGCAGCTGATCAATCATACACATCACACCATGTAGTGTAGTTAACACCAGTCATCAGGTGACCTGATCATCACACCAGTCCTGGTCACCAAACCTGAGCACTAATCCTAATCATCACACTAAACCCAATCATCACACTAAACCCAATCATCACACTAAACCCAAACACCTAATTCATCCACCTAAACCAAATCATCACACTAAACCTGATCATCACACTAAACCCGATCATCACACTAATCCTACCTCAAAACCCAATCATCACACTAAACCCAATCATCACACTAAACCCGATCAAATCACACCTACAACATCAGATCACTAAACCCGATCATCACACTAAACCCAATCATCACACTAAACCCAATCATCACACTAATCCTGATCACTAAACCCGATCATCACATTAAACCCGATCATCACACTAAACCTGATCACTAAACCCGATCATCACACTAAATCCGATCATCACACTAAACCCGATCATCACATTAAACCCGATCACTAAACCCGATCATCACACTAAAATCATCACACTAAACCCGATCATCACACTAAACCCAATCATCACACTAAACCTGATCATCACACTAATCACCTAAACCTGATCACTAAACCCGATCATCACACTAAACCCGATCATCACACTAAACCTGATCACTAAACCATCATACACTAAACCCGATCATCACACTAATCCTGATCAAATCAACCCGATCATCACATCATCACACTAATCCTGATCATCACACTAAACCCAATCATCACACTAAACCCGATCATCACACTAAACCCGATCATCACACTAATCCTGATCATTAAACCCGATCACTAAACCCGATCATCACACTAAACCCGATCATCACACTAAACCTAATCATCACACTAAACCCGATCATCACATTAAACCCGATCATCACACTAATCCTGATCATTAAACCCGATCA
>JACRUU010000001.1:768234-770734 GCA_030449085.1 Kryptopterus vitreolus
CTCCCAACTTTTTATATCTCCCAACTGCTAATTTTGATGACATATGTGTTTACATCGTTCCACACACACACACATATACACACACACACACACACACTCACACACATTCACACACACTGTGTACACTTGACACTTCCCGTTTCCTCCCACTTGTGTTTATCTGCACACTAGAGAAACACACACACACACACACACACACACACACGTGGATCGGCCCACTCAGTTGTGCAGTTATAAAATATATTCTCTCTCCTCAGTGTAAGATTAGAATATAAAGGATTCTTCACTCAGTGCACATGTTCACCACACCATCCTGATGAAATCTTCTATTAGATGTGTGTGTGTGTGTGTGTGTGTGTGTGTGTGTGTGTGTGTGTGTGTGTGTGTGTGTGTGAAAGAGAGAGAGTGTGAGAGAAAGGTGTTAAGTGGAGATGGAGTACAAACACCACAACATCTTCAGAACGTAAAGATCTACACTGAGAGAAAAAGCAGCAGCTGATGTTCCTCCAGATGTGTGACTTTTATTTCACCTACAATTTCTGTACAATTTCCTGTAGTTGTTTAGAAGCATCTGCGTCTGCACCTGTGTCTGCGTCTGCGTCTGCCCCCTGACCCTCACCGGCCTCCACATCCTGCCACAGAAGCACACAGACGCAGCACACTTCATGTGTGTGTGAGAGGTGAGGAGGTTCTGATCTCTTATTCGGAGGTAATTCAGTGTTTCAGAGATGAAATAGAGAGAAGTGTGTGTGTGTGTGTGTGTGTGTGTGTGTGTGTGTGTGTGTGTGTGTTGAGTAAAACGGTAGGATTGTGACAGACGGAGAGAGGACGAGTGTAATCCTCTATAAGATTAGGGTCAGCCGTACACGCTCCTTTGTAGGTCGGTGTAAAATCTCACAGCACCTTGTAAAGACACTTGACTCCCAACACTTTCTAAAAATACAGCTCTGCTGAAACCAGGCCGAGAACACAAACACACAAAAGCACAAACACACAAACAAACAAACGCACAAAAGCACAAACAAACAAACACACAAAAGCACAAACACACAAACACACAAAGAAACAAACAAATGCACAAATGCACAAAAGCACAAAACACACAAAAACACAAACACACAAACAAACAAACAAAAAAACAAAACAAAAACAAAAAAAAAAACACACAAACACACAAACACACAAAAACGCACAAACACACAAACAAACACGCACAAAAGCACAAACACACAAACAACAAACACACAAACACAAACACACAAACACAACACAAACACAAAGCACAAACACACAAATGCACAAACACACAAACAAACAAACGCACAAAAGCACAAACACACAAAAGCACAAACACACAAACAAAAGCACAAAAACACAAAAGCACAAACACACAAACAAACAAAAGCACAAATGCACAAAAGCACAAACACACAAACAAACACACAAACAAACAAACGCACAAAACCACAAAACCACACAAACTCCTCACATGCCCTCACACACTCCTCACACAAAGCGCCTAACACACACTAAATGAGTCACAGGGGCTCATTTACACGCTCCTCACACACGTGTGTATATATATATATGCATGTGTGTGTGTTTATGTGTGTGTGTGTATGTGTGTGTGTGTGTGTGTGTGTGTGTGCGTGTGTGTGTATGTGTGTGTATGTGTGTGTGTGTGTGTGTGTGTGTGTGTGTGTGTGTGTGTGTGTGTGTGTGTGTGTGTGTGTGGTGTGTGTGGTGTGTGTGAGGTGCATGTGCGCATGTGTGTGTGTGTGGATGTGTGTGTGGTGTGTGTGTACGTGTGTGTGTGTGTGTGTGTGTGTGTGTGTGTGCGTGTGTGTGTGTATGTGTGTGTGTGCGTGCATGTGTATGTGTGTGTCTGTGTGTGTGTGCGCATGTGTGTGTGTGTGTGTGTATGTGTGAGCGTGTGTGTGTGTGCGCGTGAGTGTGTATGTGTGTGTGTGTGTGTGTGTGTGTGTGTGTGTGTGTGTGTGTGTGTGTGTGGTTGTATGTGTGTGTGCGTGTGTGTGTGTTGTGTGTGAGTGTGTGTGTGTGTGTGTGTTGTGTCTAGTGTGTGTGTGTGTGTGTGTGTGTGTATGTGTGTGTGTGTGTGTGTGTGTGTGTGTGTGTGTGTGTGTGTGTGTGTGTGTGTGTGTGTGTGTGTGTGTGTATGTGTGTGTGTGTGTGTGTGTGTGTATGTGTGTGTGTGTGTGTGTGTGTGTGTGTGTGTATGTGTGGTGTGTGTGTGTGTGTGTGTGTGTGGTTGTGTGTGTGGTGTGTGTGTGGGTGTGAGTGTGTGATGTGTGTGTGTGTGTGTGTGTGTGTGTGTGTGTGGTTATGTGTGTGTGTGTGTGTGTGTGTGTGTGTGTGTGTGTGTGTGTGTGTGTGTGTGTGTGTGGTGGGGTGTGTATGTGTGTGTATGTGTGTGGGTGTGTGTGAGTGGGTGGGTGCGTGTGTGTGTGTGGTGGTGGGTGTGGGGTGGTGGGTATGTGTG
>JACRUU010000001.1:775734-780734 GCA_030449085.1 Kryptopterus vitreolus
AGTGTGGGTGTATGGGATGGAGGTGATAGGACGGTGTAGTAGTGGGATGGGTGTGATGGGATGGAGGTGTTTGTGTGTGGGTGTTGTATGGGATGGGGTGTAGGTGTAGTGTGGTGTGTAGTAGTGTGGGTGTAGTGTGGGTGTAGTGTGGGTGTATGGGATGGGGGTGTAGTGCGGGTGTAGTGGGTGGGTATGGGATGGAGGTGTAGTGCTGGGTGTATGGGATGGAGGTGTAGTGCGGGTGTGTATGTGGATGGGGGTGTAGTGCGGGTGTAGTGTGGGTGTATGTGGGTGTATGGAGGTGTAGTGGGGTGTGTATGGGGTGTATGGATGGAGGTGTAGTGGGAGGGGGGTATGGATTGAGGTGTAGTGCGGGGTGGTGTATGGGATGGAGGTGTAGTGTGGGTGGGTGTATGGGATGGAGGTGTAGTGCGGGTGTATGGGATGTATGGAGGTGTAGTGTGGGTGTATGTGGGTGTATGGATGGAGGTGTAGTGCGGGTGTAGTTTTGTAGTGTGTAGTGTGGGTGTAGTGGAGTGGGTGTATGGGGTGTATGGGATGGAGGTGGTGGGGGTAGTGCGGGTGTAGTGGGGTGTATGGGAGTGTAGTGTGTATGGGGGGTGTAGTAGGGAGGGTGTAGTGGGTGGGTGGTGGGGTGTATGGGATGTATGGAGGTTGGTGTGGGTGTACTTGGTGGAGTGTGGGTGGTATGTGAGGGTAGGGGACGTGTAGGTGTGTGGGTGGTGGATGGGATGGAGGTGTAGGGTGTGTGTAGTGGCGGTGTTGTTTGTGTTGTGTGGCGATTGTGGGTGTATGGGATGGAGGTGTAGTACGGTGTAGTGTGGGTGTATGGGATGGAGGTGTAGTGCGGGTGTAGTGTGGGTGTATGGGATGGAGGTGTAGTGCGGGTGTATGTGATGGAGGTGTAGTGTGGGGTGTATGTGGGTGTAGGGGATGGAGTGTAGTACGGTGTGAGTGTGGGTGTATGGGATGGAGGTGTAGTGCGGGTGTAGTGTGGGTGTATGGGATGGAGGTGTAGTGCGGGTGTAGTGTGGGTGTATGGGATGGAGGTGTAGTACGGGTCGGTGTAGTGTGGGTGTATGGGATGGAGGTGTAGTGCGGGTGTAGTGTGGGTGTATGGGATGGAGGTGTAGTGGGGTGTATGGGAGGAGTGGTAGGTGTGTGGGGTGTATGGGATGGAGGTGTAGTACGGTGGGGGTGTAGTGTGGTGTAGTGGGCTGGAGGTGTATGTGGCGGGTGTAGTGGGGTGTAGGTGTGGTTGTATGGGAGGTGTACGGTGTAGTGTGGGGTGTATGGGATGGAGGTGTAGGGATGGAGGGTGAGTTACGGTGTATGTAGTGTTGTAGTGTGGGTAGTGTGGGTGTATGGTGGATGGGATGAAGGTGTAGTGCGGGTGTATGGGATGGAGTAGTGGGGTGAGGTGTAGTGTGGGTGTATGTGATGGAGGTGTATTGTGGTGTGTATGGGATGGAGGTGTAGTACGGTGTAGTGTGGGTGTATGGGATGGAGGTGTAGTGCGGGTGTAGTGTGGGTGTATGGGATGGAGGTGTATTCCAGGTGGAGTCGTGACCGTTGCAGTTTGTTGATGATGATGTCGTTGTTTCATGTTACATTCAGGGCCTTTAATATTATTTTTCCTGAGTTTTTGTCAACACTGAAATTTGATGGTTTCTTTGTGACACAAAACTTCAAACTTACTATTAAATCCTACAATCACATCTGCTTTTCATCAGCTTTTAATCACAGTCGGTGTCATTGATGGACGAGTGGTGTGTGTGATTTCATTCCAGGCCTCCTGAAGGCGATTACTTACTCTAATCTCCTTTATTAAAGGGAGTACAAACTTACAATCTGTTTTTATTATTACAATTTATTTTGGTATTTTGGAAAATTACATTAAAGATATAACCTATCAGAGATTTATTTTCTTTCTTTCTCTGTTTATATAAAAAAATAATAAAGTATAGATTTTTATATCCACTGCACACGTGTGTGTGTGTGTGTGTGTGTGTGTGTGTGTGTGTGTGTGTGTTGAACTTTTGAGCTGGTTAGTGTATTAAAGATTCCTTGTGGTTGTAGGTTGGGTTGTTTGTCTATGGCGGGGTGCGCGTGCGCGCACACACACACACACACACACACACAACACACAAAAAAACACAAAAACGCGTAGAGAATAACTCTCAGAGAGGTTCAGATTCAGATTCATCCTGCTTATTAATGAGCCTCAATCACCCACTTCCTCATCCACAGATCTCTCTCTCTCTCTCTCTCTCTCTTCCTAATTTCCCACTTGACTGATCAGTAAGCTGTCATGAAAAGAGTTCACTGATCGTCAGTGAGTTGTAGTGGTGGTCGTGGCTGATCGTCAGTAAGATGTTTTGGTGGGCGTGGCTGATCATCAGTGAGTTGTAGTGGTGGGCGTGGCTGATCGTTGTCAGTAAGTTGTAGTGGTGGGCGTGGCTGATCGTCAGTAAGTTGTAGTGGTGGGCGTGGCTGATCGTTAGTAAGTTGTAGTGGTGGGCGTGGCTGATCGTCAGTAAGTTGTAGTGGTGGGCGTGGCTGATGTGTTGTGGGCGTGGTTGTATGGTGGGCTGGCTGATCGTGAGTTGTAGTGGTGGGCGTGGCTGGGTGTGGCTGATCATCAGTGAGTTGTAGTGGTGGGCGTGGCTGATCGTTAGTAAGTTGTAGTGGTGGGCTGGCTGATCGTCAGTAAGTTGTAGTGTGGGCGTGGCTGATGTTGTGTAAGTTGTGTGGTGGGCATGGCTGATCGGCAGTGAGTTGTAGTGGTGGGCATGGCTGATCGTCAGTAAGATGTTTTGGTGGGTTCTGAGTGGTGAGTGTGGTCGTGGCAGTGATGTTTTGTGGGCGTCAGTAAGATGTTTTGGGCTGGGTGGCTGATCGTCAGTGAGTTGTGCGTGGTGGTGGTGTGGCTGGGCGTCGTCAGTAAGATGTTTTGGTGGGTGTGGCTGATCGTCAGTGAGTTGTAGTGGTGGGCATGGCTGATCGTCAGTAAGATGTTTTGGTGGGCGTGGCTGATCGTCAGTGAGTTGTAGTGGTGGGCGTGGCTGAGTGTCAGTTGTAGTGGTGGGCGTGGCTGATCGTCAGTAAGTTGTAGTGGTGGGCTGGTGGGCGTGGCTGATCAGTAAGATGTTTTGGTGGGCGTGTGGCTGAGTAAGTGAGTGGTGGGCATGGCTGATCGGCAGTGGTGGGGTGGGCATGGCTGATCGTCAGTAAGATGTTTTGGTGGGTGTGGCTGATCGGCAGTGAGTTGTAGTGGTGGGCGTGGCTGATCGTCAGTGAGTTGTAGTGGTGGGCGTGGCTGATCGTCAGTAAGATGTTTTTGTGTGGCGTGGCTGATCGTCGTCAGTAAGGTGGTGGGCGTGGCTGATCGTCAGTGAGTTGTAGTGGTGGGCGTGGCTGATCGTCAGTAATTTGTACTGGTGGGCGTGGCTGAGTGGTGGGCTGAGTTCAGTAAGATGTTTTGGTGGGCGTGGCTGATCGTCAGTGAGTTGTAGTGGTGGGCGTGGCTGATCGTATTGTCAGTAATTTGTACTGGTGGGCGTGGCTGATCGTTGTCAGTAAGATGTTTTGGTGGGCGTGGCTGATCGTCAGTGAGTTGTAGTGGTGGGCGTGGCTGATCGTCAGTGAGTTGTAGTGGTGGGCGTGGCTGATCGTCAGTAAGATGTTTTGGTGGGCGTGGCTGATCGTCAGTGAGTTGTAGTGGTGGGCGTCGTGGCTGATCGTCAGTAAGTATGTTTTGGTGGGCGTGGCTGATCGTCGTGATCGTCAGTGAGTTGTAGTGGTGGGCGTGGCTGATCGTCAGTCAGTAATGTTTTGTGGTGGGCGTGGCTGATCGTCAGTGAGTTGTAGTGGTGGGCGTGGCTGATCGTCGTCAGTAAGGTGTTTTGGTGGGCGTGGCTGATCGTCGTCGAGTGAGTTGTAGTGGTGGGCGTGGCTGATCGTCGTCAGTAAGTTGTGGTGGGCGTGGCTGATCGTCAGTAAGATGTTTTGGTGGGCGTGGCTGATCGTCAGTGAGTTGTAGTGGTGGGCGTGGCTGATCGTCGTCAATGAGTTGTAGTGGTGGGCGTGGCTGATCGTCGTCAGTAAGGTGGTGGGCGTGGCTGATGTTTTTGTGGGCGTCAGTAAGAGTTGTAGTGGTGGGCGTGGCTGATCGTCGTCAGTAAGGTGGTGGGCATGGCTGATCGTCAGTAAGATGTTTTTGTGGGCGTGGCTGATCGTCAGTGAGTTGTAGTGGTGGGCGTGGCTGATCGTCAATGAGTTGTATTGGTGGGCGTGGCTGATCGTCGTCAGTAAGGTGGTGGGCGTGGCTGATCGTCAGTAAGATGTTTTTGTGGGCGTGGCTGATCGTCGTCAGTATGTTGTAGTGGAAGAGTTTCTCCAGTGTCTGAGGGCAGAATTAAACAGTGTTCAGGTTCCTTGTTGATGTTATATAAGCTTCAGTGATTTTGCTTCATGTGGAAATCTTTATGCTAATATCAACAGTGTGCGTGTGTGGTGTGTGTGTGTGTGTGTGTGTGTGTGTGTGTGTGTGTGTGTGTGTGCGCGAATGTGTGCGTGCGTACGTGTGTGTGTGCGTGCGTGTGTGCGTGCATGCTCTAGGAATAAATACGACACAAGTGAACAGGAAGAAGGAAGGTGAAAAATCTTTAAAATCCCCCTTTAAATGGCCTTTAATATGGTGTTTCTCTTCTCCGTTTACAAGATTAAGGATGTGTGTGTGTGTGTGTGTGTGTGTGTGTGTGTGTGTGTGTGTGTGTGTGTGTGAGAGAGAGTGTGAGACGTTTTTGGTGACAGTTTGTCTCTTTGTTTTCAGAGTTGATTAAACTTCTCTCTCTGGATCTGATTCTCCTCAACCATGTCAGGTATCTCCACATGTTCAGCTAATCTAATGGTCCTGTGTTAATACTGAGAAGAAACACACACACACACACACACACACACACACACACACACACACA
>JACRUU010000001.1:783234-785734 GCA_030449085.1 Kryptopterus vitreolus
CACTTTGTGTGTGTGTGTGTGTGTGTGTGTGTGTGTGTGTGTGTGTGTGTGTGTGTGTGGTAGGTGGTGTCATGTTTGCTGCTGTTCCTGGAGGAGGAAGATGCTCTGTGGATGATGTGTGCTTTAATTGAGGATCTTCTGCCTCCATCGTACTTCTCCTCCACCCTGCTGGGGGTGCAGACGGACCAGCGCGTTCTCCGCCAGCTCATCGTCCAGTACCTGCCCCGTCTGGACCGTCTGTTGCAGGAGCATGACATAGGTTTGTCTCTCTCTCTCTCTCTCTCGCACACACACACACACACACACACACACACACACACACACACACACACACACACACACACATCCTTTATGGATCTTTTTATATAAATCTTATATAGATCTTTTTTGACCTATATAAAGCATTTGAATTAAATTATGGGATGTGGTTCTCCACAGAACTTTCCCTCATCACTCTGCACTGGTTCCTGACCTCGTTCGCCAGTGTGGTGGACATCAGGGTTCTGCTGCGGATCTGGGATCTGCTTTTCTATGAGGGTTCTATCGTGCTTTTCCAGGTTACCTTGGGCATGCTGAAGATCAAGGTGAGTCATCTGAACACACTGATTCTGTACACATGGAGCGGCAGTGAAATTAACACTCGAGTGTGTGTGTGTGTGTGAGTTGTGTTTGTGAGTCTGTGTGAGTGTTAAGTGTGTGAGTGGTACTTCAGAGAGCTGTGAGGGCGTTAAATCACAGGGCTTTGTGCATTTAAAGGTCATTGGACAGTTTTATTGAAACATTACAGTTGGTGTAATGACACACTCGTGTGTGTTCACAGAGCTCCGCTTACTGCACACACTACACTCCACTTCAACGTTTTCACTGGTAAAACCTCACTCTGAAATGGACATCATGGGATTTTGTCTCATGAATATTTACACAATATAAATTAATATTGAACTACAATGAAATTGTTTGGAAAAAGTTCAAAACAATATAAGTTTTGTTACAAACCTATGAATGAGTTCTACATTAGATTACATTCACAATTATCTGAATGATCAACTCCTTGGAGGAGCACGGTGGTTTAGTGATTAGCACGTTCGCCTCACACCGCCAGGGTCCGGGTTCGATTCCCGTCTGGGCCATGTGTGTGTGGAGTTTGTGCATGTTCTCCCCGTGTCTCAGGGGGTTTTTCTCCGGGTTCTCCGGTTTCCTCCCCCGGTCCAAAAACATGCACGGTAGGTTGATTGGCACCTTGGAAAAATTGTCCCTAGTGTATGAATGTGTGTGTGTGTGTGTGTGTGTGTGTGTGTGTGTGTGTGTGATGGGTTGGCATTCCATCCAGGGTGTATCCTGCCTTAATGCCCATAGACGCCTGAGATAGACACCGACTCCCCGTGACCCGAGGGAAGATCGGATAAAGCGCTAGAAGATGAATGAATGAATGAATCAACTCCTTGGGTGTGTTTCTGAAAGAACCTGTAGTGTGTTATCTGAATTTATGTGTTCATTCATTCATTCATCTTCTATCGCTTTATCCGATCTTCCCTCGGGTCACGGGGAGTCTGTGTCTATCTCAGGCGTCTATGGGTATTAAGGCAGGATACACCCTGGATGGAATGCCAACTCATCACACACACACACACACACACACACACACACACACACACATTCATACACTAGGGACAATTTTTCCAAGGTGCCAATCAACCTACCGTGCATGTTTTTGGACCGGGGGAGGAAACCGGAGAACCCGGAGAAAAACCCCCTGAGACACGGGGAGAACATGCACAAACTCCACACACACATGGCCGAGACGGGAATCGAACCCCGACCCTGGAGGTGTGAGGCGAACGTGATAAACACTAAACCACCGTGCCCCATAATTTATGTTTTTACTTGTATATTATTTTACACACTATATTGATCTAAAAAAAACTTGAATTAAATCAAGCTCAAATGAGTCCTTGCTGTTATTTAATTTCCTTTCAGAATGACTAAAGTCTGTGCTTTTTGAGAGTACAACCTCTAATTCTATATCATCTCTCACACACACACACACACACACACACACACACACACACTGCATCATTGTGCATTCCTCTTGCAGCGCCCCGTGTTATTAATTACAGAGTGATGGATGTATTGGGCCCCACTCGGACAGGGTTCAGCTGAGGGTGGTGTCCTGGTGTCTCCTCAGCTTTCTCTTTAAGAGCCTGTTAGGATCACACAGACAGAAAGATCAGTCAGACCAGTGAGATCGAACACGCTGGACATTAGAATGACTTGCAGCTGGAAGAGCACTTTATCTTCATTACATGGAGTTCTCTCTCTCTCCAGCTCTTCACAGTACAGAAGCTTCTGGTGCATGTGGGAGGAGTTATAATGTTCCATCACAATGCACCAATACGCCTTCAAGTGGTGATCTTCTACACTTATTTAGGTTTAAAATCCAGGTGTGTAACAGGTGTTGTGGGGTGAGCACTACTCACACAGTATCAGTGTGTGTGTGTGT
>JACRUU010000001.1:790734-798325 GCA_030449085.1 Kryptopterus vitreolus
GTATTCTCTGGCTGGTGATGACTCTGTGACGGAGGCTGTAACTGATTTGGTTCGGGGAACACTGTGTCCTGCTCTCAAGGCCATTTTTCAGCATGGTCTGAAGAAGCCCTCGATCCTGGGCGGCCCCTGCCACCCCTGGCTCTTCATTGAGGAGGTAGCACAGTAACCCACACCACTGTTCACCCCCCTCTGCTTTGTAAACGCCGCGTGTTGATGAGTGTTGTGTGACGACAGGCGGCGAGTCGGGAGGTGGAGAGAGACTTTAACTCCGTTTACTCCAGACTGGTGCTGTGTAAAACCTACCGGTGAGAGTTTAGCCCCGCCCACTTCACACCTCACACTTTACACGGACACAAAAACACAAAAGATATTATCAGAGTAATATATACAATAATATCATCTCCCTCTGTTCCTTCAGGTTAGATGAAGATGGGAAAGTTCTCACTCCTGAGGAGCTGCTGTACAGAGTGAGTCACACGGGGGTTTGTGTATTAGAGCTGTTTGTGAAAAGGAGGCAGGATAAGAATGACACTCGGGTAACAGGATACTTTAGTTACTGGGTTGTCATGGTAACAGATATTCACATATTTCTATATCCTGATGTGGGTCTAAAGATGGTCTTAGATTGCATTGTGTTAATCCTGGATATTCTCTCTCTCTCTCTCTCTCTCTCTCTCTCTCTCTCTCTCTCTCCCCCTGCTCCTGTTCTCAGGCTGTACAGAGTGTAAACATGAGTCACGACTCTGCACATGCTCAGATGGACGTCAAGTTCCGCTCACTCATCTGTGTGGGATTGAAGTATGTACATATCTGTCCTCTGTCCCTCCCCCATCCATCCCTCATCCCTCCCTCCGTCTGTTTTTCTCTTCTCTCTATCCTTCTGTATCTCTCCTTTTACCATGGTGTGTGTGTGTGTGTTACAGTGAGCAGGTTCTGCACTTGTGGTTGGAGGTTCTATGTTCCAGTATCTCAGCAGTAGAGAAGTGGTATCAGCCCTGGTCATTCCTACGCAGTCCTGGATGGGTCCAGATCAAGTGTGAGCTTCGGTAAACACACACACACACACACACACACACACACACATTACACAGTGATGTCTTCATGGAGAGGGGGTACAGCCTGTAGCTCCCTACACTACACTGCCCTCTCCTGGTGGAAGTTATACACAAATAAATGTAAAACAGAAATGGAATTTCATCCTTTCAGTCATTCATGTTTCTTTTGTGTTTCAGAGTTTTATCCAAGTTCTCCTTCAGTCTCTCTCAGGACTGTGAACTTCCTGCCAAGAAAGAGGTGACTGTCCTTCATCATCGTCCGTACATGTACCGGTGTATTCCACACAAACCCATACACACAGGATTAAGTGTGTGTGTGTGTGTGTGTGTGTGTGTGTGTGTGTGTGTGTGTGTGCTGTTCCAGGAGTCTCCCATTCTGAGATCAGAAGTGGTGGATGTCTTGGTGCAACATCACCTGTTTAGTTGGGATCTTTAGGTAAAACGAGTCAGACCTCATATTCTGTTCACATCACTACAGTGATGAGGCGGATAACTCGGTTCCCTCAGGTTCTCTCTCTCTGCGTCACCTGGAGGAGCCTTTTTCTACTGATGAGATTTGAAAGTGGTTGTGAGGTCAGACATTCCTCCTGGGTGTGAACACATGGTGGTGTGGAGTCAGACACACAAACCCCAGCGCTTTCCATCACAGATAGTCTTATATTCACCAATCAGGAGGAATCATTCTGTTTCAAGCTGAGTCTGAGCTCATATTCAGCACACACACACTCCTTAGAGACAATACAGATTCCCTTGTCTTTACAACCAGGGTGTGTGTGTGTGTGTGTGTGTGTGAGTGAGAGAGAGAGGACCTCTTGTAGCTGTTTGAATTATGATCTGATCCACATTTTATTTGTACTGAACAGAATCTGAGGCTCAGACCACACATAGTCACTCCATAGTAGTGTGTGTGTGTGTGTGTGTGTGTGTGTGTGTGTGTGTTTGGGGTTGTAACGCCGCTCGCTCTTTATAACCACGCCCATATAATAACCACGGTGCCGTTTTCCTGGTCCTGAATGTCTCTGTAGTCTGGAGAGCAGCACAGGGGGCGGGGCTTACACTAGGGGTGTACAATAATACATCGTCTACGTTTATATCATATTTGCTATTTTATCGATATGCAGTTTGACATTATCGGCTAAATCGCAAAACCCAAACAAAACAAACCTGCCAAGATCACTCTTGCATCACCCTGATCACGTGACATCGAGTCTAGTTTATTACACTCGTGGGCATGCATGATTGTGTTTATTTATAGATATAGGTACTTTTTTAAAAAAAATTAAGAAATGTGTAACTTTATATTCAATTTTATCAAATGAATCATCATTGTAATAAAAGTGCTGCATTTTTCCTCCAAAAATCATGATTACAAATGTGATATTGATTTGATACAACAGTTCAATATAGTTTAAGTTAATATTAAGTCTTAATTTTTTAAAAGACTTATTTTTGCTCGATGTCACCAATAAAAATCATGTAAAATATCGCCACCGCGTTGTTCTGCGCCTTTGAGCATCGTTCGTTCCTGAAAGAATCACTCGTTTAAATGATTCGGTTCAATCGCAGTGATTCACTTATAAACAGTGATTTACTGCCACCTACTGGCGGGTGACTGTCTTATTTACGATTTAAATGATCTTAAAAAAATAATCTTTAAAAATCAATATTCAGTATTTAATATTGTAATAATAAAACATGAATTCTGCATTAATAAGTGCAGATTAAAGTATTCCATATTAAACAGTGTAAATACAGATTCAGATGCAGCTTTGTTTCCTCGACACTGCAGAGGGAATACATTTATAATCTGACCACAACATATAATCCAGGAGTTTACATTAATCCCACATTAATCCCACCGCAATAACACACTCTGCAAAATATCATCATCAATAAAATACACACACACACACAGACGATCATTTTTGGGGTTAAAATTACACCCCTGGTTCACACCACATGTTTTGCTTCACCTCTCCAGGTTGCAGAGACACATATCTAGGTGTGGGTGTAAAAGTAAACACGCCCCTCTTCTTCTTTGCTGATCTTCTGCTTCATCTCCTCTTATCGAATTGTGTGGGTCCAGCACACGCCTGCTTTTACCACTTTACTGCTGCAGACTGTGTGTGTGTGTGTGTGTGTGTGTGTGTGTGTGTGTGTATAGGATGTAAACATGCTGTTCTTTATGTTCCTGTAGGAAAAGGAGCAGAGACCCCTGAAGGAAGGTGTTCAGGACATGCTGGTCAAACATCACCTCTTCAGCTGGGACATCGATGGATAAACACTATATACTACACACACACACACACACACACACACACACACACACACTACACACTTTAAATCCCCAAACTGACGTGTAAACAGCTTTACATAACAGCAATGTGTGTGTGTTCATGTAGCAGAACATCTCGGGTGTTCAAGGACTTGTGATGTTCCTCTGCTGGAGAACATGAAGAACCAAGCATGCACAGAATGGGTTCTACATGAACATTTGTCTCCATCACACACACACACACACACACACACACACACTCTGGGTTATTTGTGTTTTTTGGTGGTTCACCATTTCTGTAGGACCTCAGTGTGACTTCTGAGCGCTGTGTGGGTGTGTGTGTGTGTGTGTGTGTGTGTGTGTGTGTGTGTGTGTGATGTAAATGAAGTGCACACACTTGTTCTCTTCTGTTCAGGGTGTTTTGTTTGTGTAAAGGTGTGTAGATGATGAGGTGTGTGTGTGTGTATTGTTGAGCTGTAAACACTGTGTGGCTCTGTCACCGTCCTGCAGGGGGCACTGCAGTGCTGTTATTAGTGTGTGTGTGTGTGTGTGTGTGTGGAGTTCTGATGTAGAGAACCACAGGGATTTAGAGCGTTCCTTCACATGGTGTGTGTTCTCACTGATCATGAACAAAATAAATCTGTTAGAGAGAGAACAGTGTTCATTACTGCTGTCCTGACTACACACTACTGACTACTCACTATTCACTACACACTACTACCTACTGACTACTCACTATTCATGACTACTACTCACTACTACACTCACTACACTACACACTACTGACTACTCACTATTCACTACTGACTACTCACTATTCACTACACACTACTGACTACTCACAATTCACTACACACTACTGACTACTCACTATTCACTACTCACTACACACTACTGACTACTCACTACACACTACTGACTACTCACTATTCACTACACACTACTACACTACTGACTACTCACTACACACTACTCACTACTACACACTACACACTGCACACTACACACTACACTACTACACACTACTACACTACACACTGACACACTACACTACTGACTACTCACTACCCACTTCACTACTACACACTACTGACTACTCACTACACACTGACTACTCACTATTCACTACACACTACTGACTACTCACTACTCACTACACACTACTGACTACTCACTACAAACACTACTACTTCATACTCGACACACTACCACACACACTATTCACTACTCCACACTCACTATCACGCACACTACACACTACCTACACATACTGACTACTCACTGACTACACGCTACACTACTCACTATACACTATTCGCTACACACTACTGACTACACACTACTCTACCTAGCGCTATTCGCTACACACTACTCACTATTTGCCACACACTCTCACTACACACTACTGACTACTCACTACTGACTACACGCTACTCACTACACACACTTACGCTACTACTACACTACACACTACACTACTACTACACTAATTCACTCACTACACTACTCACTACACACTCCTCACTACTGACTCACTCACTACTACACGCTACTCGCTACACACTACACACTATCACTACCCACTACTACTCTCACGATCGCTACACACACTACTACACTACTACCACTATACTATTACACAACTCACTACTCACACTACTGACACTACACCTACTGCTACAAAAAACACTACTGACTACAACTACTCACTACTGACACTACTGCTACCTACGCACTACTCACTATTCACACTACACAAAGCACAACATACAACGCTACTCACTACACTACACACTACACGCTACTATTACACACTACTACTCGCTATTCGCTACACACTACTGACTACACACTACACACACACGCACTACACACTACTACTCATACACACGATTCGCTACACCCTCACTACACACTACTGACTACACGCTACTCACTACACACTACTACACACTACACACTACACTCCACAAACATTCTACACTACTCGCTACGCTACTCACTCACTACACACTCGCTACACACACTACACACTACACTACACACTACTACTATTCGCTACACACTATCACTACACGCTACTCGCGCTACTCGCTACGCTACTCACTACACACATACTCCTACACACTCTCACTACACACTACTGACTACACGCTACTCGCTACACACCACTACACACTATTCACTACACGCTACTCGCTACACACTGCTACACACTACTGACTACACGCTACTCACTACACACTACTCGCTACACACCTACTACCTACTCACTACACACTCAATTCACTACACTACTACACACTCTGACTCACTTACTCACTATTCCTACACACTACTGACTACTCGCTACACGCTACACACTACTCACTATTTGCTACACACTCACTACACACTACTGACTACACGCTACTCACTACTCACTCTTCTTCTTCCCTACACGCTACACACTACTCACTCACACTCTTCCCTACACGCTACACACTACTCACTCTTCACTCTTCCCTACACGCTACACACTACTCACTCTTCCATACACACTACTCACTCTCACTCTTCCTCTTCCCTCACGCTACACGCTACACACTACTCTCACTCTTCCCTACACGCTACACACTACTCGCTCTTCACTCTTCCCTACACGCTACACACTACTCACTCTTCCCTACACGCTACACACTACTCACTCTTCACTCTTCCCTACACGCTACACACTACTCGCTCTTCCCTACACGCTACACACTACTCGCTCTTCACTCTTCCCTACACACACTACTTCACTCTTCCCTACACAACACTACACACTACTCGCTCTTCCCTACACGCTACACACTACTCGCTCTTCACTCTTCCCTACACGCTACACACTACTCGCTCTTCCCTACACGCTACACACTACTCGCTCTTCACTCTTCCCTACACGCTACACACTACTCACTCTTCACTCTTCCCTACACGCTACACACTACTCACTCTTCACTCTTCCCTACACGCTACACACTACTCACTCTTCCCTACACGCTACACACTACTCACTCTTCACTCTTCCCTACACGCTACACACTACTCACTCTTCCCTACACCCTACACACTACTCGCTCTTCCCTCTTCCCTACACGCTACACACTACTCGCTCTTCACTCTTCCCTACACGCTACACACTACTCGCTCTTCACTCTTCCCTACACGCTACACACTACTCGCTCTTCACTATTCCCTACTCTTCACTCTTCCCTACACGCTACACACTACTCGCTCTTCACTCTTCCCTACACGCTACACACTACTCGCTCTTCACTCTTCCCTACACCCTTGTCTTTATAAACCCTTGTTTTTCTCTCCTGATGTAGTTTACATTTAGACGGATGTATTTTGAGTTAAAGTTTGTTTCCCGTTTTCTTCAGAAAGCAGTCAGTTTGTAATGAAGACTCCGTGTTGAGGTTGGAGATGATGAGGTGTGTGTGTGTGTGTGTGTGTGTGTGTGTGTGTGTGAGAGAGATGTGACATGATGATGATGGACGCTTTGCTCAGCTGTGTGTGTGGAAAATTCTGGGAAGGGATTTCTGCTTACAAAAACACTTTTTTGACTTTCTCGGACTTCCATGTTTCCATGTTTCTCCACGGTCAAACTCGGAGACTCAGATCTCAGGTTTGGAATGTCACAGGAAGATGAAACCTGCACTTCTGTTCATCTCTTCATCTCCTTAATCAGTGGTGTGAATTTGATAACAATCTGAGAAAGTCAAAAATTTCACCCCAAAAAAGTGTAAGGGGTTAGGCTTAATGTTTTTCCAGGTGAAATTTCTGACTTTCTCAGATTGTTATCAAATTCACACCACTGATTAAGGAGATGAAGAGATGAACAGAAGTGCAGGTTTCATCTTCCTGTGACATTCCAAACCTGAGATCTGAGCCTCCGAGTTTCACCACTGATCAACTTTTTCCCTTTATTAATCCCATAAATAAATAAATAAAAAATAAATAAAAAAGAGATAAATAAATCACGACTCTGGGCAAAAAAATCGCCACATGAACATTAACAGGTTGTTTTTTATATCACATGCAGTAGAGCAGCTTAATCTCATCTAATACAGATGTGAAGGTATTTCATGTGTTAAACACCGCCCCCTGGTGTTCATGTCAACTCATCACATACAGGCGTGTTTGGGGTTTTTTAACGCAGGTCAGCGGAAATTAAATATCATCATCTGTGATCTTTAAAATCTTTTGTGTGTTCTCCATCACACACACACACACACAC
>JACRUU010000001.1:806325-811325 GCA_030449085.1 Kryptopterus vitreolus
CACATGCTCGCGTCACGCCACACACACACACACCCTCTCACACCCCACTCACACACACTCTCTCACACACACTCTCTCACACACACACACACACACACTCTCTCACACACACACACACACTCACACACACACTCACACTCACACGCACACACTCCCCACACACCGCACTCAAACCCACACACAACACACACACACACACACACACACTCACACACACTCACACACACTCACCACACGCACACACACACACACACACACTCACACCACCACACACTCTCACACACACACACACACACACACTCACTCACTCACACACACACACACTCACACGCACTCCTCACACACAACTCTCACACACACACACACACACTCACCCACACACTCTCACACCACACCAAACACACACACACACACACCCTCTCACACACACACACACACTCACTCTCTCACACACTCACCCCGCTCTCACCCCCTCTCTCTCACACTCATACACCCTCTCAACACACTCACACACACACTCACTCCGCCTTGGGTTTCTATATAATATGTACAGAGAGCGTGAGGTTCTCGGTGTGTTGTGGTTCCTCCAGATGTTCTCCAGATGACGTGCATTACGTTTTCCTCCTTCGTCCTGCTGCAGGAACATCCAGAGGTTCTGTCGCTTTGAGACCAGATGTGACCTTCAGACAGACACTGTTCATTTAAACATAAGTTTAGGATTTTCTCCTGTCCTGATGGGTCCGGGTGGAGGTGGTGGAATAGGTGGTATTGGAGGTGTCAGAAGGAGGAGGGTGGAGATGGTGTCAGAAGGAAGGAGTGGTGGTGGGATGGTGGTGGTGGTGGGTGGAGGAGGTGGATGGAGGTGGTGGTGGAAGGTGGAGGTGGTTGGTGGTGGAGGTGGAGGTGGGTGGAGTGTCAGGAGGGTGTGGGGTGGTGGAGTGGTGGTGGAGATGGGGGGTGTTGGTGTTGGTGTCATAAGGTGGAGGTGTTGGTGGTGTCAGAGGAGGGTGGTGGAGGGGTGGTGGATGGGGGTGTTGGTGGTGTCAGAGGTTGAGGTGTTGGTGGTGTCAGAAGGAGGTGGTGGAGGTGGTGGTTGGTGGTGTCAGAAGGAGGGTGGTGGAGGTGGTGGTGAAGCGGGAGGTGTTGGTGGTGTCAGAAGGTGGAGGGGGTGGAGGTGTTGGTGGTGTCAGAAGGAGGGTGGAAGGTGGAGGTGGTGGTGGGATGGGGGTGTGAAGGTGGAGGTGTGGTGTCAGAAGGTGGAGGTGTTGGTGGTGTCAGAAGGAGGGTGGTGGAGGTGGTGGTGGAGATGGAGGTGTTGGTGGTGTCAGAAGGAGGAGGGTGGGTGGAAGGTGGTGGTGGAGATGGGGGTGTTGGTAGTGTCAGAAGGAGGAGGGTGTGGTGGTTGGTGGTGTCAGGAGGTGGAGGGTGGTGGAGGTGGTGGTGGAGATGGAGGTGTTGGTGGTGTCAGAAGGAGGTGGTGGTGGAAGGTGGAGGTGTTGGAGTTGGTGTAGGAGGGTGGTGGAGGTGGTGGTGGATATGGGGGTGTTGGTGGTGTCAGAAGGAGGAGGTGTTGGTGGTGTCAGAAGGAGGAGGGGGGTGGAAGGTGGAGGTGTTGGTGGTGTCAGAAGGAGGAGGGGGGGTGAAGGTGGAGGTGTTGGTGGTGTCAGAAGGAGGGTGGTGGAGGGGTGGTGGAGGTGTTGGTGGTGTCAGAAGGGGAGGGTGGAGGTGTTGGTGGTGTCAGAGGAGGGTGGGGAGGTGGTGGTGGAATGGAGGTGTTGGTGGTGTCAGAAGGAGGAGGTGTTGGTAGTGTCAGAAGGAGGGGGGTGAAGGTGGAGGTGTTGGTGGTGTCAGAAGGAGGAGGGGTGGAATGGGGTGGGGTGTTGGTGGTTGTGGAGGGGGGTGAAGGTGGAGGTGTTGGTGGTGTCAGAAGGAGGGTGGTGGAGGTGGAGGTGGTGGTGGATATGGGGGTGTTGGTGGTGTCAGAAGGAGGAGGTGTTGGTGGTGTCAGAAGGAGGGTGGTGGAGTGGAGGTGGTGGTGGATGGGGGTGTTGGTGGTGTCAGGGGGTGAAGGTGGAGGTGTTGGTGGTGTCAGAAGGAGGAGGGGGGTGAAGGTGGAGGTGTTGGTGGTGTCAGAAGGTGGAGGGGGTGGAGGTGTTGGTGGTGTCAGAAGGAGGGTGGTGAAGGTGGAGGTGGTGGTGGAGAAGGGGGTGTGGGTGGTGGTGGTGGAGGTGGTGGTGGAGATGGGGGTGTTGGTGGTGTGGTGAAGGTGGAGGTGGTGGGTTGGTGGTGGTCAGAGAATGTGGTGGTGGTGGTGGTGGATGTTGGAGGTGGAGGTGGTGGTGGAGATGGGGATGTTGGTGGTGTCAGAAGGTGGAGGTGGTGGTGGTGTTGGCTCCATCACTGTGGTTCTTTATTCAGGTCAGTGATCACACTCGGGTCTGAGGATGGAGATCTCCACCTGCGTACATGTGAACTGTCCATCAACAAACCTGTAGGACATGTAGTGTGTTTCTGTAGTGTGTTGTGTAGTTTGTGTTGGCTATAGCATAGTTATTGTGTGGTTATTGTGTAGGTTATAGTGTAGTTTATTGTGGGGTTATTGTGTGGTTTATTGTGTGGTTATTGTGTAGTTTATAGTGTAGGTTATTGTGTAGGTTATAGTGTAGTTTATTGTGTGGTTATTGTGTAGTTTATAGTGTAGTTTATTGTGTGGTTATTGTGTAGTTAATTGTGTAGGTTATAGTGTAGTTTATTGTGTGGTTATTGTGTAGTTTATTGTGTAGGTTATTGTGTAGGTTATTGTGTAGTTTATAGTGTAGGTTATAGTGTAGTTTATTGTGGGGTTATTGTGTAGCTTATAGTGTAGTTTATTGTGGGTTTATTGTGTGGTTTATTGTGTGGTTATTGTGTAGTTTATAGTGTAGTTTATTGTGAGGTTATTGTGTAGTTTATAGTGTAGTTTATTGTGTAGGTTATAGTGTAGTTTATTGTGTGGTTATTGTGTAGTTAATTGTGTAGGTTATAGTGTAGTTTATTGTGTAGTGTTATTGTGTAGCTTATAGTGTAGTTTATTGTGGGTTTATTGTGTAGGTTATTTTGTAGTTTATTGTGTATTGTGTAGTTTATTGTGTAGATTATGTGTAGTTTATTGTGTAGATATTGTGTAGTTTATTGTGTAGTTATTGTGTAGTTTATTGTGTAGTTTATTGTGTAGATATTGTGTAGTTTATTGTGTAGTTTATTGTGTAGTTTATTGTGTAGTTTATTGTGTAGATATTGTGTAGTTTATTGTGTAGTTTATTGTGTAGTAGTTTATTTGTGTAGTTTATTGTGTAGTTTATTGTGTAGTTTATTGTGTAGTTTATTGTGTAGTTTATTGTGTAGTTTATTGTGTAGATATTGTGTAGTTTATTGTGTAGATTATGTGTAGTTTATTGTGTAGATATTGTGTAGTTTATTGTGTAGATGGTTCTGAGATAAAACGAATATAAAATACAAATAAAATGTACAACAATCTCTGGATGCAACAAAATACATTAAAATATTCATATTGTTTATTTTCCAAGTAATTTTTGTGTACACACATTCTGTGCGTGCGTGCGTGCGTGTGTGTGCGTTTGTGCGTGTGTGTGTGTGTGTGTGTGTGTGTGTGTGTGTGTGTGCGCGTGTGTGTGTGTGTGTGTGTGTGTGTGTGTGTGTGTGTGCGCGGGTGTGTGTGTGTGGTGTGTGCGTGTGTGTACGTGTGTGTTGCGTGTGTGTGCGTGTGTGTGTGTGCGCGCGTGTGTGCTGTGTGTGTGTGTGTGTGTGTGTGTGTGTGTGTGTGTGTGTGTGCGCGTGGCAGCAGTAAGGTTGTGATGTGTGTGTGTGTGTGTGTGTGGTGTGTGTGGTGTGTGTGTGTGTGTGTGTGCAGCAGAAGGTGTGTGTGTGTGTGTGTGCAGCAGTAAGGTGTGTGTGTGCAGCACAGCAGTTGTGTGTGTGTGCAGAGTGTGCAGTAAAAAAGTCGGTTGTGTGTGTGTATTGTGTGTGTGTGTGTGTGCACCAGTCGGTGTGTGTGTGTGTGTGCAAGTTTGTGTGTGCCAGTGTGTGGTGTGTGTGTGTGTGTGTGTGTGCAGTATGTTGTGTGTGCAGTAGGTTGTGTGTGTGTGCAGCAGCAGTAGATTGTGTGTTGTGTGCGTACAGAGTGTGTTTGGTGTGTGTGTGTGTGTGCACCGTAGTGGTGTGTGTTGATGTTCACATGTGTGAGTGTGTGTGTGTGTGTGTGTGTGTGTGGCACCATTATATTGTGTGTTGATGGTACAGAGTGTGTGTGTGTGTGTGTGTTTGTGTGTGTGTGCACCAGTGTGATGGTGTGTGTGAGTGTGTGTGTGTGCGCAGATTGTGTGTGTTGGTGTGTGTGTGTGTGTGTGTGTGTGTGTGGTACGTGTGAATTGTGGTTGCATGTGCAGTAGTGTGTGTGTGTGTGTGTGTGTGTGTGTGTGTGTGCGCACATAGATTGTGTGTTGATGGTACAGAGTGTGTGTGTGTGTGTGTGTGTGTGTGTGTGTGTGAGTGTGGTGTGTTGTGTGTGTGTGTGTGTGGTGATCTTGGTGTGTGTGTGTGTGTGTGTGTGTGTGCAGCAGTGTGTCGTGTGTGTGTGCGTGTGTGGTGTGAGTGCGTTGTGTGGTGTGTGTGTGTGTGTGTGCGAATTGGTGTTGATGGACAGAGTGTGTGTGCGTGTAGCATAGAGTGTGTGTTGATGGTACAGATGTGTGTGTGTGTGTGCAGCAGTAGATTGTGTGTTGATGGTACAGAGTGTGTGTGTGTGTGTGTGTGTGTGTGTGTGTGTGTGTGTGTGTGCAGCAGTAGATTGTGTGTTACAGATGGTACAGAGTGTGTGTGTGTGTGTGTGTGTGTGTGTGTGTGTGTGATTGTGTGTGTGTGTGTGTGTGGTGTGTGGTGTGTGTGTGTGCAGCAGTAGATTTGTGTGTGGTGAGTGTGTGTGTGTGTGTGTGTGTGTGTGT
>JACRUU010000001.1:827246-842380 GCA_030449085.1 Kryptopterus vitreolus
GTGGTATTGTACGTATGTGTGTGTGTGTGGTGTGGGTATGTGGCGTGTGTGTGTGTGTGTATGTGTGTGTGTGTGTGTGTGTGTGTGTGTGTGTGTGTGTGTGTGTATGTGTGTGTGTGTGTGTGTATGTGTGTGTGTGTGTGTGTGCCGCAGCCTTGTGTGAATTTCCAGCAAGTTATCTGACTTCCTCTTTACGTATACCTGTGAACTGGTGCAGGAAATAATGATGTCACTTCCTCTTCCTCTGAATTCTCCACCTTTAAGCAAAGAAAACTTTCAGTCAGGGTTCAAAACTGTGTGTGTGTGTGTGTGTGTGTGTGTGTATATTATATATATATATATGTGTGTGTGTGTGTGTGTTGTATATATATATATATATATGTGTGTGTGTGTGTGTGTGTGTGGCTGTTGCTATAATATTATATAATATAATATAATGTAATATAATAATAATATAATGTAATGTAATATAATAATAATATAATATAATAAATATATAATATATATATAATATATCCTAAATATAAAAATAATAATAATAATGTAATAATAACATGTAATCTATGTAATATAATATAATATAATATAATGTAATGTAATATAATGTAATATAATCTAATCTAATAATGTAATTTAATATAATAATAATATAATATATATATAATGTACAAACCGGATTCCAAAAAAGTTGGGACACTATACAAATGGTGAATAAAAAGTGAATGCAATGATGTGTAGGTGCCAACTTGTAATATTTTATTCAGAATAGAACAAAACACACGAAACAAAAAGTTTAAACTGAGAAAATGTACCATTTTAAGGGAAAAATATGTTGATTCAGAATTTCATGGTGTCAACAAATCCCAAAAAAGTTGGGACAAGGACATTTTCACCACTGTGTGGCATCTCCCCTTCTTTTTACAACACTCAACAGACGTCTGGGGACAGAGGAGACCAGTTTCTCCAGTTTAGAAATAGGAATGCTCTCCCATTCTTGTCTAATACAGGCCTCTAACTGTTCAATCGTCTTGGGCCTTCTTTGTCGCACCTTCCTCTTTATGATGCGCCAAATGTTCTCTATAGGTGAAAGATCTGGACTGCAGACTGGCCATTTCAGTACCCGGATCCTTCTCCTACGCAGCCATGATGCTGTGATTGATGCAGAATGTGGTCTGGCATTATCTTGTTGGAAAATGCAGGGTCTTCCCTGAAAAAGATGACGTCTGGATGGGAGCATATGTTGTTCTAGAACCTGAATATATTTTTCTGCATTGATGGTGCCTTTCCAGACATGCAAGCTGCCCATGCCACACGCACTCATGCAACCCCATACCATCAGAGATGCAGGCTTCTGAACCGAGCGTTGATAACAACTTGGGTTGTCCTTGTCCTCTTTGGTCCGGATGACATGGCGTCCCAGATTTCCAAAAAGAACTTTGAATCGTGACTCGTCTGACCACAGAACAGTCTTCCATTTCGCCACACTCCATTTTAAATGATCCCTGGCCCAGTGTAAACGCCTGAGCTTGTGGATCTTGCTTAGAAATGGCTTCTTCTTTGCACTGTAGAGTTTCAGCTGGCAACGGCGGATGGCACGGTGGATTGTGTTCACTGACAATGGTTTCTGGAAGTATTCCTGAGCCCATTCTGTGATTTCCTTTACAGTAGCATTCCTGTTTGTGGTGCAGTGTCGTTTAAGGGCCCGGAGATCACGGGCATCCAGTATGGTTTTACGGCCTTGACCCTTTCTCACAGAGATTGTTCCAGATTCTCTGAATCTTTGGATGATGTTATGCACAGTTGATGATGATAGATGCAAAGTCTTTGCAATTTTTCGCTGGGTAACACCTTTCTGATATTGCTCCACTATCTTTCTGCGCAACATTGTGGGAATTGGTGATCCTCTACCCATCTTGGCTTCTGAGAGACACTGCCACTCTGAGAAGCTCTTTTTATACCCAATCATGTTGCCAATTGACCTCAATTTGTGTTAATTGGTCTTCCAGCTCCTCGTTATGCTTAAATTTACTTTTTCCAGCCTCTTACTGCTACTTGTCCCAACTTTTTTGGGATTTGTTGACACCATGAAATTCTGAATCAACATATTTTTCCCTTAAAATGGTACATTTTCTCAGTTTAAACTTTAGTTTCGTGTGTTATGTTCTATTCTGAATAAAATATTACAAGTTGGCACCTACACATCATTGCATTCAGTTTTATTCACCATTTGTATAGGGTCCCAACTTTTTTGGAATCCGGTTTGTAATGTACTGTAATTTATTTATTTTTTATTTCTCTCTCATCACACACACACACACACACACACACACAAACACACACACACGCGCGCGCGTGTAGAAGGCGTCATTAGCCGGTGTGTGACGTGTCTCAGGCGGAAACGGCTAGCTCCTCCCCCTACAAGGCCACCGGAAGCTCCTCGCACTGCATTCTTCCATTGCCATATACGGGCATCCGCGGTGACGTCATCGCCGACCTAAATATGGCCACAGGAAATAGCGGCGCCTACGCGCGCGCAGGGTAAACCGGGCCAGTAACGGATGTCCATATATGGCATTAGAGAGAAACGTGTGTGTGTGTGAAACCAGCTTCCTGTGCGCGCGCGCGCGCGCGTGTGTGTGTGTGTGTGTGTGTGTGTGTGTGGTGTGAGTGAAAACCAGCTTCCTGTGCGCGCGCGCGCGTGTGTGTGTGGTTGTGTGTGTGTGTGTGTGTGTGTGTGATGTGTGTGTGTGAAACCAGCTTCCTGTGCGCGCGTGTGTGTGTATATGTGTGTGTGTGTGTGAAACCAGCTTCCTGTGCCGCGCGCGCGCGCGCGTGTTGTGTGTGTGTGTTATATATGTGTGTATATTTGTGTGTGTGTATATATGTATGTGTGTGTGTATATATATGTGTGTATGTGTATGTGTGTGTATATATGTGGTGTGTGTGTGTGTGTGTGTGTGTGTGTGAAACCAGCTTGCGTTTTGTTTTTAAAAAAAACACACCTTTATTGCAGTAACTCCGCATTACAAACACACTCTACATTTATACACGAATCTCATCACTGTTATATTTAATATATCACTAAACTGTTTATAATTCATTCTAATAATAATCATCATGTAGTGTGGTGTGTGTGTGTGTGTGTGTGTGTGTGTGTTGTGTGTGTGTGTGTGTGTGTGTGTGTGTGTGTGTGTGTGTGTGTGTGTCCTAACTTCAATCATCTGGTTTATTGTTGGAAAACATCATTTATTAAAACGGAGAGAGGGGGGGGGGAGGGAGGGAGGTGAAGGTGGAGGGAGAGGGGGTGGAGGGAGGAGGGAGAGAGGGGGGGGTGGAGGGAGGGAGGGGAGAGGGGGTGGAGGGAGAAGTGGGGGGGGGAGGGAGGAGAGAGTGAGAGACTGTGGAGGGCGTTGGAGGGAGAGGGGGGGTGGAGGGGAGAGAGAGAGAGAGAGACTGGGATGGAGGGAGGGAGAGGAGAGAGGGGGGGGGGTGGAGGGAGAAGAGAGAGGAGAGGACGGGATGGAGGGAGGGAGAGAAGATGAGGTTTTTTGAGGAGGGATAGAGAGCGCTACTGACTTGTCAGATGATAGAGAGGACGGGATGGAGAGGTAAGACTTTATCGAGGTTGGCGTTCTTTCATGTTTTTATGTGGTCGCTCTTTTTTTTTTTCTTTCTTCTTCGCTCGTATCTCTTCTTTTTCTTTTGTTTTCATTTTTCTAGAGAGAGAGGGAATCAGATTTGGGGAGCACGGAGGGATGTTTCTTCTAGTCTTAGAGGGGGGGGTTCATCTTCTCTCGGAGGAGAGGAGAGAGAGGGATTCGAGGGAGGGAGACAGGAGGGGGGGTGGGGGTGGAGTGAGCGCGAGAGAGAGGACGGGATGGAGGGAGGGGAGAGAGAGAGGGGAGGAGAGAGAGGGGGGGGGGGGGGGGGGGGTTTCTGGGGGGGATGAGAGAGAGAGAGAGAGACGAGGATGGAGGGGGGGGGAGGGGGGAGGTGGAGGGAGAGAGAGAGAGAGACGGGAGGAGGGGGAGGGGGTGAGGGAGGAGAGAGGACTCAGAGAGAGAGAGGGGGGGGTTTCGTAGGGCGAGAGAGAGAGAGACGGGATGGAGGGAGGGAGAGAGCTAGAGGGGGTTTGTGGTTGGGAGAGAGAGATGAGAGAGACAGGGAACCCGTTTGACACGTCTATTTTTCCAGGAAACAGAACAGTGGGTGGAGCCAATCTGTCAATCACACCCTGCGGCGTGACGTCACAAAAACTATATAAGGCTGTTCGCGAGCGCGCGTCCTGTTGATTCCTCGTTTGTTTCCTCACGTGAGAAAAGCAAGTTTCAGAAACACACACGGACCAGGAGTGTGTGTGTGTGTGTGTGTGTGATGTGTGTGTGGTGTGTGTGAGTGTGAGTGTGTGTGTGTGTGAGTGAGATCAGAGAGAAGTGGATCAGGACACATGGAGGTGTGTGCAGAAGCGAAGCGGGTCATGGTCCAGGCTCTGAGTAAGATCTACATCTCCCGGAACCAGCGCGGAGGAATTCCTCTCCACCGCAGTCTCCTCCTGAGTCTGGTGATGCGATCCGCCCGGGACGCGTACCACTCCGCACGGACACCGAGCCCCGGAGCGGCTCCGAGCGGCCCGGAGGAGGAGGAGAACATCCCCGCTCCTCCTGCCGAACAACACACGGCCGATGTGATGGACACGACCGAGGAGGCGGCCGAACCCCCGTGTGCGCTCCGGCCCGGGGACAGGGGGACGTTACAGCGGGACAACAGCGCGGACAAGGAGAACTCTAGCGGGCCGACAGAACACACACTCTCCCGCAAACGGAGAGGGAAACGCGGCGTGGAGCCGGACTTCCTGCCGTGTAAAAAGGCGCGACTGGATCCAGCGCCGCTCCGCCCGGTTCTCCACAACTCCACCGCGCAGAACCTCGGCCACTGCGGCCGGGACACACAACCTCTGTCCGCCACACACACACTGCCCAGGACTATAGTGACATGCTGAACAGACTGTGTGTGTGTGTGTGTGTGTGTGTGTGTGTGTGTGTAACACTGTAAAATCCAGCCCGTTGTTTTTTGGGGATTTTTGGCCCAAACGCGTCTTTTCGGATCGGAGATTTCAGAGCCTGACGTGGCGATGACGTCACAGTGTGGCATGTGATGCGTCACACGCGTGGTTACTTTAGAACTTGTGACTGATGTGTGAGTCACCAAACAGCTGGAATTTCCGGGATACAAGCTGTGTGGGTGTTTGTGTGTGTGTGTGTGTGTGTGTGTGTTTGTTTGTGTGTGTGGTGTGTGGTGTGCGTGCGTGCGTGCGTGCGTGCGTGCGTGTGTGTGTGATGACGTTCGCGTAAGAGAAAAAAAAAACAGATTGATATTTATTTATTGTGTAATATAGACAATTTTGCTCTGTGGAACATGTTCATCACTGGTGTCTGATCCCTCACACACACACACACACACACACACACACATGTCCACACACACACACACACACACACACACACACACACACACACACACACACACACACACACACACACACACACACACATACACACACACACACACACACATACACAAGGGATCAATATATTGTAAGCTGCTAAATCTGACCAGGTCACGTGATTACTACCTCACTTTTTGTAATAAAACAATTTTTATCATACAGTGTGTTTGAACTTGAGTTTTTCACCCGCGTGTGTGTGTGTGTGTGTGTGTGTGTGTGTGTGTGAGTGTTTAAGGAGGGTTGTTCTCAGTTGCCAGATTGTTTCTGACTGTGTTATTAAACCCAGAGAACAGCCCACATGAGTGTTACATAAACATTGTGACGTCAGTAGGTTTATGTTCTGCTGTTCTTCATCACCGTAGAGTTTCATATCATTTAGTCAAATAAAATATTCATCTTAAAGGAAAAATAAACATTTTTTGAATCTGGCAACCCTGACGAAGCCCGATCACATGACTGGAGGGATGGGCGGAACGGATTGTTCGTGGTTTATAGAAGGCCGGAAGTGAAGGGTGCGTGAGGCCGGATGTTTCTCACATCACTGAGGAGTATGGCATTAAAACAGCTGTTTATTAAACACTCTAAAATTCACACTCTGTTACAAACACCGTCATATTCAACATCAAACACATCATATTCAACATCAAACACATCATATTCAACATCAAACACATCATATTCAACATCAAACACCATCATATTCATCATCAAACACCGTCATATTCAACATCAAACACATCATATTCATCATCAAACACTGTCATATTCAACATCAAACACCGTCATATTCAACATCAAACACATCATATTCATCATCAAACACTGTCATATTCATCACAAACACCGTCATATTCAACATCAAACACATCATATTCATCATCAAACACTGTCATATTCATCATCAAACACCGTCATATTCAACATCAAACACATCATATTCAACATCAAACACACATATTCAACATCAAACACACGTCATATTCAACATCAAACACATCATATTCAACATCAAACACCATCATATTCAACATCAAACACATCATATTCAACATCAAACACATCATATTCAACATCAAACACATCATATTCAACATCAAACACCATCATATTCAACATCAAACACATCATATTCAACATCAAACACATCATATTCAACATCAAACACATCATATTCAACATCAAACACATCATATTCAACATCAAACACATCATATTCAACATCAAACACATCATATTCAACAATCAAACACATCATATTCAACATCAAACACCGTCATATTCAACATCAAACACATCATATTCATCATCAAACACCGTCATATTCATCATCAAACACCGTCATATTCAACATCAAACACATCATATTCACACAAACACATCATATTCATCATCAAACACCGTCATATTCAACATCAAACACATCATATTCATCATCAAACACTCAAACACAAACCCGTCATATTCAACATCAAACACCGTCATATTCACATCAAACACACCATATTCAACATCAAACACCGTCATATTCAACATCAAACACGATCATATTCAACATCAAACACATCATATTCAACATCAAACACCCATCATCATCACACCGTCATATTCAACATCAAACACCATCATATCAACAGCATACAACATCAAACACATCATATTCATCATCAAACACTGTCATATTCATCATCAAACACCGTCATATTCAACATCAAACACATCATATTCATCATCAAACACATCATATTCATCATCAAACACCGTCATATTCAACATCAAACACATCATATTCAACATCAAACACCATCATATTCAACATCAAACACATCATATTCAACACAGCGTCATATTCAACACAACACATCATATTCACACAAACACCGTCATATTCAACATCAAACACATCATATTCAACATCAAACACCGTCATATTCATCATCAAACACCGTCATATTCAACATCAAACACATCATATTCAACATCAAACACATCATATTCAACATCAAACACATCAGAGTCATCATCAAACACCGTCATATTCAACATCAAACACATCATATTCATCATCAAACACTGTCATATTCAACACAGGTCATATTCAACATCAAACACATCATATTCATCATCAAACACTGTCATATTCATCATCAAACACCGTCATATTCAACATCAAACACATCATATTCATCATCAAACACTGTCATATTCATCATCAAACACCGTCATATTCAATATCAAACAATCATATTCAACATCAAACCCCGTCATATTCAACATCAAACACATCATATTCACACAAACACATCATATTCAACATCAAACACCGTCATATTCAACATCAAACACATCATATTCAACATCAAACACATCATATTCAACATCAAACACCGTCATATTCATCATCAAACACCGTCATATTCATCATCAAACACCGTCAATTCATCATCAAACACCGTCATATTCAACATCAAAACACACAAACACCGTCATATTCAACATCAAACACATCATATTCATACAAACGCAAACACCGTCAACAACATCAACATCACACATAATATTCAACATCAAACACATCATATTCAACATCAAACACATCATATTCAGCAAACACCGGCAGAGGAAACAGCAAACACAACCAGAGGCACCAGCAAACACACCGGAGAGGCAAACAGCAACACCGCAGAGCAACAGCCAAACACAGCAGAGGCAACAGGCAAACAAAGCAGAGGGCAACAGCAAAAACACCAAGAGAGGAGCAGCAGACACCGGGGCAGAGTCAAACCCCGTCAAAACATCAAACACATCATATTCATCATCAAACACCGTCATATTCAACATCAAACACATCATATTCAACATCAAACACATCATATTCAACATCAAACACCGTCATATTCAACATCAAACACATCATATTCATCATCAAACACTGTCATATTCATCATCAAACACCGTCATATTCAACATCAAACACATCATATTCACATCAAACACCGTCATATTCAACATCAAACACATCATATTCAACATCAAAAACATCATATTCAACATCAAACACATCATATTCAACATCAAACACATCATATTCAACATCAAACACATCATATTCAACATCAAACAAATCATATTCAACATCAAACACCATCATATTCATCATCAAACACCGTCATATTCAACATCAAACACCGTCATATTCAACATCAAACACATCATATTCACACAAACACTCAAACAAAACGTCATATTCAACATCAAACACATCATCATCATCAAACACTGTCATCATCATCAAACACCGTCAATTCAACATCAAACACGATCATATTCAACATCAAACACATCATATTCAACATCAAACACATCATATTCAACATCAAACACCGTCATATTCAACATCAAACACATCATATTCAACATCAAACACATCATATTCAACATCAAACACATCATATTCAACATCAAACACCATCATATTCAACATCAAACACCGTCATCACACAAACGTCATATTCAACATCAAACACACCATATTCACCATCAAACACATCCCATATTCAACATCAAACACATCATATTCAACATCAAACACAACAACATCAAACACCATCATATTCATCATCAAACACCGTCATATTCAACATCAAACACACATATTCAACATCAAACAAATCATATTCAACATCAAACACCATCATATTCAACATCAAACACATCATATTCAACATCAAACACATCATATTCAACATCAAACACCGTCATATTCAACATCAAACACATCATATTCATCATCAAACACTCAAATCACAAACAAAGTCATATTCAACATCAAACACCATCATATCAAACACAAACACCGTCAACAACATCAAACACATCATATTCAACATCAAACACAAACACATCATATTCATCATCAAACACTGTCATATTCAACATCAAACACATCATATTCAACAAACTCAAACACATCATATTCAACATCAAACACCATATTCATCCTCAAACACATCATATTCATCATCAAACACCGTCATATTCAACATCAAACACATCATATTCAACATCAAACACATCATATTCATCATCAAACACCGTCATATTCAACATCAAACACATCATATTCAACATCAAACACATCATATTCAACATCAAACACCATCATATTCAACATCAAACACATCATATTCAACATCAAACACCGTCATATTCAACATCAAACACCATCATATTCAACATCAAACACATCATCATCATCATCATCAAACACCAGATCATATTCAACATCAAACACATCATATTCAATCATCAAACACATCATATTCATCCTCAAACACATCATATTCATCATCAAACACAAACGTCATATTCAATCATCAAACACCGTCATCATATTCAACATCAAACACATCATATTCATCATCAAACACGTCATATTCATCATCAAACACCGTCATATTCAATATCAAACACATCATATTCAACATCAAACACATCATATTCAACATCAAACACATCATATTCAACAAACACATCATATTCAACATCAAACATCATATTCAACATCAAACACATCATATTCAACATCATATTCAACATCAAACACGTCATATTCAACATCAAACACATCATATTCAACAAACACCGTCAAACACAAACGTCATATTCAACACAAACACATCATATTCAACATCAAACAAATCATATTCAACATCAAACACCATCATATTCAACACACATCAAACACATCATATTCAACATCATATTCAAATCACAACACCGTCATATTCAACATCAAACACCGTCATATTCAACATCAAACACATCATATTCAACATCAAACACCGTCATATTCAACACATCATATTCACACAAACACATCATATTCAACAACAAACACATCATATTCAACATCAAACACACCATATTCAACATCAAACACACCATATTCAACATCAAACACCGTCATATTCAACATCAAACACCGTCATATTCAACATCAAACACCGTCATATTCAACATCAAACACCACACTCCCATCTACATCTCCACCCACACACCCATTTGTAAGCATGTGATGGCTATCAATATGGCTTTATGGTTAACGAAGACTTTCAGCTGGATTTGCAGTCTTACTGAATCAGGAACCATCTCATCCTTCATCATCCTCATCCTTCATCATCCTCATCCTTCATCATCAGCAGTGTAGTGGGTGGAGCGGGTGGAGCAGTGGGGTGGAGTGGGTGGAGCAGTGCAGTGGGGTGGAGTGGGTGGAGCGGTGCAGCAGTGGGGTGGAGTGGGTGGAGGGGTGGAGCGGTGGGTGGAGGGTGGAGCAAGGGTGGGGAGTGGGGGCAGTGGGGTGGTGTTGGAGTGGGTGGAGCGGGTGGAGCAGTGGGTGGTGGAGCGTGGGGTGGAGCAGTGGGGATGGTGGGGTGGAGCGGGGTGGAGCGGGTGGAGAGGGTGGAGCAGTGGGCGGGTGGGGATTTATTTATTTATGTTTGTATTTTGCACTTTGTAATAATTTGGTGTTTTTGTAGAGAGAGCAGAATTTCCATCAACACTCAAAACACTTCACGTCGCTAGGGGGCAGTAGTACACACAACACACACACACACACACACACACACACACACACACACACACAGTCGCAGTGAGAGAAGAAGAGCTGCAGTGTGTGTGTGTGTGTGTGTGGTTAGGATTTTGATTTACCGGCAGATTTCTGGTTTTCTCTTTTAGTTGGAAGGTAATGTGAATGTCTTTTTTCAGACAACGCGCGGTTTAAACACACACACACACACACACACACACACACCCACTAACCCGTTATTATACGATGTAACACACGCGGGATTTAAACGCATTTGGTCGTTTCCGGTTATTTAACACACACACACACACACACACACACACACACACACACACACACACACACACACCACACACACCACACACACACACATGTAAATGAAGTGCGGATTATAAACACTGATTTTGCGCCACTTTTTATTTATTGTTATTATAAAAATGTCCAAATTAATGTTCAGCGCTTTCAGACAGACTAACTTACTAACACACACACACACACACCACACACAAAAAACACACAAACACACACACACACAATACACACACACACACGACAACACACACACACACACACACCCACACACACACACACAACACACACACACACACACACACACAACACACACCTCAACACACACTAAACTACAAACACCACACACACACTTAAACAACACACACACACACACACACAACACACACACTCACTCACACACACACTCACACTAACACCCACACACACACACACACAAAAACACACCACACACACACACACACTACACACACACACATAAACCCACACACACACACATAATACACACCACACACACACACACACCACAAACACTAAACACACACACACCAAACCCTCACTCACACACACACTACACACACACACACATAACACACACACACACACACCTAACACACACACACACACCTAAACATAAACACACACACACACACAAAACACACACACAACCACCTAACTACACACACTAAACACACTAAACACACACACACTAAACACACACTAAACACACACAAACACACACTCACACACTCTGATACACTGATGTGTGTAATAATTGTTGGAACACAATAATTATCGCGCGTGCTTTTCTGCGCCATTGTTATAACCCGCGGCTTTGTTGTACAGCTGTGATTCTCTACACACTCCTTTATTCATCACATCCATCACATTCATCCATCCATCACACTCCTTTATTCATCACATCCATCACACCTTATCATCACATCCATTTATTCATCACATCCATTACACACTCCTTTATTCATCACATCCATCACACAATCCTTTATTCATCACATCATCACTCCTTTATTCATCACATCATCACACTCCTTTATTCATCACATCCATTACACTCCTTTATTCATCACATCATCACACTCCTTTATTCATCACATCCATTACACTCCTTTATTCATCATCATCCATCCATTTATCCAAACACCATCCACAGCCATCCTTATTCATCACATCCATCACACTCCTTTATTCATCACATCCATCACACTCCTTTATTCATCACCTCCATCACACTCCTTTATTCATCACATCCATCACACTCCTTTATTCATCACATCCATCACACTCCTTTATTCATCACATCCATCACACTCCTTTATTCATCACCATCAAAAGACATCACACATCCTCACACATCCTTTATTCATCACATCCATCACACTCCTTTATTCATCACATCCATTACACTCCTTTATTCATCACATCCATCACACTCCTTTATTCATCACATCCATCACACTCCTTTATTCATCACATCCATCACACTCCTTTATTCATCACATCCATCACACTCCTTTATTCATCACATCCATCACACTCCTTTATTCATCACATCCATCACACTCCTCACACTTATTCATCACATCCATCACACTCCTTTATTCATCACATCCATCACACTCCTTTATTCATCACATCCATCACACTCCTTTATTCATCACATCCATCACACTCCTTTATTCATCACATCCATCACACTCCTTTATTCATCACATCCATCACACTCCGCCTTATTCATCACATCCATCACACTCCTTTATTCATCACATCCATCACACTCCTTTATTCATCACATCCATCACACTCCTTTATTCATCACATCCATTACACTCCTTTATTCATCACATCCATCACACTCCTTTATTCATCACATCCATTACACTCCTTTATTCATCACATCCATCACACTCCTTTATTCATCACATCCATTACACTCCTCTATTCATCACATTCATCACTTGGGAATTGTTTGGTTGCAGTTTCTCTAAGTAAAAGATTAAAGAAAATAAATGTAAATAAATAAAGATATATAAATAAATAAACACATATATAAAGTGAAATAGGAAAATAGATCGATGAAAAGTCCGATAATAATAATTGTTATAAAAGTTATTGCACATTCGACTAATAAAACCCTCCCTGGTTACCATAGCAACCAAGCAAACCGAAATCAGCGCGGGTGACTTTCAAACTTACAACAAACAACAGATAAACATAGTGTTTATTCCACAGTGTTTATTCCACAGTCCACATCGTTTACTCCAGTGTTTACTCCACATCGTTTATTCCACATCGTTTATTCCACATTGTTTATTCCACAGTGTTTATTCCACATCGTTTATTCCACATCGTTTATTCCACAGTGTTTATTCCACAGTGTTTATTCCACAGTGTTTATTCCACAGTCCACATCGTTTACTCCACATCGTTTATCCACATCGTTTATTCCACTCCACATCGTTTACTCCACATCGTTTATTCCACATCGTTTATTCCACATCGTTTATTCCACAGTGTTTATTCCACAGTGTTTATTCCACAGTCCACATCGTTTACTCCACATCGTTTACTCCACATCGTTTATTCCACATCGTTTACTCCACATCGTTTACTCCACATCGTTTACTATTCCACATCGTTTATTCCACAGTGTTTATTCCACAGTCCACATCGTTTACTCCACATCGTTTACTCCACATCGTTTACTCCACATCGTTTATTCCACAGTGTTTACTCCACATCATTTATTCCACATCGTTTACTCCACATCGTTTACTCCACATCGTTTATTCCACATCGTTTATTCCACAGTGTTTATTCCACAGTGTTTATTCCACAGTCCACATCGTTTACTCCAGTGTTTACTCCACATCGTTTATTCCACAGTGTTTATTCCACAGTGTTTATTCCACAGTGTTTATTCCACAGTCCATAGTGTTTATTCCACAGTGTTTATTCCACAGTGTTTATTCCACAGTGTTTATTCCACAGTCCACATCGTTTACTCCAGTGTTTACTCCACATCGTTTATTCCACATCGTTTATTCCACAGTGTTTATTCCACAGTGTTTATTCCACAGTGTTTATTCCACATCATTTATTCCACAGTGTTTATTCCACAGTGTTTATTCCACATCGTTTATTCCACATTGTTTATCCACAGTGTTTATTCCACATTGTGTTTATTCCACATTGTTTATTCCACAGTGTTTATTCCACAGTGTTTACTCCACATCGTTTATTCCACATTGTTTATTCCACAGTGTTTATTCCACAGTGTTTATTCCACATCATTTATTCCACATGTTTATTCCACAGTTTATTCCACAGTTTATTCCACATTGTTTACTCCACATCGTTTACTCCACATCGTTTACACAGTGTTTATTCCACAGTGTTTATTCCACAGTGTTTATTCCACAGTGTTTATTCCACATTGTTTACTCCACATCGTTTACTCCACATCGTTTATTCCACAGTGTTTATTCCACAGTGTTTATTCTACATCATTTATTCCACATAATTTATTCCACAGTGTTTATTCCACAGTGTTTATTCCACATCATTTATTCCACATCATTTATTCCACATCGTTTATTCCACATCGTTTATTCCACATCGTTTTCTGTACATGTTAATTCTCGGTGGTAATAAGCGGTGAATACGGAAGGCAGGTAAACATGTAATGCTGGAGTGAAACATCTCAATAACAGC
>JACRUU010000001.1:842880-845380 GCA_030449085.1 Kryptopterus vitreolus
ATAATAATAATAATAATAATAATAATAATAATAATGTTTTTAATGATGCAGCTGCATGATGTCAGCAGGCCCCAGAGGGCGCCGGTTTAATGACTTGTTGTAAAGGACCTGCAGGACATCGATCCGCCGGTCAGACAGCGCCACCTGCTGTTTGAAAAACAATTGTAGTGGTGAATGATCACACATTGCTGCTCCGCTCCGTGTATCACCATTACTGAGCTTATATCAGAAAAGATGAACAAAACGAGGACAAAATACAATCTAACATTACAAATCCAAGTGCGTTCACCTTCAATTTCTCAATTATAATTATAATGAATTATTATAATAATTATAGTCATTTGTGAGACACAACATTCATTCATTCATCTTCTAGCGCTTTATCCGATCTTCCTCGGGTCACGGGGAGTCTGTGTTATCTCAGGCGTCTATGGGCATTAAGGCAGGATACACCTGGATGAATGCCAACACACACACACACACACACACAACACACACACACAACCACACACACACAAACACAACATCTATGTATGTAGGTATGTATTTTTGTGTATGTATATATAATGTGTGTATGTATTTTTTTGTATGTATGTGTGTGTGTGTGTGTGTTGTGTGTGTGGATGTATGCATTGTGTGGTGTATGTATTTATTTATGCTGTATGCATGTGTGAGTGTGTTTGTAGTTAGTTGTGTGTGTGTATTGTGTATGTTTTATGAATGTATTGTATGTATTTATGTATGTATGCATTGTGTATGTATGTATTGTATATTTGGTTGTATTATGTATGTATTATGTCTGTATGTATGTATGTATGTATGTATGTGTCTGTATTGTATGTATATATTATGTATATATTATGTATGTGTGTATGTATGTATGTATGATATGTATGTATGTGTATGTATGTATTGTATATGTGTGTATGTATGTATGTATTGTATATGTGTGTATGTATGTATTGTGTATGTATGTATTGTGTATTGTGTATGTATATGTATTGTTGTCTTGATTGTGTATGTATTTGTATGTCTTGTATGTCTGTCTGTCTGTTATGTATGTATGTATGTATGTTTGTGTATTTGTGTTGTATGTATATGTATGTATATGTGTGTGTGGTGTGTATGTATATATGATGTATGTATTGGTATGTATGTGTATGTCTGTCTGTATGTATGTATGTCTGTATGTATGTATGTTGTATGTTGTATGTCTGTATGTGTGTGTCTGTCTTGTGTTGTGTGTATGTATGTTGTATATGTCTGTGTATGTATGTATGTATGTGTATGTATGTATGTATGTATGTCTGTGTATGTTTGTCTGTATGTATGTATGTTATGTCTGTATGTCTGTGTATGTCTATATGTGTATATGTATGTATGTGTATGTATGTGTGTAGTGTTGAATGCTGTATGTATGTATATGTATTGTATGTATTGTGTATGTATATGTCTGTATGTATGTATGTATGTTTGTATGTATGTATGTATGTATGTATGTATGTATGTATGTATGTGTATGTATTGTGTATGTATATATGTATGTGTATGTATGTATGTATTGTGTATGAATTGTGTATGTATATATGTATGTATGTATGTATGTATGTATGTATGTATGTTGTGTATGTGTATGTATGTATGTTGCATGTATGTAATGTATGTATGTATGTGTATGTATGTATGTATGTATGTATTGTATGTATGTATGTATGTATGCGATGTATGTGTATGTATGATGATTATTGTGTATGTGTATGTATTGTATGTGGATGGATGTATGTATGTATGTATGTATGCTGTATGTATGTATGTATGTATGTATCTGTATGTATGTATGTATGTATGTATGTATGTGTATGTATGTATGTATGTATGTATGTATGTATGTATGTATGTATGTATGTATATGTGTATGTATGTATGTATGTATGTATGTATGTATGTATGCATTGTGTAGTAATTGTTTAGTTAGTAACTGTAACTGTTATTTAATGTTTTTTCTCAGTAACTGTAACAAATTACTGTTACTTTTATTTTGTAATTAAATTACATAATCCTGTTTCATGTAACTAGTTACTCCCCAACACTGTATATACTGTAATATACTATCATTTAATGTTAAATTACATTGTATTACTCTGTACTGTATGATATAACATTATATTATGGAATGGAATGTACTGTAAAATGAAATAATACAACATAATGTAATATAATGTAATGTATTATGTATTATAATGATTTATAAAAAAATTATATATATAGTATTCATTCATTCATTCATTCATTCATCTTCTACCGCTTTATCCAATCCAGTCTATGGGTATTAAGGCAGGATACACCCTGGATGGAATGCAGGAGTTGGCAGGAGTTGGTAGCCCAGTGGTTAAGGTGTTGGACTCTGGACCGGAAGATCATGGGTTCAAACCCCATCACCACAAAGATGCCACTAGTGGGCCCTTGAGCAAGGCCCTTAACCCTCAATTGCTCAGTTGTA
>JACRUU010000001.1:850380-860246 GCA_030449085.1 Kryptopterus vitreolus
GTGTGTGTGTGTGTGTGTGTGTGTGAGAGAGAGAGAGTGTGTGTGTTTATATGTGTGTGTGTGTGTGTGTGTGACTTGATGATGTACATGATGATGTATGGGATGTATTGTTGTTAATTGTAGTCAGTTTCAGCACCTTGGACAGAAACAAACTGTTAGGAAAAACTGTATAACAGCAACTAAACACTTCATCAGGGTCATACATGAGGAGGTGATGGAGGAGGTGATGGAGGAGGTGATGGAGGTTGTGATGGAGGTGATGGAGGAGGTGACGGAGGTTGTGATGGAGGTTGTGACGGAGGTTGTGATGGAGGTGACGGAGGTTGTGATGGAGGTTGTGATGACACTGGAGGAGTGTATCCGGGGATCAGGTCGCTGTGACTCTCCTTTGTTGAACTGAGTGATGGTCAGTCCTGTGACCTCTCTCCTTTGGATGATGAATGGATGGGTTGTGATGGAGGTTGTGGAGGTTGTGGTGGAGGTTGTGATGGAGGTTGTGATGACACTGGAGGAGTGTATCCGGGGATCAGGTCGCTGTGACTCTCCTTTGTTGTGATGGAGGTGATGGAGGTGATGGAGGTTGTGATGGAGGTGATGGAGGTTGTTGTGATGGAGGGGGTGATGGAGGAGGTTGGAGGTGACTGGATGGATGTGATGGAGGTGATGGAGGAGGTGACGGAGGTGGTGATGGAGGTTGTGATGGAGGTTGTGATGACACTGGAGGAGTGTATCCGGGGATCAGGTCGCTGTGACTCTCCTTTGTTGTGATGGAGGTGATGGAGGTTGTGATGGAGGAGGTTGTGTGATGGATGGAGGAGGTGATGGACTGTCTTTGTTGTGATGGATGTGATGGAGGTTGTGAAATGGAGTTGTGATGGAGGATGGAGGTTGTGATGGAGGTTGTGATGGAGGTTGTGATGACACTGGAGGAGTGTATCCGGGGATCAGGTCGCTGTGACTCTCCTTTGTTGTGATGGAGGTGATGGAGGTTGTGATGGAGGTTGTGATGGAGGAGGTGATGGAGGTTGTGATGGAGGTTGTGATGGAGGTGGTGATGGAGGTTGATGGTGACGGAGGTTGTGATGGAGGTTGTGATGACACTGGAGGAGTGTATCCGGGGATCAGGTCGCTGTGACTCTCCTTTGTTGTTGGAGGTTGGTTGTGATGGATGTGATGAGGTTGTGATGGAGGTTGTGAGGTGAGGAGGTGATGGAGTTGTGGCTGGAGGAAGTAAAGGAGGTGGTGATGGAGGATTGTGATGGAGGTTGTGATGACACTGGAGGAGGTGTATCCGGGGATCAGGTCGCTGGACTCTCCTTTGGTGATGGAGGAGTTTGTGATGGAGGATTTGTGATGGAGGTGTGATGGAGGTGTGATGACACTGGAGGAGTGTATCCGGGGATCAGGTTGTGACTCTCCTTTGTTGTGGTGGAGGTGATGGAGGTGTGATGGAGGTTGTGATGGAGGAGGTGATGGAGGAGGTGATGGAGGGAGGAGGTGATGAGGAGGTGATGGAGGTTGTGATGAGGTTGTGATGACACTGGAGGAGTGTATCCGGGGATCAGGTCGCTGTGACTCTCCTTTGGTTTGATGGAGGTGATGCGGCGGGGTTTGGAATGGAGGTTTGTGGAGGAGTGATGGAGGTTGTGAGGGGTGATGATGGTGGACTGGGAGAGGTGATCCTGGAAGAGGTCCGGGAGGTCTCTGTGACTCTCCTTTGGAGGTGATGGAGGTTGTGATGGAGGAGGTGATGGAGGTTGTGATGGAGGAGGATGGAGTCATATGTGAATGGGGGAGTGATGGAGAATAATATGGAGGATGGAGGTTGGAGGGTGATGGAGGATGGAGGTTGTGATGGATGGAGGTGATGTGATGGAGGTGATGGATGGAGTGACTGAGTGATGGAGGAGGTGATGGAGGTTGTGGAGGTGGGGACTTGGACTTGGTGGTGTGAGGTGGAGGAGGTGGTGGAGACTGGAGGAGTGTATCCGGGGATCAGGTCGCTGTGGCTCTCCTTTGTTGTGATGGAGGAGGTGATGGAGGTTGTGGAGGATGTGATGGAGGTTGTGATGGATGGAGGTTGTGATGGAGGTGGTGGAGGAGGTGATGGAGGTTGGAGGAGGTGATGGAGGTTGTGATGACACTGGAGGAGTGTATCCGGGGATCAGGTCGCTGTGACTCTCCTTTGTTGTGATGGAGGTGATGGAGGTTGTGGAGGGTGATGGAGGAGGTGATGGAGTTGTGATGGAGTTGTGATGGAGGTTGTGATGGAGGTGATGGAGGGATGTTGTGATGGAGGTTTGTTGTGATGGAGGGTGATGGAGGTTGTGATGGAGGTTGTGATGGAGGAGGTGATGGAGTGATGGAGGTTGTGATGGAGGTGAGGTGATGGAGGAGGTGATGGAGGTTGTGATGGAGGTTGTGATGACACTGGAGGAGTGTATCCGGGGATCAGGTCGCTGTGACTCTCCTTTGTTGTGATGGAGGTGATGGAGGTTGTGATGGTGGTGGAGGTTGTGATGGAGATGGAGGTTGTGGTTGTGATGGAGGTTGTGATGGAGGAGGGAGGAGGTGATGGAGGAGGTGACGGAGGTTGTGTTGGAGGTTGTGATGACACTGGAGGAGTGTATCCGGGGATCAGGTCGCTGTGACTCTCCTTTGTTGTGATGGAGGTGATGGAGGTTGTGATGGAGGTTGTGATGGAGGAGGTGATGGAGGTTGTGATGGAGGAGGTGATGGAGGTGATGGAGTTGTGATGGAGGTTGTGATGGAGGTTGTGATGACACTGGAGGAGTGTATCCGGGGATCAGGTCGCTGTGACTCTCCTTTGTTGTGATGGAGGTGATGGAGGTTTGTGATGGAGGTGTGTGATGGAGGAGTGATGGAGGGTGATGGAGGTGATGGAGGATGGGAGGATGGAGGTGATGGAGGTGGAGGTGATGGAGGTTGTGTGACACTGGAGGAGTGTATGGGATCAGGTGACTGTGACTATCCGGTTGTGATGGGGTGATGGAGGTTGTGATGGAGGTGGAGGTTGTGAGGATGTGAGGTTGGATGGAGTTGTGATGGAGGTGATGGAGGAGGTGATGGAGGTTGTGATGGAGGTTGTGATGACACTGGAGGAGTGTATCCGGGGATCAGGTCGCTGTGACTCTCCTTTGTTGTGATGGAGGTGATGGAGGTGATGTGATGGAGGTTGTGATGGAGGAGGATGGTGTGGAGGTTGGATGTGATGGATGGATGTGATGGATGTGATGGAGGAGGTTGTGGTTGTGATGGAGGTTGTGATGGAGGAGGATGGTGAGGTTGTGTTGGAGGTGATGACACTGGAGGAGTGTATCCGGGGATCAGGTCGCTGTGACTCTCCTTTGTTGTGATGGAGGTGATGGAGGTTGTGATGGAGGTTGTGATGGAGGAGGTGATGGAGGTTGTGATGGAGGAGGTGATGGAGGAGGTGATGGAGGTTGTGATGGAGGTTGTGATGACACTGGAGGAGTGTATCCGGGGATCAGGTCGCTGTGACTCTCCTTTGTTGTGATGGAGGTGTGAGGTTGGATGGATGTTGGAGGTGATGGAGGTTGTGATGGAGGATGGTGTGATGTGAGGAGGTTGTGATGGAGGAGGTGATGGAGGAGGTGATGGAGGTTGTGATGGAGGTTGTGATGACACTGGAGGAGTGTATCCGGGGATCAGGTCGCTGTGACTCTCCTTTGTTGTGATGGAGGTGATGGAGGTTGTGATGGAGGTTTGTTGTGATGGAGGTGATGGAGGTGATGGAGGAGGTGATGGAGGTTGTGATGGAGGTGTGATGACACTGGAGGAGTGTATCCGGGGATCATGGACTCTCCTTTGGTGATGGAGGTGATGGAGGTTGTGATGGAGGAGGTGATGGAGGTTGTGATGGAGGAGGTGATGGAGGAGGTGATGGAGGTTGTGATGGAGGTTGTGATGACACTGGAGGAGTGTATCCGGGGATCAGGTCGCTGTGACTCTCCTTTGTTGTGATGGAGGGATGATGATGAGGTTGTGATGGAGGAGGTGATGGAGGTTGTGATGGAGGAGGTGATGGAGGAGGTGATGGAGGTTGTGATGGAGGTTGTGATGACACTGGAGGAGTGTATCCGGGGATCAGGTCGCTGTGACTCTCCTTTGTTGTGATGGAGTGATGGATGATGGAGGTTGTGATGGAGGTTGTGATGGAGGTTGTGATGGAGGTTGTGATGGAGGTTGTGATGGAGGTTGTGATGGAGGAGGTGATGGAGGAGGTGATGGAGGTGGAGGTGTGATGGAGGTTGTGATGACACTGGAGGAGTGTATCCGGGGATCAGGTCGCTGTGACTCTCCTTGTGTCACTGAAGGAAGATGAGATGAGAACTCGAGCTGGGCTGCAGAGGGAGCGAGTGCGCGCGGAGGGGCGACGGGGTCGCGCGCGTCACGTGCTGCAGTAGACGCGCGGAAATGCAGTGAGGTGCACGCGCGCCGCGGAACCGCCGCGTGGAGCCGATTCACCGGTGTACCGGGCTCGCGCTCACTCAGGGGTTTTTTTTTTTCTTTTTTTTTTTTTCCTCCCAGAAAGTGAACGCGAGCGCCCCCACCCTCTCTCCTCCTTCACGGTCATCCCCTCCCCCTCTCTCTACCGGAGAGGACCGAGAGGAAAAGAGGAGTCACCGGTCGCTCGAGGAGGACAGCCGAACCGAGCCGAGCCGAACCGGAGGACGCACGCGGAGAGAATCATGTGCACACCGTCGCTCGCCGCGCGCAGCACAGACACCCGGAGCGCGAGACACCATGAGCGGCCGGAACCAGTGCCGTCGTCCTTCTGCCGCTGACGCTCCTTCCGTTTCTCACGGTGGGATTTTATAACCGCGCCTGAAGGATGAAACCTTCTCCGTGAAGTCTCTCTCTCACCGCCAACCGCCGATCATCGGGACCTGTTTATTGTTTGTTTGTTTGTTTGTTTGTTTTCTGTGATTTATCCGGAGAGGGAGTGTGTGCGGGTGAGGAGAGCGCGAGGCGGCGCGAGGCGGAATGAGCATCACTCCACTGTACCGAATATTGCGGATGTTTGGAAATAAATAAATAAATAAACAGACCGAATTCTCTCCATTTCACCCGCTTAGTAAAAAGAAGAGGACGAAGCGCGTGAGATTTCATTTTTTAAACAGACATACAAAAAAACAACAACAACAACAACAACTAAAGATACGAAGTGTTTTTTTTTTCTGTCACTTGATTTTCTTGCTTTTGATATGAAGCGTTTATGGCCTTTACAGCGCGCGCTGAGGACGAGCTCGAGACCGCCACACGAGCGCTGATGCTGGAGGTAAAAATGAGGTGATGAAGAGCAGCAGATTGGGATTGCAGTGAGGAGACTCGAGTCTGGTCTCTCTCTGTCTGTCTCTCTCTCTCTCTCTCTCTCTCTCTCTCTCTCTGTCTGTCGTTACTTTACTATTACAACATCAGCACTCTTTTTCTTTTCCTTTCTTATTTTTCATTTACACCTGACACACACACACACACACACACACACACACACACACACACACACACACACACCGCGTAAACCTCCGCGCGCTCCGCTCCGGTACATGATGTGTGGGATGTAATGTGGTGTGGTGGTCACGCGGAACCTTCTTCACCCCCTTCTTCCCTCCCGCTCCGTGAAGAAGACTGGCGTTCGGCGCGTGCAGTATGGCGCGGTTCACAGACGAGGCGCCGGCCCGGTACGGCGGAGGTGGAGGTGGCAGTGCGGTGGCGCATGCGCACGGGCAGGGCGGCGCGGCGCGCGGAGCCAGCAGGCAGGGCGGCCCACCGGGAGCGCAGCGCATGTACAAGCAGTCCATGGCCCAACGCGCGCGCACCATGGCCCTGTACAACCCCATCCCGGTGCGGCAGAACTGCTTCACCGTCAACCGCTCCCTGTTCATCTTCAGCGAAGACAACTTCGTGAGAAAATACGCCAAAAAGATCACCGAGTGGCCATATCCTTTTATTTTCCATTTCCACCGCATCACGACCCCCCCCCCCCCCCCAACACCCCACCCTCTCCAACCTCACTGTGATAAGGGAGGAGAATGTTCAGGTCACCTCCACAAGGTTCAGGGAAGCCATGACACTGATCCGCGGAGGTGCTGCTGCTTTACTACACCAGCTTCAGTCCACGCCCTGGATTCAGTGTGGGGAGTAGAGTGGATTCTGTTAAAACACTGATTACAGCGTGTCTATGTGCGTGTGTGTGTGTGCGGGTGCGCGCGTGCTTGAGAGCGTGCGTTATGTGTGGTGTGTGTGCGCGTGCTGTACCTCGACTTGCTGATGTCAGCATGTGCAATCTGTTTACTCAGGTCGAAAGGAGTCGGGTGGTTGGTGGGGTAGCGTGAAGGGGGGGGGGGTGGTTCGTCTGATGCAGGCACCATTTCCTCTCTCTTTCCTACTCCAAAAGCCTTCAGGGGAAACGGGACTGTGTGTGTGTGTTGTGTGTGTTGTGCCCGCATGTAGATAGTGAGTTGAAAGCTCCAGTGAAAGCTGGCCTCTGCTTTGCTGTGAGTTGTTTGCTGATCCTGCTGCAGTGAGATCAGTGTGATTGTGCTGTTTGTTTGAGAATATGTGAGGATTTTCACAGATCTCAGAGCTGCATTTTGGAAGCTGCAGATTTTTCGATGACTAAGCAAGTACTAAAGCTGTGGCATGACTAATACTTTATATTTATTCATGGATGGATTTTTAATAATAATAATAATAATAATAATAATAAAACAAAAAAAAATAACGAGTTTGTGCTGAAACAGAGATTCTCCCTCCAACTTTCTAATCTTCACTTTGATGTGATTCATTTATTAACAGGTAATCTCTTGTTAGTGAATGATTTTTAACTCATAATACACAAATAATCCGCAGTAACATTATAGATGGTGATACAGTAACAGTGGAGATGGTGATACAGTAACAGTGGAGATGGCGATATAAGTAACATTAGAGATGGTGATACAGTAACAGTGGAGATGGTGATACAGTAACAGTGGAGATGGTGAAACAGTAACAGTAGAGATGGTGAAACAGTAACAGTGGAGATGGTGATACAGTAACAGTGGAGATGGTGATACAGTAACAGTGGAGATGGCGATATAATAACAGTGTAGATGGTGATACAGTAACAGTAGAGATGGTGATACAGTAACAGTGGAGATGGTGATACAGTAACAGTGGAGATGGTGATACAGTAACAGTGGAGATGGTGAAACAGTAACAGTGAGATGGTGATACAGTAACAGTGGAGATGGTGATATAATAACAGTGTAGATGGTGATACAGTAACAGTGGAGATGGTGATACAGTAACAGTGGAGATGGTGATATAATAACAGTGTAGATGGTGATACAGTAACAGTGGAGATGGTGATACAGTAACAGTGGAGATGGTGATATAATAACAGTGTAGATGGTGATACAGTAACAGTGGAGATGGTGATATAATAACAGTGTAGATGGTGATACAGTAACAGTGGAGATGGTGATATAATAACAGAGATGGTGATACAGTAACAGTGGAGATGGTGATAGTAAGTAACAGTAACAGTAGATGGTGAACAGTAACAGTGGAGATGGTGAAACAGTAACAGTGATATAGTAATGATGTAGACGATGATATAGTAATGGTATCGACGGGGATATAGTAATTGTATAGACTGTGATATAGTAATGATATAGACAGTGATATAGACAGTGATATAGACAGTGATATAGTAATGATATAGACTGTGATATGAAAATGATGTAGAAGGTGATATAGTAATGATATACATGGTGATATCGTAATTGTGTAAACGTGATCTAGTAATGATGTAGACTGTGATATAGTAATGATGTAGATGGTGATATAGTAATGATATAGACAGTGATATAGTCATGATGTAGACTGTGATATGATAATTATGTAGGTGGTGATATAGTAGTGATATAGTAATGGTATAGACGGTGATATAATAATGATGTAGATGGTGATATAGTATGATGTAGACTGTGATATAGTAATGTATAGATGGTGATATAGTAATGATGTAGAGATGGTGATATAGTAATGGTGTACATGGTGATATAGTCATGATGTAGACGGTGATATAGTAATGATGTACATGGTGATATAGTAATGGTATAGACTGTGATATAGTGGTGATATAGACTGTGATATAGTAATGATGTAGACTGTGATATAGTAATGATGTACATGGTGATAAAATAATGATATAGACTGTGATATATTACTGATATAGACTGTGATATAGTAATGATGTAGACTGTGATATTAATGATGTACTGTGATATGATAATGATATAGACGGTGATGATATAGTAATGATGTAGACGGTGATATAGTAATGATATAGACAGTGATATAGTAATGATATAGACTGTGATATGATAATGATATAGACAGTGATATAGTAATGGATAGATGGTGATATAGTATATGACATGGTGATATAGTAATGATATACACTGTGATATAGTAATGATGTAGACTCTGATATAGTAATGATGTAGACGGTGATATAGTGATGATGTAGATGGTGATATAGTAATGATATAGACTGTGATATAATAATGATGTAGACTCTGATATAGTAATGGTGTAGACGGTGATATAGTAATGATATAGACTGTGATATAGTAATGATGTAGACGGTGATGTAGAAATGATGTAGATGGTGATATAGTATTGATATAGACGGTGATATAGTAATGATGTAGACAGTGATATAGTAATGATGTAGACGGTGATGTAGTAATGATGTAGATGGTGATATAATAATGATGTTGACTGTGATATGATAATGATGTAGACAGTGATATGGTAATGGTATAGACGTTGATATAGTAATGATGTACATGGTGATATAGTAATGATATAGACTGTGATATAGTAATGATGTAGATGGTGATATAGTAATGATATAGACGGTGATATAGTAATGATGTAGACGGTGATATAGTAATGATATAGACGGTGATATAGTAATCATGTAGACGGTGATATAGTAATGATGTACATGGTGATGTAGTAATGATATAGACTGTGATATAGTAATGATGTAGACTGTGATATAGTAATGATGTAGACGGCGATGTAGTAATGATGTAGATGGTGATATAGGAATGATGTAGACTGTGATATAATGATGTAGACGTGATATAGACTGTGATATGATAATGATGTAGACTGTGATATAGTAATGATATACATGATGATATAGTAATGATATAGATGGTGATATAGTAATGATATAGATGCTAATATAGCAATGATGTAGATTGTGATATGATGATGATGTAGATGGTGATATAGTAATGATATAGACGGTGATATGATAATGATGTAGACGGTGATATAGTAATGATGTAGAAATGGTATAGACGGTGATATAGTAATGATGCAGACTGTGATATAGTAATGATGTACACAGTGATATAGTATGATGTAGACAGTGATGTGGTAATGATGTAGATGGTGATATATATGATGTATACTGTGATGTAATGATGTAGATGTGATATGATAATGATGTAGACTGTGATATGATAATGATATAGACGGTGATATAATAATGATATACATGATGATATTGTAATGATATAGATGGTCTATCGTCCCTGGTACGATGTGCTCTATTAATGATGTAGATTGTGATATGATGATGATGATGATGTAGATGGTGATATAGTAATGATGTAGTAATGGTGTAGACGGTGATATAGTAATGATGTAGACTGTGATATAGTAATGATGTAAATGGTGATATAGTAATGATGTAGATGGTGACAAAGTAACGATATAGACGGTGATATAGTAATGCTGTAGGTGGTGATATAGTA
>JACRUU010000001.1:860746-868246 GCA_030449085.1 Kryptopterus vitreolus
CCTCCCAAATCAAATCAAACCATCCAACACACACATCCACCCAAATCAAACCATCCAACCCCACCCCAATCAAACCATCCAACACACCCCCCAAATCAAACCATCCAACACACACCCCCACCCAAATCAAACCATCCAACACACACCTCCACCCAATCAAACCATCCAACATCCACACACCCCCACCCAAATCAAACCATCCCACACACACACCCCCACCCAACCCCAAATCAAAACCATCCAACACACACCCCCACCCAAATCAAAGCATCCAACACACACCTCCACCAAATCAAACCATCCAACACACCACCCCCAATCCCATCCAACACCCCCCCACCCCAATCAAAAGCATCCAACCCACAAACACCACCACCCCCCCCAAATCAAAAGCATCCAACACACACCTCCACCCCAAATCAAACCATCCAACACACACCCCCAATCAAATCAAACCATCCAACACACCACCCCCACCCCAAAATCACAAACCATCCACACACACCCCCACCCAAATCAAACCATCCAACACACACCATCCACACACACCCCCACCCCAATCAAACCATCCAACACACACCCTCAACCACCACACCCCCAATCAAAGCATCCAACACACACCACCACCCAAATCAAACCATCCAACACACACCCCACCCCAAAATCAACAACCATCAACCCACCCAAAATCCAACACACACCTCCACCCAAATCAAACCATCCAACACACACCCCCATCCCAATCAAACCATCCAACCCAAATCAAACCACCACACACACACCCCAATCAAAATCCCAAAACCCAAACCATCCAACACACACCTCCACCCCAAAATCAAACCATCCAAAACACACACCTCCCACCACCCCAATCAAACCATCCAACACACACCCCCAACCCAAATCAAACCATCCAACACACACCCCCACCCAAAACCATCAAACCATCCAAACAATCCACACCACCACCCAAATCAAACCATCCAACACACCACCACCCAAATCAAAGCATCCAACACACACCCCCACCCAAATCAACCATCCAACACACACCCCCACCCAATCAAACCATCCAACACACACCTCCACCAAATCAACCATCAAACCCCATCCAACACACACCAATCCCACCCCAATCAAACCACCAACAACACACACCCCCAAAGCACCCAAACCAAACCCATCCAACACACACCCCCAATCAAACCATCCACACACCCCCACCCCAATCAAACCATCCAACACACACCCCCACAAATCAAACCATCCACACACACCCCCACCCAAATCAAACCATCCAACACACACCCCCCAATCAAACCATCCAACACACACCCCACCCAAATCAAATCATCCAACACACACCCCCACCCCAATCAAAGCATTCAACACACACCTCCACCCCAATCAAACCATCCAACACACACCCCCACCCACCAATCAAACCATCCACACAACCCCCAATCAAACCATCCAACACACACACCCCACCCAAATCAAACCATCCAACACACACCCCCACCCCAATCAAACCATCCAACCACACACCCCTCCCACCCAAATCAAACCATCCAACACACACCCCCTCCCAAATCAAACCATCCAACACACACATCCACCCAAATCAAACCATCCACACACCACCACCCAAAACAAACCACCCAACCATCCCACCAACCCCCCACACCCAATCAAACCATCCAACACACACCCCCCCCCAATCAAACCATCCAGCCACAACACACACCCCCACCCAAATCAAACCATCCAACACACACCCCCACCCCAATCAAACCATCCAACACACACCCCCCCCCAAATCAAAACATCCAACACACACCCCCACCCAAATCAAACCATCCCACCCACCAACCAAATCCAAACCATCCAACACACCCCTCCACCCAAATCAAACCATCCAACACACACCCAACCCAAATCAAACCATCCAACACACATCATCCACCCTAAATCAAACCATCCAACACACACCCCACCCAAATCAAAGCATCATCCAACACACACCTCCACCAATCAAATCAAACCATCCAACACACACCCCAATCAATCCAAACCAATCCAACACACCCACCCCCCAATCAAACCATCCAACACACACCTCCACCCAAATCAAACCATCCAACACACACCCCCACCCAAATCAAACCATCCAACACACACCTCCACCCAAATCAAACCATCCAACACACACCCCCATCCCAATCAAACCATCCAACACACACCCTCAATCAAAGCATCCAACACACACCCCGCATCCAAACACACCCCCCACCCAAATCAAACCATCCAACACACACCACCTCCACCCCAAATCAAACCATCCAAACACACACCCCCACCCAAATCAAATCAAAGCATCCAACACACACCCTCCACCCACCCATCAACATCACAACCAATCCAACACACACCTCCACCACCCAAATCAAACCATCCAACACACACCCCCACCCAAATCAAACATCCAACACACACCTCCACCCCAATCAAAATCAACACACACCCCCACCCCAACATCCAACACACACCCCCACCCCAATCAACCATCCAACACACACCACCCCCAAAAAACAAACCATCCAACACACACCACCACCCAAAACAAACCACCCAACACACACCACCACCCCAACAAACCACCCAACACACACCACCACCCAAACCATCCAACACACACCTCCACCCAAACACAAGCCATCCACACACACCCCCACCCCAATCAAACCATCCAACACACCCCCACCCAAATCAAACCATCCCACACACACCCCCACCCAAATCAAACCATCCAACACACACCCCCACCCAAATCAAACCATCCAACACACACCTCCACCCAAATCAAACCATCCAACACACACCATCCACCACCACCCCATCAAATCCAACACACACCACACACCCCCCCCAATCAAACCATCCAACACACACCTCCACCCAAATCAAAGCATCCACCATCAAAACCATCCACACCACCACCATCCAACACCACCACCAACCACCACCCAATCAAACCATCCAACACACACCCCCACCCAAATCAAACCATCCAACACACATCCCCCACCACCCAAACCCAAATCAAACCATCCAACACACACCCCCACCCAAATCAAACCATCCAACACACACCCCCACCCAAATCAAACCATCCAACACACTCCCCCACCCAATCAAACCATCAACCCACCCAACAAACCATCAAACCCAACACACCCCCACCCAAATCAAACCATCCAACACACACCCCCAATCAAAGCATCCAACACACACCCCCACCCAAATCAAACCATCCAAACACACAACCCAAATCCAAACCATCCAACACACACCCCACCCAAATCAAACCATCCAACACACACCTCCACCCAAATCAAACCATCCAACACACACCCCCAATCAAACCATCCACCACACCCACCCCCAATCAAACCATCCAACACACACCTCCACCCAAATCAAACCATCCAACACACACCTCCACCCAAATCAAACCATCCAACACACACCTCCACCCAAATCAAACCATCCAACACACACCCCCACCCCCAATCAAAGCATCCAACACACACCCCCACCCCAATCAAACCATCCAACACACACCCCCACCCCAACACCACCAACCACCACCACACACCCCCACCACCCAATCCAAACAACACCACCCAACACACCACCCACCACACACACAACCACATCCCACCCAAACCAAACCAACCACACACACCCTCCCCCAAATCAAACCATCCAAACACACACCCCAATCAAACATCCAACACACACCTCCACCCAAATCAAACCATCCAACACACACCTCCACCCAAATCAAACCATCCAACACACACCCCCACCCAAATCAAACCATCCAACACACACCCCCACCCAAATCAAACCATCCAACACACACCTCCACCCAATCAAACCATCCAACACACACCCTCCACCCAAATCAAACCACCCAAACACACACCTCCCACCCAAATCAAACAATCCAACACACACCCCCACCCAAACAAACCATCCAAACAACACACACCACACCTCCACCCAAATCAAACCATCCAACATCCAACACACATCCCCCCAAAATCAAACCATCCAACACACACCCCCACCCAAATCAAACCATCCAACACACACCCCCACCCAAATCAAACCATCCAACAAACACCCCCATCCCAATCAAACCATCCAACACACACCTCCACCCCACCCCAACCATCCCCAAATCCATCCAACCATCCAACACACCCCCATCTAAATCAAACCATCCAACACACACCCCCCCAATCAAACCATCCAACACACACCTCCACCCAAATCAAACCATCCAACACACACCTCCACCCAAATCAAACCATCCAACACACACCCCCCCCAATCAAAGCATCCAACACACACCTCCACCCAAATCAAACCATCCAACACACCCCCACCCCAATCAAACCATCCAACACACACCCCCACCCAAATCAAACCATCCAACACACACCTCCACCCAAATCAAACCATCCAACACACACCCCCACCCAAATCAAACCATCCAACACACACCCCCAATCAAAGCATCCAACACACACCTCCACCCAAATCAAACCATCCAACACACACCTCCACCCAAATCAAACCATCCAACACACACCCCCCCAATCAAACCATCCAACACACACCCCACCCAAATCCAACACAAACCATCAAACACCACCCCCAACAAACCATCCCACACCCCAATCAAACCATCCAACACACACCTCCACCCAAATCAAAGCTTCCAACACACACCTCCACCCAAAACAAACCACCCAACACACACCCCCACCCAAATCAAACCACCCACACACACACCCCCACCCAAATCAAACCATCCAACACACACCCCCCCAATCAAACCATCCAACACACCCACCCCAAATCAAACCATCAAAGCACCCAACACACACCCCCAATCCAACAAACCCAAATCCAACACCCACCACCCTCCACCCAAATCAAACACATCCCCACAACACACACCCCACCCAAATCAAACCATCCAACACACACCCCCACCCCAAGACCCAAATCAAACCATCCAACACACACCCCCACCCCTAAATCAAACCATCCAACACACACCTCCACCCAAATCAAATCATCCAACACACACCCCCACCCCAATCAAACCATCCAACACACACCCCCAATCAAAGCATTCAAACACACACCATCCACCCAAATCAAAACATCCAACACACACCTCCACCCAAATCAAACCATCAACAACCCCCCCAAACCATCCAACACACACCCCAACCATCCGACACACACCTCCATCCCCAACACACCATCCACACACCCCCATCCAATCAACCAAGCACACACCAAACCAAACCATCCAACACACCCCCCACCCCAAAATCAAACCATCCAACACACACCACCTCCACCCAAATCAAACCATCCAACACACATCCACCCCCATCCCAATCAAATCAAACCATCCAACACACCCCCACCCCAAATCAAACCACCCAACCCAAACCATCCAACACACACCACCACCCAAAACAAACCACCCAACACACACCACCACCCAAAACAAACCACCCAACACACACCACCACCCAAAACAAACCACCCAACACACACCACCACCCAAAACAAACCACCCAACACACACCACCACCCAAAATCAAACCACCCAACACACACCCCCACCCAAATCAAAACCATCCAACACACACCACCCAAATCAAACCATCCAACACACACCCCCACCCCAATCAAACCATCCAACACAAACCCCCAATCAAAGCATCCAACACACACCACCACCCAAATCAAAACATCCAACACACACCCCCACCCCAAAATCAAACCATTCAAACACACCTCCACCCAATCAAACCACAACACACCCCCACCCAAATCACACCACCAACACACACCCCCACCCAAAACAAACACACACCAACACACACAACCCCCACACCCCACAAACAAACATCCAACACACACCCCCACCCAAAACAAACCAACCAACACACACCCCCACCCAAAACAAACCAACCAACACACACCCCCACCCAAAACAAACCAACCAACACACACCCCCACCCTAATCAAACCATCCAACACAATCCACCAACCAACACACACCCCCACCCAAATCAAACCATCCAACACACACCCCACCCCAACACAACAACCCCCACCCACCAAACACACACCAACCAACACACACCCCCACCCAAAACAAACCAACCCAACACACACCCCCACCCAAAATCAAACCATCCATCCAACACACACCCCCACCCCAAAATCAAACCATCAATCAACACACACACCCCACCCAAATCAAACCATCCACATCCAACACACATCTCCACCCAAATCAATCCATCCAACACACATCCTCTAACCTCTCACCTGCTTTGCAGATCCATTCCAGATATCCATTCAGTTCTCTCTCTATCTGTTGCTGTCGCCTGAGCTTCAGAAACTCACTGCGGTTCTCCACCCGCTCTCGTTCTTTAGCAAACTCTCTGTATGTTGCATACAAACAAACACACTTGCACATTGGAGTTTCAGTTGAAATGTGTTAGACAATCAAAAATTTACAAAAACACACAGACACACACACACAGACACACACACACACAGACACACACACACACTCACCCAGACAACACTCCCAGTACCAGGTTCAGCATGAAGAAGGAGCCGATGATGATGAGGGGAACAAAGTACATCCAATTCCAAGCACTTCCTGAGGCATCATTACTCTGAAACACACAAACAAACACACACACACACACAAACACACACACACACACACACACACATACACAACCACACACACACACAAAAAGTGTTCAATGTGTCCTGGCCACAGATCAGATTATGGAACTTTTAAATAACATGTAAATAATATCTTCACCGTCAAGGACAATTGAGAGGAGATGATGATGATTATGATGATGATAATTGTGGTGATGGTGGTGATGATGATGGTGATGATGATGATGAAGGTGGTGATGGTGATGATGGTGGTGATGATGATGATGATGGTGATGATGTGGTGATGATGATGATGGGATGATGGTGATGATGATGATGATGAAGGTGGTGATGGTGATGATGAAGGTGGTGATGGTGGTGATGATGATGGTGGTGATGGTGATGGTGGTGATGATGGTGGTGATGAAGGTGGTGATGGTGATGATGGTGGTGATGATGATGTTGATGATGTGATGGTGATGATGGTGGTGATGGTGATGATGATGATGATGATGATGATGATAAAGGTGGTGATGATGATGATGATGATGAAGGTGGTGATGGTGATGATGGTGTTGTTGATGGTGATGATGTTGATGGTGATGTGATGAGGTGATGATGATGATGATGATGTGATGGTGATGATGACACTGTGTGATGATGATGATGTGATGTTGATGATGGATGGTGATGATGGTGGTGTTGAGTGGTGGTGTT
>JACRUU010000001.1:873246-883433 GCA_030449085.1 Kryptopterus vitreolus
CCATTACAGTCACCATTACAGTCATATCACACCATTACAGTCACCATTACAGTCACAATTACAGTCACCATTACAGTCACAGTCCCCATTCACCATTACAGTCACCATTACAGTCACCATACAGTATCATTAAGTCATATCACACCATTACAGTCACCATTACAGTCACCATTACAGTCACCATTACAGTCACAATTACAGTCACCATTACAGTATCACCATTACAGTCACCATTACAGTCACCATTCACCATTACAGTCATATCACCATTACAGTCACCATTACAGTCACCATTACAGTCATACACACATTACAGTCACCATTACAGTCACCATTACAGTCATTACAGTCACCATTACAGTCATATCACACCATTACAGTCACCATTACAGTCATTACAGTCACATTACATTACAGTCACCATACAGTCACCATTACAGTCACCATTACAGTCACCATACAGTCACCATTACAGTCACCATTACAGTCATATCACCATTACAGTCAGTCACACCATTACAGTCACCATTACACCATTACAGTCACCATTACAGTATCACACATTACATCACCACTACAGTCACCATTACAGTCACCATTACAGTCATATCACACCATTACAGTCACCATTACAGTCACCATTACAGTCACCATTACAGTCATATCACACCATTACAGTCACCATTACAGTCACCATTACAGTCATATCACACCATTACAGTCACCATTACAGTCACCATTACAGTCACCATTACAGTCACCATTACAGTCACATCACACCATTACAGTCACCATTACAGTCACCATTACAGTCACCATTACAGTCACCATTACAGTCACCATTACAGTCACACCATCAGTCACCATTACAGTCACCATTACACTCACCATTACAGTCACCATTACAGTCACCATTACAGTCACCATTACAGTCACCATTACAGTCATATCACACCATTACAGTCACCATTACAGTCACCATTACACCATTACAGTCACCATTACAGTCACCATTACAGTCACCATTACAGTCATTATCACACCATTACAGTCACCATTACAGTCACCATTACCATAACAGTCACCATTACAGTTCATCACACCATTACAGTTACAGTCACCATTACAGTCATTACAGTCACCATTACAGTCACCATTACAGTCACCATTACAGTCACCATTACAGTCACCATTACAGTATTACAGTCACCATTACAGTCACCATTACAGTCACCATTACAGTCATATCACACTTGTGAAACCACCATTAACACTCTCAATTTCACTGTACAACACCGAGATCATAGCCATGAAACCAGGATTGAACCAAAATGTTCCAGATCCTCCCACAAGTTATTCATGCTCAACTCGGTCAAAAGCCTTTTCCTGGTCTTTGAGAAGCCCAATAGACTGAAGACGTCCAAAACATTAGGAATATATTATAAAGATTCGGCCTGCTGGGAACGCAGTTCATCTGGTCATAGTGAATTCACCTTGCAGTCAGTGCATAGTAGTGACAGGAGTGTTTCTGGTGGGTCAGGTTTCCCTGTTTTGGCAGCAGGGTCAGGACGGTTCTCCTACAGTTCTCCTGACCACCCTTCACATTGCCCTGTAGGACCGCTCGCATGTCCTGGCCTATTGTTGCCCATTGAACGGCGTGACAAATTCCACATTCCACTCGTCTAGCGTCTAACTCTTTGGCCACAGACTCTGAAAGCTTAGGGAGGTATTTAAGGAAGCTCTCCTTTATTTCTCCTTTACTTTATTTCTCCTTTACTTTCTCCTTTACTTCTCCTTTATTTCTCCTTTACTTCTCCTTTACAGCGCCTTTACGGCTCCTTTATTTCTCCTTTACGGCTCCTTTACTTCTTTACTTCTCCTTTACTTCTCCTTTACTTCTCCTTTACTTCTCCTTTATTTCTCCTTTACTTCTCCTTTACTTCTCCTTTATTTCTCCTTTATTTTCGGGAGGGCGCTCGGGACTTCTCTTTATTTCTCCTTTATTTCTCCTTTACTTTCGCGCCTTTTCTCCTTTACTTCGCCGGGAGGGCTTTACTTCTCCTTTATTTCTCCTTTACGTCCTTTACTTCTCCGGGTCCTTTATTTCTCCTTTATTTCTCCTTTATGTCTCCTTTACTTCTCCTTTATTTCCTCCTTTATTTCTCCTTTACTTGTCCTTTACTTCTCCTTTACTTCTCCTTTACTTCTCCTTTACTTCTTTATTTCTCCTTTACTTCTCCTTTACTTCTCCTTTACTTCTCCTTTGATTCTCCTTTAGGGGCCTTTACGGCGCCGGGCCGGGCTTTACTCCTTTACTTCTCCTTTAGGGAGGGCGCCTTTACGGCGCCGGGACTGGGCCTTTAGGCGGGAGGGCTCCTTCGGGACGGCTCCGGGAGGGGCCGGGAGGGCGCCGGGAGGGCGCCGGGACGCCGGAGGGCTCCTTTATTTCTCCTTTACTTCTCCTTTACTTCTCCTTTATTTCTCCTTTATTTCTCCTTTATTTCTCCTTTACTTCTCCTTTACTTCGGGCGCCTTTAGGGCGCCGGGACTTTAGGGGGCTCCTTTACGGGGCCTTAGGCGGCGGGACGGCGCCGGGACTTGGAGCCGGGACGGCGCCGGGAGCGCCTTAGGGGCGCAGGGACGGGGGAGGGTTACCGGGACGGCGCCGGGACGGCGCCTTTAGGCCGGGGCTCTGGGAGCTTACGGAGCCGGGAGGGCTCCTGGGACGGCGCTTCGGGAAGTGCCGGACCTTTACGTCTCCGTATGGCTCCTTTATTCTCCCTTTATTTCTCCTTTACTTCTCCTTTACTTCTCCTTTACTTCTCCTTTATTTCTCCTTTACTTCTCCTTTACTTCTCCTTTACTTGTTTCTCCTTTATTTCTCCTTTACTTCTCCTTTATTTCTCCTTTACTTCTCCTTTATTTCTCCTTTACTTCTCCTTTACTTCTCCTTTATTTCTCCTTTACTTCTCCTTTACTTCTCCTTTACGTCTGTAGTAAGGTCTGCACGGTAGGTTGATTGGTAACTTCTCCTTTACTTCTGTAGTGCTGGTCCACTCACACTACAGTGTCTTCTGAAAGAGCAGTATTAAAATGTGTGCTTAGTTTTTAAATTCTTTCTTTTTACTTTAGTGCACTGGACCTTCGAGTGGTCTGAGATTCCTACAGGAAAATATCAATAAATAAAAAGTTCCTGATGATTAAAACAATAAAAATGATCTCACCAGGCCGAGGGTGTTATCTATGGAATGGGTTCACGTGTACGGTCTTATTTAAGGTTCTCGATACGTCACGGAGATCGTGGGTCTCTACAAACTCAGCGATTATGGGATTTCTGTCTTGAGAATTTTCTGTAAAATTTAAATCTCCACACAAAATTGATAACTGCACTTTAAATGAACAATGTTGAGTTTGTTTAAAAACATTCATTTTCTCCACATGCACTTGTGTAAACGAACGCACAAATAAAAAAATTAACCGCATTTACAAAAAACCCATAAACATTTTCGCATTTCAGCACAAGAAAGAGGAATAAAATGACAATTAAAAAGCAATTCAACAAAAGCACTTACAGATGTGTTGTGACTTAAAATGACCAAACCATCCACACCATCAGCCAATCAGCAACATTACTGCTGTTACTGTGGGTTTCCTGTCACATGACCACATCAACACACTTCTGTTTAATGAGCTCATATAATTCTATAATCCCTCCATTTATATTAAAACTCGCAACCTGAATATTGTTCATTAAATAAATTAAAAAGATAAACCAAGCATATAATTAAACACAAACACCATCAGATCAATCAAAGTAAAACATTTAAAATAAAAAGCGCTCGAAAAATATAAATAAAGGGTAAAATTTTAAGTAAAAGCAGTCTGAATCCAAACTGTAAATAAATTCATTCATTCATCTTCTAGCGCTTTATCCGATCTTCCCTCGGGTCACAGGGAGTCTGTGTCTATCTCAGGAGTCTATGGGCATTAAGGCAGGATACACCCTGGATGGAATGCCAACCCATCACACACACACACACACACACACACACACACACACCACACACACACACACACACACACATTCATACACTAGGGACAATTTTCCAAGGTGCCAATCAACCTACCGTGCATGTTTTTGGACCGGGGGAGGAAAACCGGAGAACCCGGAGAAAAACCCCCTGAGACACGGGGAGAACATGCACAAACTCCACACACACACATGGCCGAGACGGGAATCAACGCGAATCTAAACATTAAACCATCGTGCGCCAACTGTAAATAAATAAATAATATAAATACATAATAAGTAAATAAATAAACTTCGTTATAAGTTTCATCAATCTAAAAATTTCTTGCTCAGTTAAAATTCGTTCTTTTCTAAAATGTTTAACGTCATGAACAAACGTCATGTTTAAAGTCATCAGCGTTATAAAACACATTTAACAGTCATTAATGATTTAATTGGTCAGTAGATGAGAAGATGTTTTTAGATAAATCACACAATCGTCAGGATTGTTAGAATAATAATAATAATAATAATAATAATAATAATAATAATAATAATAATAATAAGTGATCTTATTAAATAAAACATTCAAACATCAGCATTTGTCAGTCATAAACATCAAATAATGAACAGATCACAGAAAATCTGATCATAAAGTCAAAGTTCAGACTGAATGTACTTTTACTCACGACCAGAACTTTCACTGTTAAACCACAACGAATGGAAAACAGGAGGTAAACCGGGGATAAACAAACAGGAGGTAGATTGGTTGGGTCACAGATGGATAAAAACAGGAGGTAAACAGGTAAAAAAAACTAAACAGGGAAACAGGAGGTGGAAAACAAAACAGGTAAACGGGATGTAAACAGGAGGTAAACGGGGAATACACAGGAGGAAACAGGGGATAAAAAAACAGGAGGTAAAGGTAAACAAACAGGGAGTAAAAGGGGATAAACAAACAGGAGGTAAAAGAAGGGATAAATAAACAGGAGGAGGTTAAATAAACAGGAGGTAAAAGAAGGGATAAATAAACAGGAGGTAAAAGAAGGGATAAATAAACAGGGAGGTAAACAGGTGTTAAATAAACAGGAGGTAAAAGAAGGGATAAATAAACAGGGGGTAAACAGGTGTTAAATAAACAGGAGGTAAAAGAAGGGATAAATAAAAGGGGGTAAACAGGTGTTAAATAAACAGGAGGTAAAAGAAGGGATAAATAAACAGGAGGTAAAAGAAGGGATAAATAAACAGGAGGTAAAAGAAGGGATAAATAAACAGGAGGTAAAAGAAGGGATAAATAAACAGGAGGTAAAAGAGGGGATAAATAAACAGGAGGTAAAAGAAGGGATAAATAAACAGGAGGTAAAAGAAGGGATAAATAAACAGGAGGTAAAAGAAGGGAATAAATAAACAGGAGGTAAAAGAAGGGATAAATAAACAGGAGGTAAAAGAAGGGATAAATAAACAGGAGGTAAAAGAAGGGATAAATAAACAGGGGGTAAACAGGTGTTAAATAAACAGGAGGTAAAAGAAGGGATAAATAAACAGGAGGTAAAAGAAGGGATAAATAAACAGGAGGTAAAAGAAGGGATAAATAAACAGGAGGTAAAAGAGGGGATAAATAAACAGGAGGTAAAAGAAGGGAAAAATAAACAGGAGGTAAAAGAAGGGATAAATAAACAGGAGGTAAAAGAAGGGAAAAATAAACAGGAGGTAAAAGAAGGGAAAAATAAACAGGAGGTAAAAGAAGGGAAAAATAAACAGGAGGTAAAAGAAGGGAAAAATAAACAGGAGGTAAAAGAAGGGAAAAATAAACAGGAGGTAAAAGAAGGGAAAAATAAACAGGAGGTAAAAGAAGGGAAAAATAAACAGGAGGTAAAAGAAGGGATAAATAAACAGGAGGTAAAAGAAGGGATAAATAAACAGGGAGGTAAAAGAAGGGGATAAATAAACAGGAGGTAAAAGATAAAATAAAAGGGATAAATAAACAGGAGGTAAAAGAAGGGATAAATAAACAGGGGGTTAAATAAACAGGAGGTAAAAGAGGGGATAAATAAACAGGAGGTAAAAGAAGGGATAAATAAACAGGAGGTAAAAGAGGGGATAAATAAACAGGAGGTAAAAGAAGGGATAAATAAACAGGAGGTAAATAAAGAGGAGGTAAATGACGGTATGTTCCTCTGAGATAAGAACAGAAACCCTGCTGGTGAGACGTGGACCTGCTGTGCTACTCTCAGGTGATGAAACTTTACACACTTTGGGCGTCGGTGCATTTAAGTGTGAGCAGGGTTTGTGTTTGTGAGCTACAGGAAGTGTGAGTGTAACGCTGACGTACATAGTACAGGAGATCCGTCCAGCCTTCCATAGTGATGCACTGGAACACAGTGAGAACCGCAAACAGGATGTTGTCGAACTGCGTGATTCCATAGTTCGGTCCGAGCCAGTATTTCTTACAGGTGGTTCCGTTTGGACAAAGTCGTGATGGGAGTTCAGTTCCACACGGAAACTCCTCCCAAATTTCATCTGTTCATCAAAAACATACAGTTATTAGTGTGTTATTAGTTACACACACACACACACACACACACACACACACATGTTATTAGTCTACACACACACATTAATTGATTAAATCTCCTCTCCAGGATCTGTGATCTCAGGATCTCGGATGACAGATTAAGCGCTGTGATCTCAGATTAAATCTCTGTGATCTCAGGATGACAGATTAAATCTCCTCTGTGATCTCAGGATTAAAGATTAAATCTCCTCTGTGATCTCAGGATTACAGATTAAATCTCCTCTGTGATCTCAGGATTACAGATTAAATCTCCTCTGTGATCTCAGGATTAAAGATTAAATCTCCTCTGTGATCTCAGGATTCTGTGATTAAATCTCCTCTGTGATCTCAGGATTACAGATTAAATCTCCTCTTATCTCAATCAGATTAAATCTCCTCTGTGATCTCAGGATTAAATGATTAAAGATTAAATCTCCTCTGTGATCTCAGGATTAAAGATTAAATCTCCTCTGTGATCTCATGATTAAAGATTAAATCTCCTCTGTGATCTCAGGATTCAGATTAAGATCTCCTCTGTGATCTCAGGATTCAGATTAAATCTCCTCTGTGATCTCAGGATTAAAGATTAAATCTCCTCTGTGATCTCAGGATTAAAGATTAAATCTCCTCTGTGATCTCAGGATTAAAGATTAAATCTCCTCTGTGATCTCAGGATTCACAGATTAAATCTCCTCTGTGATCTCAGATTACAGATTAAGATCTCATCTGTGATCTCAGGATTAAAGATTAAATCTCCTCTGTGATCTCATGATTAAAGATTAAATCTCCTCTGTGATCTCATGATTAAAGATTAAATCTCCTCTGTGATCTCAGGATTAAAGATTAAATCTCCTCTGTGATCTCAGGATTAAAGATTAAATCTCCTCTGTGATCTCATGATTAAAGATTAAATCTCCTCTGTGATCTCATGATTAAAGATTAAATCTCCTCTGTGATCTCATGATTAAAGATTAAATCTCCTCTGTGATCTCAGGATTACATGATTAAAGATTAAATCTCCTCTGTGATCTCATGATTAAAGATTAAATCTCCTCTGTGATCTCATGATTAAAGATTAAATCTCCTCTGTGATCTCAGGATTATCTCATGATTAAAGATTAAATCTCCTCTGTGATCTCAGTGATCTCATGATTAAAGATTATCTCATGATTAAAGATTAAATCTCCTCTGTGATCTCAGGATTAAAGATTAAATCTCCTCTGTGATCTCAGGATTACAGATTAAATCTCCTCTGTGATCTCAGGATTAAAGATTAAATCTCCTCTGTGATCTCAGGACAGATTAAATCTCCTCTGTGATCTCAGGATTAAAGATTAAATCTCCTCTGTGATCTCAGGATTACAGATTAAATCTCCTCTGTGATCTCAGGATTAAAGATTAAATCTCCTCTGTGATCTCATGATTAAAGATTAAATCTCCTCTGTGATTAAATCTCCTCTGTGATCTCAGGATTGACAGATTAAATCTCCTCTGTGATTAAATCTCCTCTGTGATCTCAGGATTAAAGATTAAATCTCCTCTGTGATCTCAGGATTACATGATTAAAGATTAAATCTCCTCTGTGATCTCATGATTAAAGATTAAATCTCCTGTGATCTGTGATCATCAGGATTAAAGATTAATCTCTCTCTGATTAAAGATTAAATCTCCTCTGTGATCTCATGATTAAAGATTAAATCTCCTCTGTGATCTCATGATTACAGATTAAATCTCCTCTGTGATCTCATGATTAAAGATTAAATCTCCTCTGTGATCTCATGATTAAAGATTAAATCTCCTCTGTGATCTCATGATTAAAGATTAAATCTCCTCAGATGTGATCTCAGATTAAATCTCCTCTGTGATCTCAGGAACAGATTAAATCTCCTCTGTGATCTCAGGATTAAAGATTAAATCTCCTCTGTGATCTCATGATTAAAGATTAAATCTCCTCTGTGATCTCATGATTAAAGATTAAATCTCCTCTGTGATCTCATCAGGATTAAAGATTAAATCTCCTCTGTGATCTCATGATTAAAGATTAAATCTCCTCTGTGATCTCAGGATCAAGATTAAATCTCCTCTGTGATCTCATGATTAAAGATTAAATCTCCTCTGTGATCTCATGATTAAAGATTAAATCTCCTCTGTGATCTCAGGATTAAAGATTAAATCTCCTCTGTGATCTCATGATTAAAGATTAAATCTCCTCTGTGATCTCAGACAGATTAAAGATTAAATCTCCTCTGTGATCTCAGGATTACAGATTAAATCTCCTCTGTGATCTCAGGATTAAAGATTAAATCTCCTCTGTGATCTCAGGACAGATTAAATCTCCTCTGTGATCTCAGGATTAAAGATTAAATCTCCTCTGTGATCTCACAGATTAAATCTCCTCTGTGATCTCATGATTAAAGATTAAATCTCCTCTGTGATCTCATGATTAAAGATTAAATCTCCTCTGTGATCTCATGATTAAAGATTAAATCTCCTCTGTGATCTCATGATTAAAGATTAAATCTCCTCTGTGATCTCATGATTAAAGATTAAATCTCCTCTGTGATCTCAGGATTAAAGATTAAATCTCCTCTCCTCTGTGATCTCAGGATTAAAGATTAAATCTCCTCTGTGATCTCATGATTAAAGATTAAATCTCCTCTGTGATCTCATGATTAAAGATTAAATCTCCTCTGTGATCTCAGGATTAAAGATTAAATCTCCTCTGTGATCTCAGGATTAAAGATTAAATCTCCTCTGTGATCTCAGGATTAAAGATTAAATCTCCTCTGTGATCTCAGGATTAAAGATTAAATCTCCTCTGTGATCTCATGATTAAAGATTAAATCTCCTCTGTGATCTCAGGATTAACAGATTAAATCTCCTCTGTGATCTCAGGATTACAGATTAAATCTCTCTGTGATCTGTGATCTCAGGATTAAAGATTAAATCTCCTCTGTGATCAGGATCATGATTAAAGATTAAATCTCCTCTGTGATCTCAGGATTAAAGATTAAATCTCCTCTGTGATCTCAGGATTAAAGATTAAATCTCCTCTGTGATCTCAGGATTACAGATTAAATCTCCTCTGTGATCTCAGGATTACAGATTAAATCTCCTCTGTGATCTCAGATTAAAGATTAAATCTCCTCTTGACAGATTAAATCTCCTCTGTGATCTCAGGATTAAAGATTAAATCTCCTCTGTGATCTCAGGATTAAAGATTAAATCTCCTCTGTGATCTCAGGATTACAGATTAAATCTCCTCTGTGATCTCAGGATTACAGATTAAATCTCACCAGTGACGTCATCAAAGCAGGTGGTGTGAAATTTGCCGATGTAGAACTCGAGGCCGATGATGGCAAACATGAGGATGGCGAAGAAAAGCAGCAGGCCGATCTGCAGCAGGGGGATCATGGCCTTCATGATGGATTTGAGCACCACCTGCAGGCCTGGAGAACAAGTTAACATGAGTTTGTCATTTTGGAGGTTTTCATGAATAAACATTTTTCTATTAGATTATATTTATTTTATTTTTAATCATTTATAATATTTATGTATTAATAAAGAAGAATATTTATTTAGACGGGGGAGAAGAAGCACAGGGGGTGAAACAGAGGAGGGAAG
>JACRUU010000001.1:896433-908933 GCA_030449085.1 Kryptopterus vitreolus
TGAGTGTGTGTGTGTGTGTGTGTGTTCAGTGTGAGCGTGTGTGTGTGTGCGCGTGTGCGTGTGTGTGTGTTTGCGCGTGGAGTGTGTGTGTGTGTGTGTGGCGTGTGTGTGTGTGTGTGTGCAGTGTGTGTGTTGTGTGGTGCGTGTGATGTGTGTGTGTGTGTGTGAGTGTGGTGCGAGTGTGTGTGTTGTGTGTGTGAGAGTGTGTGTGTGGTGTGTGATGTGTGTGCGTGTGTGTGTGAGTGTAGTGGTGTGTGTGTGTGTGAGCGTGTGTGTGAGGCAATGGTGTGTGTGTGTGGTGTGGTGCGCGTGTGTGCTGTGTGTGGTGTGAGAGCGTGTGTGTGTGGTGTTGGTGTGCCTGTGGGAGTTCCAGTGTGTGTGTGTGTGTGTGTTGTTTTGTGTGTGAGTGAGTGTGTGTGTGGAGTTTCGTGTGTGTGTGTGTGTGTGTGTGTGTGTGTGTGTGTGTGTGAGTGAGTGTGTGAAGTGTGTGTGTGTGTTGTGTGTGAGTGAGTGCGTGAGGTTGGCGTGTGTTTGAGTGTGTGTGTGTGTGGTGTGTGTGTGTATGTGAGTGTGTTGTGTGTGTGTGTGTGTGTGTGAGGTGTGTGTGAGAGTGTTGTTCTGTGCGTGGAGTGGAGGTGTGAGCATGTGTGAAGAGTGCGAGAGTGAGATGTGTGAGAGAGTGTGTGTGTGTGTGTGATGTGTGGGTGTGTGAGTGAGAGAGTGTGAGAGAGAGAATGTGTGTGTGTGTGTGTGTGTGTGTAGTGGAGAGACTGTGTGTGTGTGTGTGTGTGTTAGTGAGAGAGTGTGTGTGTGTGTTGTGGGTCAGTGAGGTGAGAAGTGTGTGTGTGTGTGTGTGTAGAGTGCAGAGAGTGAGAGAGAGAATGAGAGATGTGTGTGTGTTGTCGTGGAGAGTGTGTGTGTGTGTGTGGTGAGTGAGATAGAGATGTGGTGTGTGTTGAGTGAGAGAGTTGTGTGTGTGTGTGTGTGAGAATGTGTGAGTGCAGAAGTGTGTGTGTGTGTGTGTGCTGTGTGAGAAGAGTGTGTGAGATAGAGATGTGTGTGTGTGTGTGTGTGTGTGTGTGTGTGTGTGTGAGTTTTCTAACATCACCACTGAGATACCAAGAACTGTATGTGTTAGTTATAAAACACTCCCGTGTTCCTCCTCTTTTCTCTTTCTACATCGTCTCTTTTCCTTTCAACAAATCCTTTCCTTTTCTCCTCACTAACTCCTTACGGGTTTATTTCTATATTATACAGAATAATAGAATGTATTTATTTCTATTTATACAGAATTATATAGAATAATAGAATGTATTTATTTCTATATTATATAGAATAATAGAATGTATTTATTTCTATATTATACAGAATAATAGAATGTATTTATTTTATATTATATAGAATAATAGAATGTATTTATTTCTATATTATACAGAATAATAGAATGTATTTATATTTATATTATATAGAATAATAGAATGTATTTATTTCTATATTATACAGAATAATAGAATGTATTTATATTTATATTATATAGAATAATAGAATGTATTTATTTCTATATTATACAGAATAATAGAATGTATTTATTTCTATATTATACAGAATAATAGAATGTATTTATTTCTATATTATATAGAATAATAGAATGTATTTATTTCTATATTATACAGAATAATAGAATGTATTTATTTCTATATTATACAGAATAATAGAATGTATTTATTTCTATATTATATAGAATAATAGAATGTATTTATTTCTATATTATACAGAATAATAAAATGTATTTATTTCTATATTATACAGAATAATAAAATGTATTTATTTCTATATTATACAGAATAATAAAATGTATTTATTTCTATATTATACAGAATAATAAAATGTATTTATTTCTATATTATACAGAATAATAAAATGTATTTATTTCTATATTATACAGAATAATAAAATGTATTTATTTCTATATTATACAGAATAATAGAATGTATTTATTTCTATATTATACAGAATAGAATAATAGAATGTATTTATTTCTATATTATATAGAATAATAGAATGTATTTATTTCTATATTATATAGAATAATAGAATGTATTTATTTCTATATTATACAGAATAATAGAATGTATTTATATTTATATTATATAGAATAATAGAATGTATTTATTTCTATATTATACAGAATAATAGAAATTTATTTTATATATATTATAGAATGTATTTATTTCTATATTATACAGAATAATAAAATGTATTTATTTCTATATTATACAGAATAATAAAATGTATTTATTTCTATATTATACAGAATAATAAAATGTATATTTATATTATATAGTATTTATTTATTTCTATATTATACAGAATAATAGAAATGTATTTATTTCTATATTATACAGAATAATAAAATGTATTTATTTCTATATTATACAGAATAATAGAATGTATTTATTTCTATATTATACAGAATAATAGAATGTATTTATTTCTATATTATACAGAATAATAGAATGTATTTATATTCTATATTATATAGAATAATAGAATGTATTTATTTCTATATTATACAGAATAATAGAATGTATTTATATTTATATTATATAGAATAATAGAATGTATTTATTTCTATATTATACAGAATAATAGAATGTATTTATATTTATATTATATAGTATTTATTTCTATATTATACAGAATAATAAAATATAATATATTGTATTTATTTCTATATTATACAGAATAATAAAATGTATTTATTTCTATATTATACAGAATAATAAAATGTATTTATTTCTATATTATACAGAATAATAAAATGTATTTATTTCTATATTATACAGAATAATAAAATGTATTTATTTCTATATTATACAGAATAATAAAATGTATTTATTTCTATATTATACAGAATAATAAAATGTATTTATTTCTATATTATACAGAATAATAAAATGTATTTATTTCTATATTATACAGAATAATAAAATGTATTTATTTCTATATTATACAGAATAATAAAATGTATTTATTTCTATATTATACAGAATAATAAAATGTATTTATTTCTATATTATACAGAATAATAAAATGTTATTTCTATATTATACAGTATTTATTTCTATATTATACAGAATAATAGAATGTATTTATTTCTATATTATATAGAATAATAGAATGTATTTATTTCTATATTATACAGAATAATAAAATGTAATAATAGAATGTATTTATTTCTATATTATACAGAATAATAGAATGTATTTATTTCTATATTATATAGAATAATAGAATGTATTTATTTCTATATTATATAGAATAATAGAATGTATTTATTTCTATATTATACAGAATAATAGAATGTATTTATTTCTATATTATACAGAATAAATAATAGAATGTATTTATTTCTATATTATACAGAATAATAATAGAATGTATTTATTTCTATATTATACAGAATAATAGAATGTATTTATATTTATATTATATAGAATAATAGAATGTATTTATTTCTATATTATACAGAATAATAGAATGTATTTATTTCTATATTATACAGAATAATAGAATGTATTTATTTCTATATTATACAGAATAATAGAATGTATTTATTTCTATATTATACAGAATAATAGAATGTATTTATTTTATTTATATAGAATATAGTTATTTATTTCTATATTATACAGAATAATAGAATGTATTTATTTCTATATTATATAGAATAATAGAATGTATTTATTTCTATATTATACAGAACAATAAAATGTATTAATTTACGAGGTCCTGCTTGGGGAAAATGGGAGCTGAAATGAATACTGAGCTGAAGAAGAGCTAGATGTGGGGAAAAAGTGTTAGACAGAGAAAATGTGACGGATGTACAAGAGAGATGGAGAAGTGTAAAGTCCATGGGAACAACTGTGTGAGGAAAAGGAAGACTGGAGCTCCAGGGGGTCTGGAAACCTTTTGGCTGCTTCATGGATTTAGTTTGGTAGAGACAGAGGGAGAACAAAGGGACAGGCAGCAGGCAGACAGAAACAGATACACAGCAGGACATGATGAAGGTCCAAGGCGGAGACTTACGTGAAGGCAAAAGCTACCAGGGCACCACTGACCACTATAAAGTCTAGAATATTCCACAGGTCACGGAAGTATGATCCCTGATGAAGAACCAAACCCAGATCCACCATCTGAGAGAGAGAGAGAGAGAGAGAGAGAGAGAGAGAGAGAGAGAGAAGGAGAGAGAGAGGGAGAGGAGATGAGAGAGAGAGAGAGAGAGAGAGAGAGAGAGAGTATGATAATGAGGATGATATTAAGTTCATGTACATTAAGGAAAGGGATCGAGGTTTGGAATTGTGGAACCTTTATAAGCATCTCAAAGGTGAACACTCCTGTGAAGACGTAGTCAAAATATCGCAGAACCTGCAGATGAAAACAGAAGAACATAGTTCTGACCTTCATTATAAAAATGGTCACTTTGAGAGAGAGAGAGAGAGAGAGAGAGAGAGAGAGAACAGATGACAATCATGTAATGCAGAAGTTCTCACGTTGTTCCGGGGAGAGTCGGGACACACAGGGTCTTCAGCAGCAAGAGCAATACTGCTCATAGCAATCACCAGCAGAATGCACATTTCAAAGTACCTCAGAGTCACAATATAGTGACACAACCTACGGAATCTACACACATACACACACACACACATACACACACACACACACACACACACACACACACACACACACACACACACACAGACACACACATACACACATACACACACACAGAAAGGGTTGCATTAGTGTAAACCATGTGCCAAGCCAAATATGCAAATCATCCCCTGTTGAAAGCAGGGAGAGGGCAGTTATGGGGAGAGGGCAGTTATGGGGAGAGGGCAGTTACGGGGAGAGGGCAGTTACGGGGAGAGGGCAGTTACAGGCGGAGGGTAGCTACAGGAGGAGGGTAGTTATAGGCAGATGGTAGTTAAAGGTAGAGAGTAGTTAGAGGCAGATGGTAGTTAGAGGCGGAGGGTAGTTGCAGGTGGAGGATAGATAAAGGTGGAGGGTAGTTAAAGGTGGAGGGTAGTTACAGGTGGAGGGTAGTTACAATGAGAGGGCAGTTACAAGGAGAGGGCAGTTACAAGGAGAGGGTAGATACAGGCAGAGGGTAGTTAAAGGTGGAGGGTAGTTAAAGGTGGAGGGTAGTTAAAGGTGGAGGGTAGTTAAAGGTGGAGGGTAGCTACAGGCAGAGGGTAGGTAAAAGAGTAGGGTAGATACAGGTGGAGGGTAGTTACAGGCAGAGAGTAGTTATATGCAGAGGGTAGTTAAAGGTGGTGTACATTGGTGTGGTATAGACTGATTTAGTTATATTATGATGTACTTTGATGTAGTTTTGATGTAGTTCGAAGTAGTTCGATGTAGTTTGATGTAGTTTTGATGTAAGTTTGATGTAGTTTTGATGTAGTTTTATTATAGTTTGATGTAGTTTTGATATAATTTGATGTAGTTCTGATGTAGTTTGTGGTAGTTTTGATGTAGTTTGATGAAGTTTTGATGTAGTTTTGATGTAGCTTTTATATAGTTTGATGTAGTTTGATGTAGTTTGTGTTTGATGTTTGATGTAGTTTGATGTAGTTTTGATGTAGTTTTGATGTAGTTTTGATGTAGTTTTTATGTAGTTTTGATGTATTTTGATGTAGTTTGATGTAGTTTTGATGTAGTTTGATGTAATTTGTAGTGTTGTTTTGATGTAGTTCTGATGTAGTTTGATGTAGTTTGATGTAGTTTTGATGTAGTTTGATGTAGTTTTGATGTAGTTTTGATGTAGTTCTGATGTAGATTTGATGTAGTTTGATGTAGTTCTGATGTAGTTTGATGTAGTTTGATGTAGTTCAGTTTGATGAGTAGTTTGATGTTTGATGTAGTTTGATGTAGTTTTGATGTAGTTCATGATGTAGTTTGATGATGTAGTTTGATGTATGTGTAGTTTGATGTAGTTTTGATGTAGTTTTGATGTAGTTTTGATGTAGTTTTGATGTGCAGTTGATGAGTTTTGATGTAGTTTTGATGTAGTTTGATGATGTAGTTTTGATGTAGTTTGATGATTTTGTAGTTTTGATGTAGTTTTGATGTAGTTTTGATGTAGTTTTGATGTAGTTTTGATGTAGTTCTGATGTAGTTTTGATGTAGTTTTGATGTAGTTTTGATGTAGTTTTGATGTAGTTTTGATGTAGTTTTGATGTAGTTTTGATGTAGTTTTGATGTAGTTTTGATGTAGTTTTGATGTAGTTTTGATGTAGTTTTGATGTAGTTCTGATGTAGTTTGATGATGTAGTTTTGATGTAGTTTTGATGTAGTTTTGATGTAGTTTTGATGTAGTTCTGATGTAGTTTGATGTAGTTCTGATGTAGTTTTGATGTAGTTTTGATGTAGTTCTGATGTAGTTCTGATGTAGTTTTGATGTAGTTTGATGATTTTGTGTAGTTTTGATGTAGTTTTGATGTAGTTTGATGTTTTTGGTGTATTTATATAGTAGTTTTGATGTAGTTTTGAGTTTTGATGTGTAGTTTTGATGTAGTTTGATGTAGTTTGTGTAGTTTTGATGTAGTTTGATGATGTAGTTTGATGATGTAGTTTTGATGTAGTTTTGATGTAGTTTTGATGTAGTTCTGATGTAGTTTTGATGTAGTTTTGATGTAGTTCTGATGTAGTTTGATGTAGTTTGATGTAGTTTGATGTAGTTTTGATGTAGTTCTGATGTAGTTTGATGTAGTTCTGATGTAGTTCTGATGTAGTTTTGATGTAGTTCTGATGTAGTTCTGATGTAGTTCTGATGTAGTTCTGATGTAGTTCTGATGTAGTTTGATGTAGTTCTGATGTAGTTCTGATGATTCTGTGTAGTTCTGATGTAGTTCTGATGTAGTTCTGATGTAGTTCTGATGTAGTTCTGATGTAGTTCTGATGTAGTTCTGATGTAGTTCTGTGTAGTTTGATGTAGTTCTGATGTAGTTCTGAGTTTTGATGATGTAGTTTGATGATTCTGTAGTTTGATGATGTAGTTCTGATGTAGTTTGATGTAGTTTTGATTAGTTTCTGTGTAGTTTGATGATGTAGTTTGATGTAGTTTTGATGTAGTTTTGATGTAGTTCTGATGTAGTTCTGTAGTTCTGTGTAGTTCATGTAGTTCTCTGATGTAGTTCTGATGTAGTTTGATGTAGTTCTGATGTAGTTCTGATGTAGTTCTGATGTAGTTCTGATGTAGTTTTGATGTAGTTTGATGTAGTTTTGATGTAGTTTTGATGTAGTTTTGATGTAGTTCTGATGTAGTTTTGATGTAGTGATGAAAACTGATGTTTGATTTTGCAGTAATGTAGTTTGCAGTAGTGTGATGTGGTTTGTTGATGCAGTTTGATGTACTAGTTCTGTAGTTTGGTGATCATGTTTGATGTAGATGTTTAGGTGTAGATTTGATTACGTATTTTGATGTTGTGACATTGTCTGTTTTTGCAATGATGTAGTTCATTGTAGTTTGATGGCTGTAGGACAGGCTAGTAGTGTGTTAGAACAGTTCCAGGCTATAAAACTCACAGGGTAATATTGTGTGAGAGTGTGTGTGTGCTCGAGTACAATAGAACTCACAGGGTAGTGTAGTGTGTGTGTGTGTGTGTGTGTGTGTGTGTGTGTGTGTGTGAGTGTGTGTGCAATAGAATTCACACGGTAGTGTGTGTGGGTGTGTGTGTGTGTGTGTGTGTGTGTGTGTGTGTGTGAGTGTGTGTGCAATAGAATTCACACGGTAGTGTGTGTGTGTGTGTGTGTGTGTGTGTGTGTGTGTGTGTGTGTGTGTTGTAGAACTCACGGGTTAGTAGTAGAGAGGATAAACATTGAGCTGTAAGGAGGCATGGGTTTTGGTCCTCCATCATCTTTGTCATCATCATCATCATCTCCTTTCATATCCTCCTTCTTGGGCAGCGGTTCTGTGTTGGCATTCTTATTGACTGTGGTATAAAAGTCAGGAGATTTCAGCGTCTTGGTTTAATCTACATCAGTTAAATTCATTTCTGAAACATGCACGCACACACAGACACACACACACACACACACACACACACACACACACACACACACACATGTGTCCAGGTTTATGTCCAGGTTTCTACTCATTCATGGATTTCTCACCCTGCAGAATGGCGTTAGCAGAAGGGAACATGGGTGGCATGTCAATGGCAGTGTATTCCACTTTGGTGTCCAGATGAATGAGGTTAATGGTGGTGGATCCTGGATTAGTGAGAATGAAGCTGCTCTCGGTGGCCATGGGAGCCAGACGAGAACCATGTGTGCTGCTGGCCAGGCTGAGGAGGCTGGAGTGGGGTGTAGAGCGGCTGCTTGGACCATGAGGATCAGAAGGAACCAAAGGCTGAGTAGCAAGTTTACTGTTCATCACATTGTCCAGGTCCTCACTGTACTGACTACCCTGTCTAGACAAAGTCTTCTGAATCGGACGAGTGGTGGACAGAGTGGGGCCTTCCCTACAGAGAGAGAGAGAGAGAGAGAGAGAGGGTAAAAAAACACCTCACAACCCCACACACACACACACACACACACACACTCACACTCTCACACACACACACACACACACACACACACACACACACACACACACACACACACACACACACACACACGCACACACCACCTCTCACACACACACACACACCCCTTCACACAAAACACTTTGTTTTTAGTTGTTGTTTAGATGTTGTGTGATGTTGCACATTGGTCCTGGGAAAACGCTTCACTGTATATTATATAAGAGTAATTATAGCTCTTGTTTATAAATAGATATATATATATAAATAGATATATAAATAGATATATATATATACAGTATCTACACAAAGTCACTTCACCATGAAAAAGGCAGTAAATGAAGAGTTGATAATGTAGATGTTATTAAAGTGATTATTAAAGAGAATAATAAAAGCAGGTGTTTCATGTGGACGTGGGTTTAACGCAGTGACGTTCACCTTCACGATAAAGTTATGGAAAAGAACATAGTAGGAGTTTAGAACATTATTTAAGAAGTGTAAGGTGTACGGAATCATCAACACATCGAGATGCCCATCCAAACAGGATGTTCAAGCCAGGAGAAGCCGAGACCGACGTCAAGAGTGAAGAACTTCCATGCTTTATGTGTTTGGTGTGTACGCGGAACATCTCACAGCAGTGTGGAAGGAAATATCCGTAAGTGCAGTAAAGCGCGCGCGCACACACACACACACACACACACACACACACACACACACACACACACACACACACACACACACACACACGACACGAGTTCAACTGAACTCTAAGCTAAACGCAGCGAAGCCTGGTGGTGGCAGTGTTGTGTGGTGTGGTGTTTCTCTGCAGTGGTCAGGATTAAAGAGATAATAGACGCTACCAAACCCGATTCACGGTGATAAACAGCTGGAGATGGACAGGTCATGACCCCGACCCTACACAATAATGATCCTAAAACACCACCCAAAGGCTTATGGGTAAGAACATTAAAGTCCTATAGTGTCCATAGTAACGTGGTGATTTATTTTGATGATTATTCACTTTTCTATTCATTTTCAGTTTGATTGTTTTTTCCTGTGTTGGTTTGATGCTGAAACTTTGTAAATAAAAGTGAATGTTATTTTGTGGAGGTTTTTGGTGTTTTTCTGATACAGTAATGAAATTAAGTGATAACTGGTAAAAGGAAAAACATATAAAGTATAAAATGAGAAACTCACTTCCTGCGATGTCGACCTCTGTCCCCCTGTTCTCCTCTTTCCCGTCTTCCTTCTTTCTCTCCATGTCTGTGGCACCTCTGCCTTCGCTCATGTCCCTCTGCCTGTTCCCCCTCCCCGGATCCCTCCGTGCCCTTGTGCCGGTGCCTCCTGCCTCCTCCACCGCTCTCAGCTTCTTCATCCACAACCTTACGGTGTTGACGAGAGCGTCCAGACCTCTGCCCGCGATGTTCTCTCCTCCGGTGTGGATCCTTCGTGCCGACCTCAGTGCCTTCTGTTCCAGCAGTGTTCGGGTTCTCGACTTTCCTGCAGCTATGGTGAGACTCTGTAGAGTCTCCTTTCTCCATAGCGCGTGCTGAAGCAGATCCTCCTCCTCTCCCGGAATGAACCGGAGGACGTTTGTGGAGAAGATCCTCTCCAGGCCAGTTCTTGTTAGTGTTGTTGTTCCGGTTTTCTTGAGGGTCCACCACGAGAGGGCGGTCCAGGTGAGTTTTCATATCAGGGCGGATGTGACGAGAGTACGATACCTGCATGAACACACACTTTAGTATGGCACATTATAAACACTACACATACAGGGTTTTGTAACAGACATGACATAAACACTACACATACAGGGTTTTGTAACAGACATGACATAAACACTACACATGCAGGGTTTTGTAACAGACATGACATAAACACTACACATGCAGGGTTTTGTAACAGACATGACATAAACACTACACATACAGGGTTTTGTAACAGATTTTAACAGACATGACATAAACACTACACATACAGGGATTTGTAACAGACATGACATAAACACTACACATACAGGGATTTGTGTAACAGACATGACATAAACACTACACATACAGGGATTTGTGTAACAGACATGACATAAACACTACACATGACAGGGTTTTGTAACAGACATGACATTTTGTAAACACACTACATGCACAGGGTTTTGTACAGACATGACATAAACACTACACATGCAGGGTTTTGTAACAGACATGACAAACACTAAACAGGGTTTTGTAACAGACATGACATAAACACTACACATAGGGTTTTGTAACAGACATGACATAAACACTACACATACAGTTTTGTAACAGACATGACAAACACTACACATGCAGGGTTTTGTAACAGACATGACAAACACTACACATACAGGGTTTTGTAACAGACATGACATAAACACTACACATACAGGGTTTTGTAACAGACATGACAAACATACACATGCAGGGTTTTGTAACAGACATGACATAAACACTACACATGCAGGGTTTTGTAACAGACATGACATAAACACTACACATACAGGGTTTTGTAACAGACATGACATAAACACTACACATGTTTTGTAACAGACATGACACATTTTGTAACAGACATGACACATACACTACAGGGTTTTAACAGACATGACATAAACACTACACATACAGGGTTTTGTACACAGGGTTTTGTACATAAACACTACACATGACATGACATAAACACTACACATACAGGGTTTTGTAACAGACATGACAAACACTACACATACAGGGTTTTGTAACACTACACATACAGGGTTTTGTACACACTGACAAATGACATAAACACTACACATACAGGGTTTTGTAACAGACATGACAAACACTACACATAGGGTTTTGTAACAGACATGACATAAACACTACACATGCAGGGTTTTGTAACAGACATGACATAAACACTACACATACAGGGTTTTGTAACAGACATGACATAAACACTACACATGCAGGGTTTTGTAACAGACATGACAAACACTACACATGTTTTGTAACAGACATGACATAAACACTACACATGCAGGGTTTTGTAACAGACATGACATAAACACTACACATACAGGGTTTTGTAACAGACATGACATAAACACTACACATACAGGGTTTTGTAACAGACATGACACGTGACTCTATAGATTATAAAACTGATCATCTTTTGCTGATAAACTTTCAGGTCTGTCTTTATATTCTAACCATCATTAATCCTCTCCACTTACCTTCCAGCGATCCTCAGGGTCCAGCTCGTTGTACAGCGCCTCCCTGCTGGTCATCAGGGTTTGCCTGCGCAGCTCGCTTGTGCGCTGCTCCCACACTGACTTAGAACCTTTATGGTTCTTCTGCTGCTCCTTACTGCAACACCAGAGACACGGAGAGGAAAAGATGGAGGAGGACGTTCCAGGTGTTGTAAAAGCACATGTAAAACATACGAGCTTCCCTGGTCTACTTAAACATCAACCACAAACCTGCATCTCATACAGACACACTGTACAGCTGTGGGTTTTGTACAGCTGGATGAAGAAGGTGTAACAGAATGACACACACACACAGAACACACACACACACACACCACACACACACAACCAGACAGCTTACAATACACAGACAATTTATGTTACAACAGACACTACAGTGTACACATGAAAACACGGTACACATAAAGACTAACAGCTACAGTAAAGTAATAACAGACACTAGACTGGGTTAAAGTAATAATCTCGAAGCAGAAGAAATAGAAGAGGGAAAAGAAGAAGCAGAAGTGTGAAAAATACAAAACTAAACATGACAAAAGAAGAAAAAAATCAACTGAAGCACAAACAAAACACAAAGAGAATAAATAAATAAACAAACAAACAAATAAATAAATACCGCTGAAGAAAGGGTTCAGAGTTGCTGAGACGCT
>JACRUU010000001.1:913933-918933 GCA_030449085.1 Kryptopterus vitreolus
CTATATACACACACTCCACACACACCACGCAACTCCACAGCTAAACACACACCTCACACGCTATAACACACACGCTCCACACACGCTCCACAACACTACACACGCTATATACCACACACATCCACGCAACCCCACACACACACACACACACACACACCACACACGCTATATACACACGCTACACACACCACACACGCTACACCAGCTATCACACGCTAAACACACCACCACACACACACACACACCCACGTCGTACACACACACCTCAACACACTATCCACACCACCTGGGCAAACGCCCACACATGCTCCACACACATACACATATGCTTTACACGCTCCACAAACACCCACATGTCACACAATCACGCACACTCCACACACATAAACACATATGCTCCACACACACCACACACACACCACACACGCTCCACACACGCTAAACACATATGCTCCACACACACCACACACACACCACACGCTCCACACACGCTAAACACATATATGCCACCACACACCACACACACACACACACACACACAACACATATGCTCCCACACACACACACACACAACAACGCTACACACACGCAAACCTCACATATGCTCCACACACACCACACACGGTCCACACACGCTAAACACATATGCTCCACACACACCACACACACACCACGCACGCTCCACACATGCTATACACATATGCTCCACACACACCTAACTACACCTCCACTACCTACACCTGTAACTACACCTCCAATACCTGCACCTGTAACTACACCTCCACTACCTGCACCTGTAACTGCACCTCCATTACCTACACCTGTAACTACACCTCCACTACCTGTGCCTGTAACTACACCTCCACTACCTACACCTGTAACTACACCTCCAACCTGCACCTGTAACTACACCTCCACTACCTACGTAACTACACCTCCACTACCTCACTCTCCACCGTGCCTGTAACTACCTCCTCCAATACCTGTAACTACACTCCACTACCTACACCTGTAACTGCACCTCCATTACCTACACCTGTAACTACACTACCTCCACTACCTACACCTGTAACTACACCTCCACTACCTACACCTGTAACTACACCTCCACTACCTACACCTGTAACTGCACCTCCATTACCTACGCCTGTAACTGCACCTCCACTACCTACACCTGTAACTGCACCTCCACTACCTACACCTGTAACTGCACCTCCACTACCTACACCTGTAACTACACCTCCACTACCTGTGCCTGTAACTACACCTCCACTACCTACACCTGTAACTACACCTCCACTACCTACACCTGTAACTACACCTCCACTACCTGTGCCTGTAACTACACCTCCACTACCTGTGCCTGTAACTACACCTCCACTACCTACGCCATAACTACACCTCCACTACCTGTGCCTGTAACTACACCTCCACTACCTACACCTGTAACTACACCTCCACTACCTGCACCTGTAACTACACCTCCACTACCTACACCTGTAACTACACCTCCAATACTGCACCTGTAACTACACCTCCACTACCTGCACCTGTAACTACACCTCCACTACCTGCACCTGTAACTACACCTCCACTACCTGTGCCTGTAACTACACCTCCACTACCTGTGCCTGTAACTACACCTCCACTACCTACACCTGTAACTACTCTGTCCTCCTTCATGTCTCATATCCCTCTACAACTTCTGTCCTCTTCCACTACACCTCCACTACCTGCGTCTGTAACTACACCTCCACATAGTCAGTGTTCTGTGTGTGAGATCTGGAACACATACTGTCCTCCGAAAAGCTGCATGCCGAGCAAAGCAAAGACCACAATGAAGAGGAACAACAGGAAGAGCAAACTGATGATGGACTTCATAGAGTTCAGCAGAGACACCACTAGGTTCCTCAAGGAGGCCCAGTACCTGAAAAAGAGAAGGAAAAAATGATCATGTAAGAGATTATCCAGCTTTACTGCTCCTGTTTATAAATAATCTGTTAAATATCACATCATTTTAACATTAAGATTTACTCTCAGAACAAAAAACACCACCACCATCTCCCCCTGAGCTGTGGAGCTCCAACTCCAGCACAAACCCCGTCACATATCTGACTGTAGCTGTTCCTCCTCTACTACATAACAAATCCCTGCACTTCAGATCATTCTGTAACATTCTGAAAATATTAGATCTTCTTCCTGTGGATCCTGGGTCTGGGTTGGCTTAATATTATTTACATTAACATGATTAGCTTTCATACAGTCACATACTCCGATCTCCGGTGAGAGATTAGATCTCAGGACCAACTCACAAACTTTTAATCAGAAATTCTTAAATCACTCACAAGTGCTTTTGTGAAGGAATTCACTCTGAAGGAACGACGTGAGACATACAGAAGGACAGGAGACATGCAGAAGGAGATATGTATATGTAGAGGGATATGAGATATGAAAGGGGACAGAGGTTGTAGAGGGATATGAGACATGAAGGAGGACAGAAGCTCTAGAGGGATATGAGACATGAAGGAGGCGAGAAGTTGTAAAGGTACATGACATGAAGGAGGACAGAAGCTCTAGAGGGATATGAGACATGCAGAAGGACAAGATGTAGAGGGATATGAGACATGAAGGAGGATAGAAACTGTAGAGGGATACGAGACATGCAGAAGGACAGGACTTGTAGAGGGATATGAGACATGAAGGAGGACAGAAGTTGTAGAGGGATATGAGACATGAAGGAGGAGAGTAGTTGTAGAGGGATATGAGACATGAAGGAGGAGAGTAGTTGTAGAGGGATATGAGACATGAAGGAGGACAGAAGTAGAGGGATATGAGACATGAAGGAGGACAGAAGCTCTAGAGGGATATGAGACATGAAGGAGGACAGAAGCTCTAGAGGGATATGAGACATGAAGGAGGACAGAAGCTCTAGAGGGATATGAGACATGAAGGAGGACAGAAGCTCTAGAGGGATATGAGACATGAAGGAGGACAGAAGTTGAAGAAGTTATGATAGAGGGATATGAGACATGAAGGAGGAGAGTAGTTGTAGAGGGAGTAGAGAACATAGAGAAGGAGCAGTAGTGTAGAGGGATATGAAGAGAAGGAGAGAGTAGTTGGAGAGGGATATGAGAGATGAAGGAGGAGAGTAGTTGTAGAGGGATATGAGAGATGAAGGAGGAGAGTAGTTGTAGAGGGATATGAGAGATGAAGGAGGAGAGTAGTTGTAGAGGGATATGAGACATGAAGGAGGAGAGTAGTTGTAGAGGGATATGAGAGATGAAGGAGAGACAGAAGTTTGTAGAGGGATATGAGACATGAAGGAGGACAGAAGTTGTAGAGGGATATGAGAGATGAAGGAGGCGAGAGGTTTGTCGCTGTTGTCGAGGGATCATGCGCCAGGCGCCGTAGCACGGGCGCAGCTGACAGGAGGTGCGTGTCTGTCGCGTCGGGCTCTGCGCGATGCCGGCGGCGCGTCGTTGTCGCGGGCGGCTTGCGGCAGTGGCGGCCGCCCGAGTCCGTCCGTGCCTGCGCGCTGCCCAGGCGCAGCGCGCTGCCCGGCATTGTCGCGGGCTCTCGAGGCCGGCGGCGCGTCGTTTGTCCGGGCTATGCTCGCTGCCGGCGGACGCTTTGGCCGAACTCTGCAGCCGGCGGGCAGTCGCCCCGTTGTGTCGCGGTCTCTCTGCGCGCGCCGGCGCGGTCTTTTTTGTAAGCGGGCTCTGCGTCACAGGACCGCGGAGTTGTCGAGGGCTCCCGCGCTGAGGAGCGGCGTCGTATGATCGACGTGCTCTAGCATGCCGGCGCGACGTCGTTGCGTAGCGCGGCGCGCGGTAGCCTCGTCGTGCGGCTCGCAGAGAGAGGCGGAAGTTGTAAGAAGAGACTGAAGGCGGACGAGAGACAACTTACTTGTCACTTTTGAAAGATTCGTATCACCTGCGAGCATCGTAAAAACACTAATCCCAATGATGGTCCCGGGCTGAATCATTGCCCAGATCACCTCAAATATACTCCCACATATGACCTGTTTTTACACACACACACACACACACACACACACACACACACACAGCTCTTTAGATTTAGTTTAGATGATGTGATAGTAAATGGTAAGTAACAGTAGAGTGGAGTGACTCACAATGCAGTCAAAGCAGTTAAATGAAGAGTGAAAATACGGCCGAGTTCCGAGTCCATACATCTTTACACACATCTCCGACATGAAAATCCCCAAAAATATAAACTCTGCAAAGTCTGTCAGAGACAGGGAGACATGGAAAGAGACACAGAGAGAGACAGCGAGAGACAGAAGAATAAAATTATATATATATAATATATATATATATATATATATATAACAGAGATTTGAGATTATTAGCTGTCACTAAGTAAGCACTAAGTGATGTGTGTGAAAGCAACAAGAAAAAGTGAAGAATTTGTAATAAATGACCTACAGAAGACTAGTTCTGGGGACATGGAATGTCACCTTGCTGGTGGGGACGGGGCCCGCGCTTGTGCAGGAGGTCGATAGATACTGGGGATATAGATAGTCGGGCTCACCTCCACTGGGTGGAGGTCTGGGCTCTGGAACCGTTCTCCTCGAGAGAGGCTGAATCTCCGTTATTCTGGAGTCAGCCGCGGTGAGAGACGACGGGCTGGTGTAGGCCTGCTCACAGTCCCCCAGCTTAGGCGGCATGTGTTGGAGTTTACCCCGGTGAACGAGAGGGTCGTTTCCCTGCGCCATTTCGGGTTGGGGAAAAGTCTCTCACTGTTGTTTGTGCCTATGGGCCGAATGTCAGTGTTGAGTACCCGGACTTCTTGGTTCTTGGCGTCTCTGGGAGGGGTGATAATAAACGCTCCGACTGGAGACTCCGTTGTTCTACTGGGGGACTTCAATGCCCACGTGGGCAATGACAGTGATACCTGGAGGGGCGTGATTGGGAGGAATGCCCCCCCCCCCCCGATCTGAACCCGAGTTGTGCTCTGTTAATGGACTTCTGTGCTAG
>JACRUU010000001.1:923933-929590 GCA_030449085.1 Kryptopterus vitreolus
ACACACCACCCCCACCCAAAACAAACCAACCAACACACACCCCCACCCAAATCCACAAACCAACCAACACACACCCCCACCCCCCCCAAAACAAACCATCCAACACACACCCCACACCAAATCAAACCATCCAACACACACACCCACCACCCCCAATCCCAATCAAACATCCAACACACATCCTCCACCCAAATCAAACCATCCAACACACACCCCCAAACCATCCCAACACCCCCAATCAAACCATCCAACACACACCCCCTCAATCAAAGCATCCAACACACACCCCCACCACGCACCAACACACACCCAAATCAAACCATCCAACACACATCCTCCACCCAAATCAAACCATCCAACACACACCCCACCCAAATCAAACCATCCAACACACACCACCCAAATCCACCCAAATCAAACCATCCAACACACACATCCACCCAAATCAAAGCATCCAACACACACCCCCACCCCAAATCAAACCATCCAACACACACCACCCCCAAAACAAACAAACCATCCAACACACACCACCACCCAAACCATCAACCCAAAAACCCCACCTCCCCCCAACAAACCATCCAACCCCACAAACCCAGCCAGACACACCACCCCCACCCAATCCCACCCAATCAAACCATCCAACCACACACCCCCACCCCCACAAATCAAACCATCCAACACACACCACACCCCCAATCAAACCATCCAACACACACCCCCAATCCCAATCAAACCATCCAACACACACCCATCCACCCAACCTCCACCCAAATCAAACCAACACACACCTCCAACACACACCTCCACCCAAATCAAACCATCCAAAATCACACACCACCCCCCAATCAAACCATCCAACACACACCCCCACCCAAATCAAACCATCCAACACACACCCCACCCAAATCAAACCATCCAACACACACCCCCACCCAAATCAAACCATCCAACACACACCCCACCCAAATCAAATCCATCCAACACACACCCCCACCCCAATCAAATCCAACACACCCCCACCCCCACCCACAAAGCATCCAACACACACCTCCACCCAAATCAAACCATCTCACCCAAATCACATCCACCCACCTCCACCACAAATCAAACACCCCCAATCCAACACACACCCCCACCCCAATCAAAGCATCCAACACACACCTCCACCCAAATCAAACCATCCAACACACACCCCCAATCAAATCAAACCATCCAACACACACCCCCACACCTCAAAATCAAACCATCCAACACACACCCCCACCCAAATCAAACCATCCAACACACACCTCCACCCCAATCAAACCATCCAACACACACCCCCCAAATCAAACCATCCAACAAACACCCCACACCCCACCCAAATCAAACCATCCAACACACACCCAATCAAAGCATCCAACACACCTCCCAAATCAAACCATCCAACACACACCTCCACCCAATCAAACCATCAAACCATCCAACACACACCCCCACCCAAATCAAACCATCCAACACACACCCCCAACACCAAATCAAACCATCCAAACACACACCCCACCCATCCAATCAAAGCAAATCAAACACATCACCACCACACCCCCACCCCAATCAAACAACCATCCAACCCCACAACCACCCAAATCCACCCCTCCACCCAAATCAAAACATCCAACACACACCCCCACCCCAAACAAACCAATCAAACCATCCAACACACACCACCTCCACCCAAATCAAACCATCCAACACACACCCACCCAAATCAAACCATCAAAAACACCCCCATCAAACCATCCAACACACACCTCCACCCAAATCAAACCACAACCATCCCAAACACACACCCCCACCCAATCAAACCATCAACACACCCTCCAACACACACCACCACCCAAATCAAAGCATCCAACCAAAACCCATCCACCAAAAAAACACCACATCCCACCTCCAAATCCATCCACCCAATCAAGCACCCAACACCTCAACCACACCCCCAATCAAATCAAACCATCCAACACACACCCCCACCCCAAATCAAACCATCCAACACACACCATCCCACCCACCCCCAATCAAACCATCCAACACACACCACCCACCCAAATCAAAACATCCAACACACACCCCCACCCAAAACAAACCATCCAACACACACCAACTCCACCCAAATCAAACCATCCAACACACCCCCACCCCAATCAAACCATCCAACACACACCCCACACCAAATCAAACCATCCAACACACACCCCCACCCAAATCAAACCATCCAACACACACCCCCACAAACCAAATCAAACCATCCAACACACACCCCACACCCACCCAATCAAACCATCCAACACACACCCCCACAAAACCATCAAACATCCAACACACAACCCAAATCAAACCATCCAACACACACCCAATCAAACATCCAAAGCATCACAACACACACCTCAACACACCATCCAACCCACAAAACCAAATCAAACCATCCAACACACACCCCCAATCAAACCATCCAACACACCCCCACCCCAATCCAAACCCAAATCACACCCCCACAAACCACCAACCAATCAAACGCATCCAACACACACCCCCAACCCAAATCAAAACAACAACCAACACCTCCAACCACAACACCACCCCCACCCCAATCCAAACACACCCACACACACCCAACCACACCCCACCCATCAAACCATCCAACACACCACCACCCCCAAATCAAACCCCATCCCAACACACACACCCACCCAAATCAAATCCATCCAACACACCCCACACCCCCACCCCAATCAAAGCCATCCAACACACACCTCCACCCAAATCAAACCATCCAACACACACCCCCACCCAAAACAAACCAACCAACACACCCACCCAACCACCCAAATCAAACCATCCAAAACACACCCCCACAAACCACAAATCAAACCATCCAACACACACCCCACCCAAAACAAACAATCATCAAACCCAACACACACCCCACCCCCCAATCCAAACATCCAACACACACCCTCAAAATCAAACCATCCAACCACACCCACCCCCACCCCATCCAATCAAAACACCCCCAATCCAAATCAAACACACACCCATCCAACACACCCCCAATCACACACACCTCCACCCAAAAACATCAAACCACCCCCATCAAAGCAACACAACTCCACCCAAATCAAACATCCAACACACACCTCCATCCAAATCAAACCATCCAACACACACCCCACCCAAAACAAACCATCCAACACACACCCCCCCCACCCAAATCAAACCATCCAACACACACCCCCACCCAAAACAAACCAACCCAACACACACCCCCACCCAAAACAAACCAACCAACACACACCCCCACCCAAAACAAACCAACCAACACACACCCCCACCCAAATCAAACCATCCAACACACACCCCCTCAAACCACAACACACCCCCACCCAATCAAAGCATCCAACACACCCCCACCCAAATCCAAACACATCCAACACACCACCCAACAAACATCCAACACACACCCACCCACAAACCCCACCCAACCCAAATCAAACCATCCAACACACACCCACCCAAATCAAACCCCAACACCTCAAAGCATCAACACACACCTCCACCCAAATCAAACCATCCAACACACACCTCCACCCAAATCAAACCATCCAACACACACCTCCACCCCAAATCAAACCATCCAACACACACCCCCCCCCCAATCAAACCATCCAACACACACCCCCACCCAAATCAAACCATCCAACACACACACCACCCAAATCAAACCATCCAACACACACCCCACCCAAATCAAACCATCCAACACACACCACCAACAAAACATCCCCAACACACACCCCCATCCAACACAACACACACCTCACCCAACACACTCACCCAACAACAAACACAGCCCCATCCAAAACCATCCAACACCCAAACAAATAAACATCCAACACACACCTCCCCCAAATCAAACCACCACCTCCACCCCAATCAAACATCAAACCATCCAACACACACCTCCACCCAAATCAAACCATCCAACACACACCCCCAAATCAACAGCACCTCCACCCACACAACACCCCGATCCAACACACCCACCCACCCAAATCAAACCACCCAACACACACCAAAACAAAAAAACCAATCCACCCACACACCCACCATCCCAAACCACCAACACACACCACCACCCAAATCAAACCATCCAACACACACCCCACCCAATCAAAACCATCCAACACACACCCCCCCAATCAAACCATCCAACAACACACTCCACCCAAATCAAACCATCCAACACACCCCCCACCCAAATCAAACCATCCAACACACACCTCCACCAAATCAAACCATCCAACACACACCCCCAATCCACCCAAAACACCTCAACCAAACCCAACACACACCAACCACCCCACCCAAATCAAACATCCAACCACCCAACACACACCACCAATCAAACCAACCAACACACACCACCACCCAAAACAAACCACCAACACACACCACCACCCAAAACAAACCACCAACACACACCCCACCCAAAAAACAAACCCCCCATCCCAACACACACCACACCACCCAAAACCATCCAAACAAACCATCCCAACACCAACACCACCCACCCAATCAAACCATCCAACACACACCCCACAAACACACACACCCTCAAATCACCCATCAAAGCAAAACATCCAACACACACCCCGACCCAAATCAAACCATCCAACACACATCTCCACCCAAATCAAACCATCCAACACACACCCCACCCAAATCAAATCATCCAACACACACCCCCACCCCAATCAAAGCATTCAACACACACCTCCACCCAAATCAAACACACCAACACACCCCACTCCACCCAAATCAAACACCTCCACCCAAAAAACCAACCATCCAAACACACACCACCACCCAACACACCCCCACCCAAAATCCAACAACACCCACCAACCCATCCAACCAACACACACCCCACCCAAATCAAACCATCCAACACACACCCCCACCCAAATCAAACCATCCAACACACACCCACACCAAAAAACCATCCAACACACACCCCCACCCAAATCAAAACCATCCCAACACACACCCCACACCCCCAACCCCAAACCACCCCACACCCACACCAAATCAAAATCAAACCATCCAACACACACCTCCACCCAAATCAAATCATCCAACACACACCCCCAATCAAAGCATCCAACCACACCTCCACCCAAATCAAACATCCAACACACACCTCCACCCAAATCAAACCATCCAACACACACCCCACCCAAATCAAACCATCCAACACACACCCCCAAACCCCCAACATCAAACCAACACACACCCCCAATCAAATCCAACACAACCTCCACCCCCCCCCCACCCCCACCCAAATGAAACCCACATCACACCCCCAATCAAACCATCCAACACACACCACCCACCCAAATCAAACCATCCAACACACACCCCACCCCATCAAACCATCCAACACACACCCCCACCCCAATCAAAGCATTCCAACACACACCCCACCCCAATCAAACCATCCAACACACACCTCCACCCAAATCAAACCATCCAACACACACCCCCACCCCCCATCCAACACACCCCCCCAAATCAAACCACCCCCCATCCAACACACACCACCACCCAAAACAAAC
>JACRUU010000001.1:932590-937590 GCA_030449085.1 Kryptopterus vitreolus
CAGCCTCCATCCACCTCCACCTCCACCCTCCTCCACACTCCACCTCCACATCCACCTCCACCTCCCTCCCACCCCCACCCCCACCCACACCCAAAACTCCATCCCACACCTCCCCCATCCATCCCCACCCCCCCTCCACCCCCCACCCCCACCCATCCCTCCCCCCACTCCACCTCCATCCCCACCTCCACCTCCATCCCTCCCTCCACCCATCCTCCACACCCCACCTCCATACCCACATCCACCACCCTCCACACCCCCCCACACCTCCCTCCCACCCCACACCCACCCACCCCAGGCGATCCACCCCCGCCCCCCCCACAGCCCCTCGCCCCCCCACCACAGCCATCACCTCCTCCCCCACCCCCCCCCCACCTCCCCCTTCCCTCCACCCCCTCCACCCCACACCCCCATCCACCACCCTCCCCCCTCCAAATCCCTACATCCCCCCAACCACCCCCCCCTCCATCCCACCCCTCCCTCCCCCCACCCACCCACCCACCCTACCACCCCCACCCCCATCCATCACCCCACCCCCCCTCCCCATGCCTCCACACCATCCACACCTCCATCTCCATCCACCCCCACCTCCACCTCCATCCACACCCCCACCTCCATCCACACCCCACCTCCATCCACACCTCCACCTCCATCTCCTCCATCCACCTCCATCCATCCACCTCCACCTCCACCTCCACACCTCCACCTCCATCCTCTAACATCACTCCCAGATCACACCATCTGCCTGGAAAACCCATACAAGTCCTCTTCACCTCTCCTCCATCTCCTCATATTCTTGTTTACTTCTCCACCACCACAACGTCTCTTTCTTCTCCTTTCTCTTTCCACACGACACACAGAGTTCCTTCTGTCTCCCTCATCACTTCTGCACTCCAGTCATCCACCTCTTCACCTCCACCACCACCACCACCGCCAAACCTCCATCTGACCTCTACACGGAACCTCACACTACAGTCTTCCTCCTCCACCTTATTCTCTTCTCACTCCTCCAAATCCATCCTACAGACCTCCTCCATCTACACCACCTTACAGTCTCCAATCTCTCCCATCTTTCATCTCCTGTACAGAATATACTCCACCTGTGTGCACCTTCCTCCACTCTTATACACCACCCTTTACTCCTCCTTCATCTTAACATGTTCACTATCTCCATCCTTCTCTCACCACCATCTGCCCATCCACATCCATCTCCTTAAGTCCACACCTTCATCACCTCTGTTTCCTTCACCAACATCACCATTAAAACCCGTCCCCAATCCTATCTACACTCTCATCACTCCATCACTCCACCTCTCCATCACTCCATCACTCCATCACTCATCACTCCACCACTCCATCACTCCACTCACCTCACTCCATCACTCCATCACTCCATCACTCCACCTCACTCCATCACTCCGTCACTCCATCACTCCACCTCTCCGTCACTCCATCACTCCACCTCTCCATCACTCCATCTCTGCACCACTCCACCACTCCATCACTCCGTCACTCCACCACTCCATCACTCCACTTCTCCATCACTCCACCACTCTATCACTCCACCACTCCACCACTCCATCACTCCACCTCTCCGTCACTCCATCACTCTGTCACTCCACCACTCCATCACTCCACCTCTCCATCTCTCCACCACTTCACGACTCCATCACTCCACCACTCCATCACTCCACCACTCCAACACTCCACAATCTCTCCTTCTCCTCCATCTCACAATATCACGCCTTCTAGCTTCACTCTCTTCACCTCCACCACACTCTTCCTTCAGGATTACACCTACACCGTTTCCCTCTCCACCCACACCATGCTACAACTGTTTAACCTCCTCTTCTTTACTTCCTCTACACTTGTTTTTTCTTAGCTGGCTCCACTGGTGTTCTTCATCAGATGTTGATGTCCAGGAAACTTCCCAAACTCAATATAAAGCTCAGATCTCCAAACGTTCACAGCAGAGAGCAGCTCAGGTTAGACTTTCATCTTCTCTGCACTAAACACTGTGCACTAAACACTGTGTGTGTGTGTGTGTGTGTGTGTGTGTGTTCTTCACTCCACAAACTCAGGAACGTCTGTAGAAACACTGAATACCTGCAACTGACACTGCACTAACGCTAGATAGGGGGCGCTCATGAGTACAGCATGTGGAAAACACACACACACACACACACACACACACACACACAAATCTCAAAACACACAATAAATCTCTCTCTCACACACACATACACTAAATCCCTTACACACACATGCGTGCGCACGCCCTGCCATTCAAACCCACACACTCTCTCTCACACACACACACACACACACACACACATATCTAGGCTATTGGTTGTCACACTCTTAATCCCTTATACAAACTCTACCATATTGTATTATCTAATCCCAAACAAATTGTATATTTATGGTGTGTGTGTGTGTGTGTGTGTGTGTGTGTGTGTGTGTGTGTGTGTGTGTTCTGCAGTTTGCTCCCTGACACTTTACTCGGCTGTGTGTCTACACTTCCACTACTGGTTGTGTATAGACAAATACTCGCTCACACACTCCTGCTGGACCGAGTCACCATGCAGAACGCGGGTAGATGCACACACACACACACACACACACACACACACACACACACACACACACACACACTAAATAAAATAAACAATTATTAATAAATAATAAATAAATCATGTTTATGGTTCTGGTGTAGATGTCATTTGTAGTTCAGTTCTTGCTACATTCCCCGAGGTTCTGGATCAACCTGACCTGATGGACGCTTTCAGGGTGAGAACAAAGTGTGTGTGTGTGTGTGTGTGTGTGTGTGTGTGTGTGTGTGTGTGTGTGTGTGTGTGTGTGTGTGTGTGTGTGTGTGTGTGTGGCATAATTAAGTCTATATGTTATTTTTTTTTTTAGAAATCATGGCTGGAGTCTGAGTCAGAAAGAAATCTGAAGAGGTCTGAGAAGGTACAGTGTGGTGTGTGTGTGTGTGTGTGTGTGTGTGTGTGTGTTACAGAAGGATGTATCTCTGTACTGAAGGTGTTTGAGAGGTGTGTGTATATGAGCAGTGTGTGTGTGTGTGTATGAGCATTGTGTGTGTGTGTGTGTGTGTGTGTGTGTGTGTGTGAAGATCTGTATGAGTTGTGTACAGTGTGTGGTGTGTGTGTGTGTGTGTGTGTGTGTGTGTGTTACAGAAGGATGTATCTGTACTGAAGAAGGTGTTTGAGAGTGTGTATATATGAGCAGTGAAGAAGGTGTGTGTGTGTGTGTGTGTGTGTGTGTGTGTGTGTGTGTGTGTGTTACAGAAGGATGTATCTGTACTGAAGGTGTTGAGAGTGTGGTTGGAAGGTGTTTGAGAGTGTGTTATGAGAGTGTGTGTGTGTGTGTGTATATGAGCAGTGTGGTGTGTGTGTGTGTGTGTGTGTGTGTGTTACAGAAGGATGTATCTGTACTGAAGAAGGTGTTTGAGAGTGTGTATATGAGCAGTGTGTGTGTGTGTGTGTGTGTGTGTGTGTGTGTGTGTGTGTTGTGTGTGTGTTTACAGAAGGATGTATCTGTACTGAAGAAGGTGTTTGAGAGTGTGTATATGAGCAGTGTGTGTGTGTGTGTGTGTGTATGTGAGCAGTGTGTGTGTGTGTGTGTGTGTGTGTGTGTGTGTGTGTGTTACAGAAGGATGTATCTGTACTGAAGAAGGTGTTTGAGAGTGTGTATATGAGCAGTGTGTGTGTGTGTGTGTGTGTGTGTGTGTGTGTGTGTGTTACAGAAGGATGTATCTGTACTGAAGAAGGTGTTTGAGAGTGTGTATATGAGCAGTGTGTGTGTGTGTGTGTGTGTGTGTGTGTGTGTGTGTGTGTGTGTGTGTTACAGAAGGATGTATCTGTACTGAAGAAGGTGTTTGAGAGTGTGTATATGAGAGTGTGTGTGCAGTGTGTGTGTGTGTGTGTGTGTGTGTGTGTGTGTGTGTGTGTGTGTTACAGAAGGATGTATCTGTACTGAAGAAGGTGTTTGAGAGTGTGTATATGAGCATGTGTGTGTGTGTGTGTGTTGTGTGTGTGTGTGTGTGTGTGTGTGTTACAGAAGGATGTATCTGTACTGAAGAAGGTGTTTGAGAGTGTGTATATGAGCAGTGTGTGTGTGTGTGTGTGTGTGTGTGTGTGTGTGTGTGTGTGTGTGTGTGTGTGTGTGTGTGTTACAGAAGGATGTATCTGTACTGAAGAAGGTGTTTGAGAGTGTGTATATGAGTTGTGTGGGTGTGTGGTGTGTGTGGTGTGTGTGTTACAGATGAGACTGAAGAAGTGTGTTGTGTGTGTGTGTGTGTGTGTGTGTGTGTGTGTGTGTGTGTTACAGAAGGATGTGTCTGTACTGAAGAAGGTGTTTGAGAGTGTGTATATGAGCAGTGTGTGTGTGTGTGTGTGTGTGTGTGTGTGTGTGTGTGGTGTGTGTTACAGAAGGATGTATCTGTACTGAAGAAGGTGTTTGAGAGTGTGTATATGAGCAGTGTGTGTGAGCAGTGTGTGTGTGTGTGTGTGTGTGTGTGTTACAGAAGGATGTATCTGTACTGAAGAAGGTGTTTGAGAGTGTGTATATGAGCAGTGTGTTCCCGTTGTTGTTCTCGGCCGAGATTCCCGCGCCGCTTTGGGCCAGCGAGGACACGGAGGCCCGACGTGCACGTGTCATTTATAGCCCCGCCCACAAGATGTCCTTGGAAACCATGCTGTCCTCCAATCACAAACATCAAGCCTTCAACATCTCTCAGGTTTCCTATGATCTCCTCACATCTGCCTGGAACTGACCAATCACAATACAGCGAACCTTCAAGTCGACCAATCAGCACGCGGCAGGAGTACAAATGGAGAGAATCCGACTTTATTTTATATCACAAGCTGAACACATTTTATATCATTTATACCGTTATAACTGTTTCATACATAATAAACAATTTTCATCATTTATTTGGGTTGAGTTTTGTGTGTGTGTGATGTTTGTAACAGAGATAA
>JACRUU010000001.1:942590-955090 GCA_030449085.1 Kryptopterus vitreolus
AGATCAGATAACTTGTGTGGGTTGTGACCTGGAAAATGTTTTTTCCTGCTGTTTATGTAGTAATAATAAAAAGGCAGGACCGGCTCGGCCACATTCCTGCGTTAGATGTGGAAGAGATTATGGTGTCGTACCTGTTCTGTGGAGATCTGCCCAGAAACTCAATGCTTATTAAATAAACACCAGACGAGACACAACCAATTTCTGTTGTAATGCTGCGGAAAGGAATGTTACAAATTTCTCTATTTCAAACACCATTATACACCACTCTCATTATTATTATTATTATTATTATTATTAATGTTAGTGCTGATTCTGTTCCTCTAACAGCTCTACAAAATGTTACAGTGCAATTTCACACACGTTTGTTTATCTGTTTATAATGACATTAAATGTTGATAAAGTATTGTATTTTGATTGGTCAGAAGGTGGTGATTAGTTTTCTGTAACAGCAGTACAGGTTTATATTCAAACACTTTATTTATTATAATATTTCATAGTGACACTTCACACACATTTTACTGATAATAAAAACATGTGTTTACTGTAGGGTAGGAGGGAAGGAGTCTCCAGTGTCAGTGTGTGTAACAGAAGTAAATCTGTGAAATCTAAAGACAGAGGAGTGAGAATGATAGTGTGTGTATATTGCTTGTTATCACTATAGTAAAGTTAGTGTGTGTGTGTGTGTGTGTGTGTGTGTGTGTTAACATTGGTGTGGTTCCTCTGGACATTGTCCAGTGATGTTGACTTTGCATTGTGTCTCAGGGAAAAAACTATGTGTGTGAGTGTGTGAGAGTGTGTTTGTGTGTGTGTGAGAGTGTGTTTTTGTGTGTGTGTGTGTGTCTGTGTGTTGCCTTACATGTTGCTAGAAGAAACCTGAATCAGTAAAATGACACGCCCAGACGACCTGCTCTTGCTGTTGAGTAAAAAACATTGGAGCCCAAAGAGCACACACTTCCTGATATTCTACCTGTAACTGTACTGTTTTCACACACACACACACACACACACACACACACACACACACACACACACACACACACACACACACTTCCCCTCAGGCCTAACATTTGTGTGTGTGTGTGTGTACATGTCTGATGAACTTCATCCTCAACACAGTGTGTCATTACAGTTTCATCATTGTGGAGATGTACTGGTGTAAGGTGAGGACTGTGTGTGTATGTGTGTGTGTGTGTGTGTGTGTGTGTGTGGTGTGTGTGTGTGTGTGTGTGTGTGTGTGTAATCCAAATATTACTATTAATTCAGGAGTGTGTCCCCCACAATGAGTGCTGTAATATTATTAAGGCGTCTTCCTGAAGATCAAACTCTTTATTAAAGTCATCAACAATTAATGCTTTATATAAATAAATATATTTGTGATGAAATCTGCAACATATTACATTCATTCATTCATTCATTCATTCATCTTCTAGCGCTTTATCCGATCTTCCCTCGGGTCACGGGGAGTCTGTGTCTATCTCAGGCGTCTATGGGCATTAAGGCAGGATACACCCTGGATGGAATGCCAACACATCACAGGGCACACACACACACACACACACACACACACACACCACACACACACTAAGGACAATTAGGGACAATTTTCCAAGGTGCCAATCAACCTATGGACCGGGGGAGGAAACCGGAGAACCCGGAGAAAAACAAAAAACCCCTGAGACACGGGGAGAACATGCACAAACTCCACACACACCATCCCCTTACACACGGACCCTTACATTTTATTACATTACATTAACATTACATTACACTATATAACATTTCCATTTCCATTACATTAACATTACATTATATTACTTATGAATGATACATGCTTATATATTATTGTTATATATTATATATTATTATGGTTATATTGTGTATCTCTGTGTACAGGCAGGGAGTGGTGTGAGTTACAGGTGGAGCTGGATGCCATGGAAAAGAAGATTCATGATGCAGTCAGACATCCTACACACACACACACACACACACACACACACACACACACACACACACACACACATCTCACTGTGTGCAGTAAATGATTGTGTTCAGTCCTGCTGTCAGTAACAAAAACTGAAATATCTTTTGGAATGCAGTACAATAGGACTTTATTGTCAATGTACAACAAATACAACGAAACTGTGGATATAAAAAAAAGTGTAGTGTAGTGTAGTGTAGTGTAGTGTAGTGTAGTGTAGTGTAGAATGTAGTGTGTAGTGTAGTGTGGAATGTAGTGTAGTGTAGAATGTAGTGTAGTGTGTAGTGTAGTGTAGTGTAGTGTAGTGTAGTGTAGAAGTGGTGTAGTGTAGTGTAGTGTAGTGTAGTACAGGGTAGGGTGTAGTAGTAGTGTAGAATTAAGTGTAGTGTAGTCGGTATTGTAGAATGTAGTGTAGTGTAGTGTAGTGTAGAATGTAGTGTAGTGTAGAATGTAGTGTAGTGTAGTGTAGTGTAGAATGTAGTGTAGTGTAGAATGTAGTGTAGTGTAGTGTAGTGTGAATGTAGTGTAATGTGTAGAATGTAGTAGTGTGTAGTGTAGTGTGTAGTGTGTAGTGTAGTGTAGTGTAGTGTAGTGTAGTGTAGTGTAGAATGTAGTGTAGTGTGTAGTGTAGTGTATAGTGTATGTAATGTAGTGTAGTGTAGTGTAGTGTATGTAGTGTATGTAGTGTAGAATGTAGTGTAGTGTAGAATGTAGTGTAGTGTAGTGTAGTGTAGTGTAGTGTAGTGTAGTGTAGTGTAGTGTAGTGTAGAATGTAGTGTAGTGTAGTGTGTAGTGTAGTGTAGTGTAGTGTAGTGTATGTAGTGTAGTGTAGTGTAGTGTAGTGTAGTAGTGTAGTGTAATGTAGTGTAATGTAGTGTAGTGTAGTGTAGTGTAGTGTAGTGTAGAATGTAGTGTAGTGTAGTGTAGTGTAGTGTAGTAGTGTAGTGTAGTGTAGTGTAGTTGTAGTGTAGAATGTAGTGTAGTGTAGTGTAGTGTAGTGTAGTGTAGTGTAGTGAGTGTAGTGTAGAATGTAGTGTAGTGTAGTGTAGTTGTGTAGTGTGTGTAGTGTAGTGTATGTATGTAGAATGTAGTGTAGTGTAGTGTAGTGTAGTGTAGTGTGTAGAGTATGTAGTGTAGTGTAGATGAGTGTAGTGTAGAATGTAGTGTAGTGTAGTGTAGTGTATGTAGTGTATGTATGTAGTGTAGAATGTGTAGTGTAGTGTGTAGTAGTAGTGTAGTGTAGTGTAGTGTAGTGTAGTGTAGTGTAGTGTGTGTAGTGTAGTGTTGTGTGTAGTGTAGTGTAGTGTAGTAGTGTATGTAGTTTAGTGTAGTGTAGTGTAGTGTAGTGTATGTAATGTATTGTAGTGTAGTGTAGTGTAGTGTAGTGTAGTGTAGTGTATGTGTAATGTAGTGTAGTATGTAGTGTAGTGTAGTGTAGTGTAGATGTAGTGTAGTGTAGAATGTAGTGTAGTGTAGAGTGTAGTGTAGTGTAGTGTAGTAGTGTAGTGTAGTGCTGTGTTGTGTGTAGTGTAGTGTAGTGTAGAATGTATTGTAGTGTAGTTTGTTTAGTGTAGAATGTAGTGTAGTGTAATGTAATGTAGTATAATGTAGTAGTGTATGTATGTAGTGTAGTGTAGTGTATAGTGTATGTAGTGTAGTTGTAGTGTAGTGTAGAATGTAGTGTAGTGTAAGTGTAGTGTAGTGTAGTGTAGTGTAGTTGTAGTGTAGTGTAGTGTAGTGTATTGTAGTGTAGTGTAGTGTAGTGTAGTGTAGTGTAGTGTAGAAGTAGTGTAGTGTAGTGTAGTGTACTGTAGTGTGTGAATGTAGTGTAGTGTAGTGTAGTGTAGAAATGGTAGTGTAGTGTAATGTAGTGTAATGAAAAAATGTAGTGTAGTGAATGTGTGTAGTGTAGTGTAGTGTAGTGTAGTGTAGAGTGTAGTGTAGTGTAGTGTAGTGTAGTGTAGTAATGTAGTGTAGTGTAGTGTAGTGTATGAGTGTAGTGTAGTGTAGTGTAGAATGTAGTGTAGTGTAATGTAATGTAGCATAATGTAGTGTAGTGTAATGTAATGCAGTGTAGTGTGTGTAGTGTAGTGTAGAATGTAGTGTAGTGTAGAATGTAGTGTAGTAGTGTAGTGTAGTGTAGAATGTAGTGTTAGTGTAAAGTGTAGTGATGTAGTGTAGTGTAGTGTATGTGTAGTGTGTGTAGTGTATGTAGTGTAGTGTAGTGTAGTGTAGTGTAGTGTAGTGTAGTGTAGTGTAGAATGTAGTGTAGGGTAATGTAGTCTAGAATGTAGTGTAGTGTAGTGTAGTAGTGTAGTGTAGTGTAATGTAGTGTAGTGTAGTGTATGTAGTATGTAGTGTAGTGTAGAATGTAGTGTAGTGTAATGTATGTGTGTAGTAGTGTAGAATGTAGTAGTGTAGGTATGTAGTGTAGTGTAGTGTGTGTATGTATGTTGTGTTGTGTAGTGTAGTGTAGTGTAGAGTGTAATGTAGAATGTAGTGTAGTGTAGTGTATAGTGTATTGTAGTGTAGTTTAGTTTAGTGTAGAGTGTATGTAGTGTAGTGTAGAAGGTAAGTGTAGTGTAGTGTAGTGTAGTGTAGAAGTGTAGTGTATGTAGTATGTAGTTCGTGTAGAATGTAGTTTAGTGTATGTAGTGTAGATTGTAGTGTAGTGTAGAAGTGTAAGTGTGTTAGTGTAGTGTAGAATGTAGTGTATGTAAATGTATGTAGTGTAGTGTAGTGTAGTGTAGTAGTGTAGAATGTAGTAGTAGTTTAGTGTAGTGTAATGTAGTGTATGTAGTGTAGTGTAGTGTAGTGTAGTGTCTGTACAGGAGTGTAATGTAGTGTAGTGTAGTGTATGTAGTGTAGTGTATTGTAGTGTAGTGTTTAGTGTAGTGTAGTGTAGTAAATGGTATGTAGTGTAGTATGTAGTTTAGTGTAGAATGTAGTGTATGTAGAATGTAGGTGTGTATGTGTGTGGTGTAGTGTAGGTAGAATGTAGTGTATGTATGTAGTGTAGTAATGTAGTGTAGTGTAGTGTAGTAAGTGTAGTGTAGTGTAGTGTAGTGTAGTGTAGTGTAGAATGTAGTGTAGTGTAGTAGTATTATGTAGTGTAGTGTAGTGTAGTGTGTAGTGTAGTGTAGTGTAGAATGTAGTGTAGTGTAGAATGAAGTGTAGTGTAGTGTAGTGTAGTGTAGTGTATAGTAGTGTAGTGTAGTGTAGTGTAGTGTAGTGTAGTGTAGTGTAGTGATATAGTGTAGTGTAGTGTAGTGTGTAGTGTAGTGTAGTGTAGTGTAGTGTGATGTATGTAGTGTAGTGTAGTGTAGTGTAGTGTAGTGTAGTGTAGTGTAGTGTAGTGTAGAATGTAGTGTAGTGTAGTGTAGGGTAGAATGTAGTGTAGTGTAGAATGTAGTGTAGTGTAGTGTAGTGTAGTGTAGTGTAGTGTAGTGTAGTGTAGTAGTAGTGTAGTGTAGTGTAGAATGTAGTGTAGTGTTGTAGAATGTAGTGTATGTATAGTGTAGTGTATGTATGTAATGTAGTGTAATGTGTAGTGTGTAATGTAGTGTAGTGTAGAATGTAGTGTAGCGTGTAAAAGTAGTGTAGTGGTGTAGTAGTGTAGTGTATAGTGTATAGTGTAGTGTAGTGTAGTGTAGAATGTAGTGTAGAAGTGTAGTGTAGTGTAGTGTAGTGTGTGTAGGATGTATGTAGTGTAGTGTAGAATGTAGTGTAGTGTAGAATGTAGTAGTGTAGTGTAGTGTATGTAGAATGTATGTAGTGTAGTGTAGTGTAGAATGTAGTGTAGTGTAGTGTAGTGTAATTTAGTATGTAGTGTAGTGTAGTGTTGTAGTGTATTGTATTGTAGTGTAGTGTAGTGTATTGTAGAATGTAGTGTAGTGTAGAGTGTAGAATGTAGTGTAGTGTAGAATGTAGTGTAGTGTAGAATGTAGAATGTAGTAGTGTAGTAGTAGTGTAGTGTAGTGTAGTGTAGTGGTGTGTAATGTAGTGTAGTAGTGTAGTGTAGTGTAGTTAGTGTAGAATGTAGTGTAGAATGTAGTGTGTGTGTATGTGTGTGTAGTGTAGTGTAGTGTGTAGTGTAGTGTAGTGTAGTGTAGTGTAGTGTAAGTGTAGTAGTGTAGTGTAGATGTAGTGTTGTAGTGTAGTGTAGTTGTAGTGTAGTGTAGTGTAGTGTAGTGTAGTGTAGTGTAGTGTAGTTTAGTGTAGAATGTAGTGTAGTGTAGTGTAGTGTAGTGTAATGTAAATGTAGTGTAGTGTAGTGTAGAATGTAGTGTAGTGTAGTGTAGTGTAGTGTAGTGTAATGTAGTGTAGTGTGTAGAATGTAGTGTAGTGTAATGTAGTAATGTAGTGTAGTGTAGTGTAGTGTATGTGTAGTGTATTGTAGTGTAGTGTTGTAGTGTAGTGTAATGTAGTGTAGTGTAGTGTAGTGTTTATGTATTGTAGTGTATTGTAGTGTAGTGTAGTGTAGTGTAGAATGTAGTGTAGTGTACTAATGTAGTGTAAAATTGTAATGTAGTTAGTGTAGTAGTGTAGTGTAGTGTAATGTAGTGTAGTGTAGTGTAGTGTGGTGTAATGTAGTGTAGTGTAGTGTAGAATGTAGTGTAGTGTAGTAGTGTAGTGTAGTAGTGTAGTGTAGTACTGTAGTGTAGAATGTAGTGTAGTGTAGAATATTGTGTAGTGTAGTGTAGTGTAGAATGTAATGTAGAATGTAGTGTAGTGTAGTGTAATGTAATTTAGTGTAATGTAGTGTAATATTATGTAGTATAATGTAGTGTAGTGTAGTGTAGTGTAATGTAGTGTAGTGTAGTGTAGTGTATGTAGTGTAGTGTAGTGTAGTGTAGTGTAGTGTAGAATGTAGTGTATGTAGTGTAGTGTAGTGTAGTGTATGTAGTGTAGTGTAGTGTAGTTGTAGTGTAGTGTAGAATGTAGTGTAGTGTAGTAGTAGTGTAGTGTAGTGTAGTGTAGTGTAGTGTAGTGTAGAAGTGTAGAATGTAGTGTAGTGTAGTGTAGTGTGTAGTGTTATGTGTTAGTGTAGTGTAGTGTAGTGTAGTAGTGTAGTGTAGTGTAGTTTAGTGTAGTGTAGTGTAGTGTAGTGTAGTAGTGTGTAGAATGTAGTGTAGTGTAGTGTAGTGTAGTAATGTAGTGTAGTGTAGTGTAGAATGTAGTGTAGTGTAGTGTATAGTGTAGTGTAATGTAGTGTAGTGTAGAATGTAGTGTAGTGAATGTAGTGGTAGTGTAGTGTAGTGTAGAATGTAGTGTATGTGTGTAGTTGTGTAGTGTAGTGTAGTGTGTGTAGTGTAGTGTGTGTAGTGTAGTGTAGTGTAGTGTAGAATGTAGTGTAGAATGTAGAAGTGTAGTGTAGTGTGTAGTGTAGTGTAGTGTAGTGTAGTGTAGAATGTAGTGTAATGTAAGGGCGTGTAGTCATGTAGTTGTAGTGTAGTGTAGTGTATTGTAGTGTATTGTATTGTAGTGTAGTGTAGTGTAGTGTAGTGTAGTAGTGTGGTGTAGTGTAGTGTAGAATATGTGTAGTGTAGTGTAGTGTAGAATGTAATGTAGAATGTAGTGTAGTGTAGTGTGTAATGTAGTGTAATGTAGTGTAGTGTAGTGTAGTGTTGTAGTGTATGTAGTGTAGTGTAAGTGTAAGTGTAGTGTAATGTAGTGTAGTGTAGTGTATGTAGTGTAAATGTAGTGGTGTAGTTAGTGTAGTGTAGTGTAGTGTAGAATGTTGTGTAGTGTAGTGTAGTGTAGTGTAGTGTAGTGTAGAATGTAGTGTAGTGTAGTGTAGTGTAGTGTAGTGTAGAATGTAATGTATGTAGTGTAGTGTAAGTGTAGTGTAATGTAGTGTGTAGTGTAGTGTATGTAGTGTAGTGTGTTGTGTAGTGTAGTGTAGTGTAGTGTGTTGTGTAGTGTGTAGTGTAGTGTAGTGTAGAATGTAGTGTAGTGTAGTGTAGTGTAGTTGTAGTGTAGTGTAGTGTAGAATGTATTGTAGTGTAGTTTAGTGTAGTGTAGAATGTAGTGTAGTGTAATGTAGTGTAGTGTAGAATGTAGTGTAGTGTAGAATGTAGTGTAGTGTAGTGTAGTATAATGTAGTGTAGAATGTATTGTAGTGTAGTGTAGTGTAGTGTAGTGTAGTGTAAGTGTAGTGTAGTGTAGTGTAGTGTAGTGAAGAATGTAGTGTAGTGTAGAATGTAGTGTAATGTAGTGTAGTCTAGAATGTATTGTAGTGTAGTGTAATGTAATGTAGTGTAGTGTAATGTAGTGTATAATGTATTGTAGTGTAGTTTAGTGTAGTGTAGTGTAGTGTAGTGTAGTGTAGTGGGTGTAGAATGTAGTATGTAGTAGTGTAGTGTAGAGTGTATGTAGTGTAGTGTAGTGTAGGTGTAGTGTAATGTATGTGTGTGAGTGTATGTAGTTGTGTAGAATGTATGTGTGTGTGAGTGTAGTAGTGTAGTGTAGTGTAGAATGTAGTGTAGTGTAGAAGGTAGTGTAGAATGTTGTGTGGTGTAGTTGTAGTGTATGTAGTGTATGTAGTGTAGTGTATGTAGTGTAGTGTAGTGTAGTGTAGTGTAGTGTAGTGAATGTAGTGTAGTGTAGTGTAGTGTAGTGTAGTGTATTGTAGAGTGTAGTGTAGTGTAGTGTAGAATGTAGTGTAGTGTAGTGTAGTGAAGAGTGTAGTATAGTGTAGAATGTAGTGTAGTGTAGTGTAGTGAAGAATGTAGTGTATTCTACACCACACTACACTACATTCTACACTACACTACACTACATTCTTCACTACACTACACCACACTACACTACATTCAACACCACACTACACTACATTCTACACTACACTACACTACATTCTACACTACATTCTACACCACACTACACTACATTCTACACTACACTACACTACACTATATTCTACACTACATTCTACACTACACTACACTACACTACACTACACTACACTCTTCACTACACTACAATACACTACATTCTACACTACATTCTACACTACACTACATTCTTCACTACACTACACTACACTACACTACATTCTACACTACACTACATTCTACACTACATTCTACACTACACTGTTTACACTCCACTGTAGGTTAGTGTAGTGTAAGTGTAGTGTAGTATAGTAAGTGTAGTGTAGGGTGTGTAGAATGTAGTGTAGTATAGTGTACAATGTAGTGTAGTGTAGTGGTAGTGTGGTGTAGGTTGTAGTGTAGTAGGTAGTGTTGTAGTGTAGTGTAGTGTAGTGTAAGTGCTGTGTTGTGTAATGTAGTGTAGTAGTGTAGTGTGTAGTGTAGTGTAGTGTAAGTGTAGAGTGTAGTGTAGTGTAGTGTGGTGTGGTGTAGTGTAGAATGTAGTGTGTAGTGTAGAATGTAGGTGTAGTGTGGTGTAGAATGTAGTGTAGTGTAGTAGTAGTGTAGTATAGTGTGTGTATAGTGTAGTGTAGTATAGTACAGTGTATATAGTATAGTATAGTATAATGTAGTGTAGTGTAGTGTAAGAAGTGTAGTAGTGTATGGTTGTAGAATGTAGTAGTTGTAGTGTAGTTAGTGTTGTGTGGTGTAGTGTAGTGTAGTGTAGAATGTAGTGTTGTGTAGAATGTAGTGTAGTGTAGTGTAGTGTAGTGTAGTATAGTGTAGTATAGTGTAGTGTAGTGTGGTGTAGTGTAGTGTAGTGTAGTGTTGGTGTAGTGTAGTGTAGTGTAGTGGTGTAGTGTGTTGTGTGTGTATAGTATAGGGTAGTATAGTGTAGTGTAGTGTAGTGTAGTGTAGTGTAGTGTAGTGTGTTAGTGTAGTGTAGTGTAATGTAATGTAGTGTAATGTAGTGTAGTGTAATGTAGTATAGTGTGGTGTAGTGTGTGTGAGTGTAGTGTAGTGTAGTGTAGGTGTGTAGTGTAGTGTAGTGTAGTGTAGTATAGTGTTAGTGTACTGTAGTGTGGTGTGGTGTAGAATGTAGTGTAGTATAGTGTACTATAGTGTATTGTAGTATAGTGTTATGTAGTGTGTAGTGTAGTAGTGTGTAGTGTAGTGTAGTGTAGTGTGGTGTAGAATGTAGTGTAGTGTAGTGTAGTGTAGTGTAATGTAGTGTGGTGTAGTGTAGTGTAGTGTAGTGTAGTGTAGTGTAAGATGTAGTGTAGTGTAGTGTAGTGTGTGTATAGTGTAGAATGTAGTGTAGTGTAGTGTAGTGTAGTGTAGATGTAGTGTGTGTAGTGTAGTGTAGTGTAGTGTAGTGTAGAATAGTGTAGTGTAGTGTAGTGTAGTGTATGTAGTGTAGATGTAGTTTAGTGTAGTGTAGTGTAGAATGTAGTGTAGTAGTGTAGAATGTAGTTAGTGTAGTATGGGTAGTATAGTGTAGTGTAGTGTAGTGTAGTGTAGTGTAGTGTAGTGTAATGTTGTGTAGTGTAGTGTAGTGTAGTGTAGTGTAGTGTATGAATGTAGTGTAGTGTGGTGTAGAATGTAGTGTAGTGTAGTGTAGTAGTGTAATATAGTGTAGTGTAGTGTAGTGTAGTGTAGAATGTAGTGTAGTGTAGTGTAGTGTAGTGTAGTGTAGTATAGTGTGTAGAATGTGTAGTAGTGTAGTGTAGTATAGTGTAGTAGTGTGTAGTGTAGTGTAGTGTAGTGTAGTGTAGTGTATAGTGTAGTGTGGTGTAGTGTAGTGTAGTGTAGTGTAGTGTAGTGTAGTGTAGTGTAGTGTAGTGTAGTGTAGTATAGTGTAGTGTAGTGTAGTGTAGTGTATATTAGTGTAGTGTATGTTAGTGTAGTGTAGTGTGGTGTATTGGTGTAGTGTAGTGTATTATATGTCGTGTAGTGTGGTGTGTATGTAGTGTAGAATGTAGTGTAGTGTAGTGTAGTGTAGTGTAGTGTATGTAGTGTAGTGTAGTAGTGTAGTGTAGTGTAGTGTAGTGTGTAGTGTAGTGTAGTGTAGTGTAGTGTAGATGTAGTGTAGTGTAGTGTAGAATGTGTGTAGTGTAGTGTAGTGTGTGTGTAGTAGTGTAGTGTGTAGTGTGTAGAGTGTAGTGTAGTGTAGTGTAGTGTGTAGTAGTGTTGTGTAGTGTAGTGTAGTGTAATTGCATGTTTATTTGTCGTTTGAATGGCGAGGGGAAGGTGGGTGCCAGGTGGGCTTGGATTGATTGCAGCAGGTGATATGGATGGTGTGAGGATGTGATAGGGATGGTGTGGAGATGTGATACGGATGGTGTGAGGATGTGTAGGGTGGGCAGGTGATATGGATGGTGTGAGGATGTGATATGGATGGTGTGAGGATGTTGGATGGTTGGAGATTGATACATGTGCATGGTGGATGTGAGGATGACACAGATGGTGTGAGGATGTGATAGGGATGGTGATATGGATGGTGTGAGGAGGATGTGTATGAGGATGTGATATGGATGGTATGAGGATGTGATATGGATGGTGTGAGGATGTGATAGGGATGGTGTGGGGATGTGATATGGATGGTATGAGGATGTGATATGGATGTTGTGGGAGCTGAGCGGCTTCTCCCGGCTGTGTTCCCCCGGCTGGGATGTGGCTGTGTGCTGGTGTGTAGGGCTGGCTGGTGTGCGGCTTGCTGCTGGTGTGCGGCTGTGCTCGATGGGAGTGTGGGACTTGCTCTGGTGTGCGGCTTGCTCCCGCGGTCTGCGGCTGTGCTCTGGCTGGTGTGCGGCTGTGCTCGGCGATGTGTGCGCTGGCTCTGGCTGGATGCGCTGTGCTCTGGCTGGTCTGCGGAGTGCTCTGGCTGGGGTGGCGATGTGCTCGGCTGGTGTGGCGCTTGCTCGGGCTGGTTGCTGGTGTGGGCGCGTGCTAGGAGCTGGTGTGCGCAGGTGCTGGGCTGGTGTGGCGCTGTGCTCGGGCTGTGTGAACGCTGTGCTCGGCTGGGGGCGCTGGCTCGGGCTGGGTGTGGCGCTGTGCTCGGGCTGGTGTGGCGCGTGCTCGCGCTGTGCCGGCGTTTGCTCGGGCGTGTGGAGATGTGATAGGGATGGTGTGGAGATGTGATAGGGATGGTGTGGAGATGTGATAGGGATGGTGTGGAGATGTGATACGGATGGTGTGGAGATGTGATACGGATGGTGTGAGGATGTGAAGGGATGGTGTGAGGATGTGATACACACACACAACCAAATATCTACACATACACACACACACACACAGACATACATACACATGCACACACACACACAAATACACATACATACACACACACACACACAAACACACACACACAAATACACATACACACACAAGCACAAACATACTATTCAAATCCTATGCAAACACACAGGAATGAGGAAATATTCAAGGAAAAAGTGTCTAATAAACATAATAAACATTATAAACACACACACACACACACACACACACACACACACACAATCAATAATGATATAATAGTAATAGTCTTATAATAATTATTATTATTATAACTAAAGAATTTTAACATGAATGTATATACAACATAAAATTGAATAAACATTTTTGTGATGTGTGTGTGTGTGTTTGTG
>JACRUU010000001.1:962590-972590 GCA_030449085.1 Kryptopterus vitreolus
AATACACATATCTAATAGACTTTTTATTAATTACCCTGTGTGTGTGTGTGTGTGTGTGTGTGTGTGTGTGTTTAGGTGATGTCGTACATAGCCACACTTCTGTACTTCCTCCATGCCATCTTCTCTGTGCTCCGGTGGAAATCCTCCTGAAAAAGCAGCATTTAAGAATACAAGACAACATCGTCACCTCAAACACACAAAACTACACAAAATAACACAAAACTACTCCACTCTACTCCCACTGTAATACAGTAAAGAGCCCAGTAGGGGGCAGCAGAGAGCATTAACACTGAGATGATTCCTGTTGATGTAGTGAAGGGTGCGAGTTTTCCCACAATGCCATTTTAAAGTCTACATTACTCCCTGACCTTTGACCCTCAGCTTTATTCAGGGGTTTACTGTCATCTGTAATAAAGTAAACAAAAACACAAACACAAACAATGTTTTACTACATTTATTCCTTTATTACTCCATTTTTACAATTTATCAAATTGTTAGAGCAGTGTGACACAACAACTATTCTGCTGCAGAGAATACACACACACACACACACACACACACACACACACATACACACACAGACACACACACAGACACACACACACACACACATACACACACACACACACACACACACTCTTTAAAAGTGGTTTGGATTGTTCTCTCCACAGTAGTGATCGTGTGTTAGAGCGTAAATAAATACAATAATCACCTTTTACACAGAAACCTGACGCAACAGAGCAGTAAAATACACATCACAACACAACACAACACATAACACATCACACAACACACACACAACACACACATCACAACACAACACAAACATAACACAACACATCACAACATAACACAACACAACACATCATAACACAACACATCACAACACATCACACATAACACAACACAACACACAACACAACACATACACAACAACACAAAAACAACACAACAACACAACACAACATAACACAACACAACACATCACAACACAACACATCACAACATAACACACCACAATACATCATAACACACCACAACACATCATAACACAACACAACACATCATAACACAACACATCACAACACAACATAACACATAACATCACAACACAAAACACACATACACAGAAACACCCACACATAAACATCAAACAACATAACACAAACACAACACAAACACATAACACACAACACAACACATCACAACATCAACACACACAACACAATACACATAATACACACAACACACACAAACAAACACAAACAACACAACATACAACACAACATCACAACATAACACATAACACAACACATCACAACATATACACACATACAAAACAACACATCACACATCACACATAACACACACATCAAACATAACACATCATACAACACACAACACATCACATCACATCACAACATAACAAAATGACACTTCACAACACATCAACAACACTGTTGTGTTATATATTGTGTTGTGTAGCACCAGGCCGCAGGGTTCTGAGGAAACGTTGTCTCATTACACTGTGTACTGCGTCAGATGTATACAATTGTAATGACAATAAAACCTCTTGACTTGACTTGACATCATAACACAACACATAACAACACAACACACCACGACATAAGACAACGACACGTCACAACACATCATAACACTTAACAACGCTTCACATCACAACACAACACACCACATAACACACAACACATCACAACACGACACATCACAACACAACACAACACCACACATCACAACATAACAACACGCTACACAACACAACACATCACAACAACACACACAACACACACACACATACACAACACAACACAACACACACATCAGAACACAACACAACACAAACAACGAGCAGAACAGAACACAACACAACACCAGCCACAACAGGAACACACCACAGACAGCGAGAACACAACAACAACACACCACAACACATCACAACACAACACAACACAACCAACATAACAACACGACACATCACAACAGGACACACCACATAACAACACAACACGACACACCACATAACACGACACATTACATCATGACACACCACAACTCGACACAACACATCACAACACAACACACCCCATAACACCCCTACAACACGACACACCATATAACAACACAACACATCACAACACGACACATCGCAACACAACACATCACATCACAACACGACACACCACATAACAACACGACACATCACGACACACAACACAACACACCACATAACACACAACACAACACAACACAACACAACACAACACAACACACACATCACAACACATCACAACACAACACAACACACCACAACACACCACAACACAACACAACACAACACATCACAACACAACACATCACAACACATCACAACATCAAACACACACACACAACACAACACACAACAACACACACACACACAACACACACACAACACACCACAACACACCACAACACACATACACAACACAACACAACACAACACAACACAACAACACATCAACACAACACACACACAACACACACACACAACACACACAACATAACACACAACACATCACATCACACACACACATCACACATCACAACATCACATCCCAAACATCACACACACAACACAAAACACATCAAAACATAACACACCACAATACATCATAACACAACACAACACATCACATCACACAACACATCACATCACACATCACAATCACAACACACACACAACACAACACATCACATCACAACACAACACACATAACACACACACACATCATGACATCACATCACACACACAGACACACACACAACACACACACACAACACACACACAACACACACACACACACACACACAACACACACACATCACACAACACACACAACACACACATCACATCACAACACACATCACACACACACACAACACAACACACATACACAACACACACACAACACATCACAACACATGAAAACACAACACAACACACACACACAACACACATAAACACCACCACAGCACAAACCCAACAACACACACACAACACACACACAACACACACACAGACAACACACACATCAGCACACACAAACACAAACACACACAACACATCACACAACACATAACACACACAACACATCACACACACACACAACACAACACAACACAAACACAACACAACACATCACACATCCACACACAACACAAACACAACACAACACAACACATCACAACACAACACAACACACATCACATAACAACACAACACAACACATCACAACATCACATCAACACAACACAACACATCACATCACAATCACATCACATCACAACACAACACAACACAACACATCACAACACATCACAACACAACAACACAACACAACACACAACACAACACATCACACACATCACAACACACACACACAACACAACACAACACAACACATCAACAGCACACACACACAATCACAACACAACACATCACATCACACACACAACACATCACACAACACACACACACAACACACACATCACAAACACAAACACAACACATGAACAAACACACCACAACAACACACACACACAAACACAACACAACAACACACACACACACACAACACATAACACACATCAACACAACACAACACACATCAGAACAAACACCAGCACACACACACACACACACAACACATCACAACATAAACACACAACACACACACACACATAACACACACACACACAACACATCAACACAACACAACACAACACAACACAACACAACACATCACACAAAAACACATCACACAACACAACACACACATAACACAACACATAACACAACACATCATATGACAACAGCGTTTCTGTTTTATATGATTTTATGATATTTTTCTTTTCACACAAATATTATATTGAATAATCACAAATAAACTGTTCAACAAACCACAGTCTGCTGTATACCACCACACACACACACACAACACTAACCACCAAAAACACAAAAACACCATCACACAAACAACATTAACACACACACACACTAACACAAACACAACACACATTAACACACACTCACACACAAACACACACATAAACACACACTACACACAAACACACACACAAACAAACACACACACACAACACAAACACATACATTAGCACACACAACACACACACACAACACACACACACAAACACACACACACACACAAACACACACAACACATACATTAACACACACACACACACTAACACAAACACACAAACAACAAACAACACAAACACACACAAACACACACAATACACACACAATACCCCAGGTCTTAGAGGCAGATGGAGACAATACCCCACTTGGAGGGGACAATACCCCCCCAATACCCCAGGTCTTAGAGGCAGATTGGAGGGGAGGGGACAATACCCCAGGTCTTAGAGGCAGATTGGAGGGGACAATACCCCAGGTCTTAGAGGCAGATTGGAGGGGACAATACCCCAGGTCTTAGAGGCAGATTGGAGGGGACAATACCCCAGGTCTTAGAGGCAGATTGGAGGGGACAATACCCCAGGTCTTAGAGGCAGATTGGAGGGGACAATACCCCAGGTCTTAGGTACCCCAGGCTTAGAGGCAGACAATACCCCATTGGATTGGAGGGGACAATACCCCAGGTCTTAGAGGCAGATTGGAGGGGATTGGAGGGGACAATACCCCAGGTCTTAGAGGCAGATTGGCTTAAGGGGAAAATACCCCAGGTCTTAGAGGCAGATTGGAGGGGAACAATACCCCAGGTCTTAGAGGCAGATTGGAGGGGACAATACCCCAGGTCTTAGAGGCAGATTGGAGGGGACAATACCCCAGGTCTTAGAGGCAGATTGGAGGGGACAATACCCCAGGTCTTAGAGGCAGATTGGAGGGGACAATACCCCAGGTCTTAGAGGCAGATTGGAGGGGACAATACCCCAGGTCTTAGAGGCAGATTGGATTGGAGGGGACAATACCCCAGGTCTTAGAGGCAGATTGGAAGGGGACAATACCCCAGGTCTTAGAGGCAGATTGGAGGGGACAATACCCCAGGTACCCCAGGCCTTAGAGGCAGATTGGATTGGAGGGGACAATACCCCAGGTCTTAGAGGCAGATTGGAGGGGACAATACCCCAGGTCTTAGAGGCAGATTGGAAGGGGACAATACCCCAGGTCTTAGAGGCAGATTGAAGAGGGGACAAATACCCCAGGTCTTAGAGGCAGATTGGAAGGGGACAATACCCCAGGTCTTAGAGGCAGAGAAGAGGGGACAATACCCCAGGTCTTAGAGGCAGATTGGAAGGGGACAATACCCCAGGTCTTAGAGGCAGATTGGAGGGGACAATACCCCAGGTCTTAGAGGCAGATTGGAGGGGACAATACCCCAGGTCTTAGAGGCAGATTGGAGGGGACAATACCCCAGGTCTTAGAGGCAGATTGGAGGGGACAATACCCCAGGTCTTAGAGGAAGATTGGAGGGGACAATACCCCTTAGAGGCAGATTGGAGGGGACAATACCCCAGGTCTTAGAGGCAGATTGGAGGGGACAATACCCCAGGTCTTAGAGGCAGATTGGAAGGGGACAATACCCCAGGTCTTAGAGGCAGATTGGAGGGGACAATACCCCAGGTCTTAGAGGCAGACAATTTTACCCCATTGGAGGGGACAATACCCCAGGTCTTAGAGGAAGATTGGAGGGGACAATACCCCAGGTCAGGTCTTAGAGGCAGATTGGAGGGGACAATACCCCAGGTCTTAGAGGCAGATTGGAGGGGACAATACCCCAGGTCTTAGAGGCAGATTGGAGGGGAAAATACCCCAGGTCTTAGAGGCAGATTGGAAGGAGGACAATACCCCAGGTCTTAGAGGCAGATTGGAGGGGACAATACCCCAGGTCTTAGAGGCAGATTGGAGGGGAACAATACCCCAGGTCTTAGAGGCAGATTGGAGGGGAACAATACCCCAGGTCTTAGAGGCAGATTGGAAGGGGACAATACCCCAGGTCTTAGAGGCAGATTGGAGGGGACAATACCCCAGGTCTTAGAGGCAGATTGGAGGGGACAATACCCCAGGTCTTAGAGGCAGATTGGAGGGGAACAATACCCCAGGTCTTAGAGGCAGATTGGAGGGGACAATACCCCAGGTCTTAGAGGCAGATTGGAGGGGACAATACCCCAGGTCTTAGAGGCAGATTGGAAGGGGACAATACCCCAGGTCTTAGAGGCAGATTGGAGGGGACAATACCCCAGGTCTTAGAGGCAGATTGGAGAGGGGACAATACCCCAGGTCTTAGAGGCAGATTGGAAGGGGACAATACCCCAGGTCTTAGAGGCAGATTGGAGGGGACAATACCCCAGGTCTTAGAGGCAGATTGGAGGGGACAATACCCCAGGTCTTAGAGGCAGATTGGAGGGGACAATACCCCAGGTCTTAGAGGCAGATTGGAAGGGGACAATACCCCAGGTCTTAGAGGCAGATTGGAGGGGACAATACCCCAGGTCTTAGAGGCAGATTGGAGGGGACAATACCCCAGGTCTTAGAGGCAGATTGGAGGGGACAATACCCCAGGTAGAGGCCAGAGAGAGAGGGGACAAAACCCCAGGTCTTAGAGGCAGATTGGAGGGGACAATACCCCAGGTCTTAGAGGCAGATTGGAAGGGGACAATACCCCAGGTCTTAGAGGCAGAGAAGAGGGGACAATACCCCAGGTCTTAGAGGCAGATTGGAGGGGACAATACCCCAGGTCTTAGAGGCAGATTGGAGGGGACAATACCCCAGGTCTTAGAGGCAGATTGGAGGGGACAATACCCCAGGTCTTAGAGGCAGATTGGAGGGGACAATACCCCAGGTCTTAGAGGCAGATTGGAGGGGAACAATACCCCAGGTCTTAGAGGCAGATTGGAGGGGACAATACCCCAGGTCTTAGAGGCAGATTGGAGGGGACAATACCCCAGGTCTTAGAGGCAGATTGGAGGGGACAATACCCCAGGTCCTTAGAGGCAGATTGGAGGGGACAATACCCCAGGTCTTAGACAATACCCCAGGCCTTAGAGCAGATTGGAGGGGACAATACCCCAGGTCTTAGAGGCAGATTGGATTAAGGGGAGGGGACAATACCCCAGGTCTTAGAGGCAGATTGGAAGGGGACAATACCCCAGGTCTTAGAGGCAGATTGGAGGGGACAATACCCCAGGTCTTAGAGGCAGATTGGAGGGGACAATACCCCAGGTCTTAGAGGCAGATTGGAGGGGACAATACCCCAGGTCTTAGAGGCAGAGAAGAGGGGACAATACCCCAGGTCTTAGAGGCAGATTGGAAGGGGACAGATTGGAGGGGAAAATACCCCAGGTCTTAGAGGCAGATTGGAGGGGACAATACCCCAGGTCCTTAGAGGCAGATTGGAGGGGACAATACCCCAGGTCCTTAGAGGCAGATTGGAGGGGACAATACCCCAGGTAAGGCCTTAGAGGCAGATTGGAGGGGACAATACCCCAGGTCTTAGAGGCAGATTGGAGGGGACAATACCCCAGGTCTTAGAGGCAGATTGGAGGGGACAATACCCCAGGTCTTAGAGGCAGATTGGAGGGGACAATTACCCCAGGCCTTAGAGGCAGATTGGAGGGGACAATACCCCAGGCCTTAGAGGCAGATTGGATTGGAGGGACAATACCCATGTCTCTAGAGGGGACAATACCCCAGGTCTTAGAGGCAGATTGGAGGGGACAATACCCCAGGTCTTAGAGGCAGATTGGAGGGGACAATACCCCAGGTCTTAGAGGCAGATTGGAGGGGACAATACCCCAGGTCTTAGAGGCAGATTGGAGGGGAACAATACCCCAGGTCTTAGAGGCAGATTGGAAGGGGACAATACCCCAGGTCTTAGAGGAAGATTGGAGGGGACAATACCCCAGGTCCTTAGAGGCAGATTGGAGGGGACAATACCCCAGGTCTTAGAGGCAGATTGGAGGGGACAATACCCCAGGTCTTAGAGGCAGATTGGAGGGGACAATACCCCAGGTCTTAGAGGCAGATTGGAAGGGGACAATACCCCAGGTCTTAGAGGCAGAGAAGAGGGGACAATACCCCAGGTCTTAGAGGCAGATTGGAGGGGACAATACCCCAGGTCTTAGAGGCAGATAGTAGAGGAGTGTTACCTCATCCAGTTCACTCCTGCTTTATTGATCATATCCACACAAGTGTTGAATAATCTCACCATGATATCAACATCCTGCATGTGGAGTTTGATGATAGATGTAGTTTTATGTTTTGGAGCGTTCTCTTGTGCCCTCTGGTGGCCTTTGTGGTGAAATGTTTCAATCTTTTCTTTACATATTTTTTCTATCCAAGCAAATTTCAGCGCTCAAAGGAATTTCCCTTCTGTAAGATGATAAAAACCCCTCTGTACTAAACTACACTAAACTACACAATCTCATATCTATTCATCTGGATTTAATGCTGGAAACAAATAAACACATTTAATCAGAGATGCACTTACAAAATTCAAGGAAAGCTGGAAATGGCTGTTACATGTTTACCTCAACTGTTTACACGTTTGTGTTTTCTTTCCTGAACAAAAACAAACATTTCAATGTGTAATGTCGAGAAACAGAGCGGAAGTCGAGATGATGTGACGAGGTTTATATGGAAGCTTCTGCTGGAGATGATGTCAGGTTACGATACACTGCTGTGGTGTAGGAGGTCCATGTGAACCTGGTGAAAGGGAGAGAGAGGAAGAGGGAGGTCGTAGTCAAGCTTCTGACCTTGACGGCCTTCCGTAATCACACACACACACACACACACACACACACACACACACACACACACACACACACACACACACACACACACACACACAGCAGTGCCCTGAAGGGAGAAGTGTGAGTGCAGTAGTGTGTAGACAGACCGGTATTTCAGGTACAGGTAACAGAGCTTCAGTCTGAGACACTTCATCGTTCCCAGTTATTCCGTTATAGTGAACTCGGAGCGAAGGCACATGGCAGCAGCGACCGCCACAGCGATGGCCAACCTGCCCAGCGGGGTCGGAATCTGCACCACTGCACCCGAGATCTTCTACCTGCCTGAACTGGTGAGAAGAAACCCAGCATGGGGAGACTTCACCTTCTTCCTCACCTTCATCTTCTCCTGTTCTGCCTTTTTTTTTTACCTCTTTTTTCCTTTTTTTCTTCTTTTCTATTTCTTTTTGTTATTCTCATTCGTTTTTCGCACCTCCTGAAACTCCAGGAACTTTCTCACACGCTTTTAATCTTCACATGTTCTCATGACTTTAAATGACCTTTTATTTGGAAATGTAGGACACCGAGATGTGTGTGTGTGTGTGTGTGTGTGTGTGTGTGTGTGTGTGTGTGTGTGTGTGTGTAACATTAGTGCGCTCAGGGAGACCTGGTCAGTTGCACATGATTACTCAGCTCGCCTCACACTGGGTTAATGAGCACACACACACACACACACACACACACACACACACACACACACACACACACATTGAACACACACATTGAACACACAGTGCTACACTCCACATAGAGTTGTGTAGAAGTGAACATCATGTGACATTATCAGGATTAAGTTGAGGGTTAAACAGGCATGTTGGGGTCACGTCCTTCAGTCTATCAGTGTTCCTCAGTGTTCCTCACGGTAGTGAATGTGTTGGAGATGGTGGAGATGGGGAGGTGGATGTGGTGAAGGTGTTGGAGATGTTGTAGATGTAGGTGTTGGTTGTAGTGGAAGGTGTTGGAGATGGTGGAGGTAGTGAAGGTGTTGGAGATGTTGGAGATGTAGATGTTGGTTGTAGTGAAGGTGTTGGAGATGGTGGAGGTAGTGAAGGTGTTGGAGATTTTCTTTTTTTTTGTTGCTTAGATGTTGATGTGGTTGTAGTGAAGGTGTTGGAGATGGTGGAGGTAGTGAAGGTGTTGGAGATGTTGTAGGTAGTGAAGGTGTTGGAGATGG
>JACRUU010000001.1:985090-987590 GCA_030449085.1 Kryptopterus vitreolus
GATGCACACAACAATACATAAACACCAGGATACACACACCACCACCAGGATACACACAAAGACACCAGGATACACACAAAAACACACCACCACCAGGATACACACAACAACACCAGGATACACACAAACACAACACCAGGATACACACAACAACACAACAACACCAGGATACACACAACAATACATAAACACCAGGATACAAACAAAGATACACACAACAACACAACAACACCAGGATACACACAACAACACAACAACACCAGGATACACACAGACCACCAGGATACAGACAACACAACACCACAACAACACAAAGATACACACAACAAAACATCAGGATACACACAAAAACATCAGGATACACACAAGCACATATTTGTTACTTTTCCACACGTCTGTCCTGGTGAGTGCGAATCGTCCTGATCTGTCCTGTAGGATTCAAACTGAAACTCAGAACAACACAAGAGAGGAGCAGCTCATCACCTACACATCCATACAGTCAGCATCATCATCATCATCATCATCATCATCAACATCATCACCATCATCATCCATCATCAATATCATCATCGTCATCACCATCATCACCATCATCATCATCATCAATCTCATCATCACCTCATCATCACTCATCATCACCATCATCAATCATCATCATCATCATCATCATCCATCAACACCATCATCATCAATCATCATCATCATCACCATCATCACCATCACCACCATCATCATCACCATCATCATCATCATCATCATCACCATCATCATCATCATCATCATCACCATCACCACCATCATCATCATCATCATCATCATCACCATCATCATCATCATCATCCATCACCACACCACATCATCATCATCATCATCATCATCTCATCATCATCATCATCATCATCATCATCACCATCATCATCACATCATCATCATCATCATCATCATCATCATCACCATCATCATCATCACATCATCACCATCATCATCATACCATCCATCACCATCATATGTGTAAAACCAGTAAAGATAGATAATGGTGTGTGTGTGTGTGTGTGTATGTGTGTGTGTTTATACAATGCTTTTACCATCATCTTTAATTCTGTCCTTTTCTGATACACATAAATATTTCACAAAGTATCTATGAGAGTACAGACAATAACACGACTTTGACATTACTAATTCAGCACACACATACACACGCGCACAACACACCCACTCCAACAACACACACACACAGCCCCAGCAACACACAACACACACACACACACACTCAACACACACACACACACACACACACACTCAAACACCACACACACACACACACCACACACAGTACACAACACACACACACACACACACACACACACACACACACACACACACACACACACAACACACACAAACACAAACTCGCACACACACAACACACACACACACACACACAGCACACACACACACTCACACACACAATACACACACACACACACACACACACACACATCACACACACACACACACACACCACACACACACACACACACACTCCACACACACACACACACACTCACACACACACAACACACACCACACACACACACACACACCACACTGCACCACACCACACACACACACACACACAACACACACACACACACACACACACACAAACACACACACACACAACACACACAACACACACACACACACACACACACACACACACACACACACACACACACACACACACACACACACACTCAAACACACACACACACACACACACACACACACACTAAACACAAAACCAAACACACACACACACACACACACACACACACACACACACACACACACACACACTTCAAAACACACACACACACACACACTCAAACACACACACACACACACACACACACACACACACTCAAACACACACACAACCCACACACACACACACACACACACTCAAACACACCCACACACACACACACACACACACACACACACACACACACACACTCAAACACACACACACACACACACACACACACACTCACACACACACACACACACACCACACACACACACACACACACACACACACACACACACACACACACACACACACACACACACACACACACACACACACACAGCTGTAATTTGATGTGAATGTATGGTGTAAAACCTCAGATGAGTTTTGCATTAATAATAAATAGACAGTAATTACATTACACAGAGGGGTGTGTGTGTGTGTGTGTGTGTGTGAGTGTGTGTGTGTGTGTGCGCGCGCGAGTGTGTGTGTGTGTGTGTGTGTGCAAGTGTGTGTGTGTGTGTGTGTATGTGTGTGTGTGTGTGTGTGTGTGTGTGTGTGAGTGTAAGTGTGTGTGTGTGTGTGTGTGTGTTTGAGTGTGTGTGAGTGTAAGTGTGTGTGTGTGTGTGTGTGTGTAGAGAGGAGTTTAGTGTACAGGAGTGTGAGGAGAGGCAGTAGTAGTTAGTA
>JACRUU010000001.1:995090-997590 GCA_030449085.1 Kryptopterus vitreolus
CCGTCCATGTTTTTGGACCGGGGGAGGAAACCGGAGTACCCGGAGAAAAACCCCCTGAGGCACCGGGAGAACATGCACAAACTCCACACACACATGGCCGAGACGGGACTCGAACCCCGACCCTGGCGGTGTGAGGTGAACATGATAAACACTAAACCACCGTGCCATTGTTTTAATAACTCATAATTTACTACTAGTGGATTCTATTGTTACTTTACTCACAAAAGTTACTCAGTTAATATGATTTATACTCGTTTACTAGTGAATTGTTTTAAACTAATTGTTGCTTCTGTGCTCAACATTAGTGTTTATATCCCATAATAATTCCATGTATTAAAGTGAAAGTAGATGTTTAATGATTCAGTGAAACTGTATTCAGGTATTTAAATAGTGAAGCACAAAGCGATTATCTGTCTGTCATAATAATAAATATTCCAAATAGTAAACGTGACATTTCTGGTGATTTTACTGTGAACGTAAATGAACATAAATTAAGAAAATAAACACAACTTTCGAATTCTTTGCTTATAAAAATGAAATGGAGGTTAAATATGGAATGACGCAGAAGAACGGAAATCCTTACAAACAAAAATATATTGTTCTTTGATGTCTCAAACATTACATTTCAAATATAATCACAAAAATTGTCATTCATTCATTCAATTTCTTTTTTTACCCACAATGCACTGCTTCAGCTTCTCTCAGGGTCACTTACAACACGACAACAATCCTAACGGCTTCTTCAGCTCTTCCCCTGCAGGAACCTTTAACGAACCTTTTGTAGAACTTTACAACTGAGTGTTAAACAACAGCTTTAAGTAGAACCCATTGTGGAACCTTTTAAATGACCCGACATACCATAATATTACACAGAACCCTACAGCAGGGTGACGTGGAAAAGGTTACAAGTACAACCATGTTAGAAATATCACAAACATTCATTACAAAGAGCCGGTAACTTTAACTGTGACTTTAACTGTGACTTTAACTTTAACTGTAACTTTAACTGTGTAACTTTAACTGTAACTTTAACTGTAACTTTAACTGTAACTTTAACTGTGACTGTAACTTTAACTGTGACTGTAACTTTAACTGTGACTGTAACTTTAACTGTGACTTTAACTGTGACTGTAACTTTAACTGTGACTGTGACTTTAACTGTGACTGTAACTTTAACTGTAACTTTAACTGTGACTTTAACTGTGTAACTTTAACTTGTAACTTTAACTGTAACTTTAACTGTGTAACTTTAACTTTGACTGTAACTTTAACTGTGACTGTAATTTTAACTGTAACTTTAACTGTAACTGTAATTGTAACTTTAACTGTAACTTTAACTGTAATTGTAACTTTAACTGTAACTTTAAATGTTACTGTAACTTTAAATGTAATTGTAACTTTAAATGTTACTGTAACTTTAAATGTAATTGTAACTTTAAATGTTACTGTAACTTTAACTGTAATTGTAACTTTAAATGTTACTGTAACTTTAAATGTAATTGTAACTTTAAATGTTACTGTAACTTTAACTGTAATTGTAACTTTAAATGTTACTGTAACTTTAACTGTAATTGTAACTTTAACTGTGACCACAACCTTCTCACCATTCACAGAACGCTCATGCTGTAAACGAGGACGCTTCTTACAGAAAGTAGAACCGAACGACGCTGTGAAAACGTTCCAAGTAGAACCTTTAATTATCCAGTGAATGTTTTGGGAGAGATTTGTGAGAAATAAACAGCTGTAGGTTTTTATGTTGTTTGATAGTTTTAAGTCAAACCTTCAGTAACTTCCTGTGAAATTCTTCTAAAGGTTCCTTACAAACACTCAGTGAAGAGTTCCTCAAAACTTCCTCAAACCTCTTCCAAAAGATGGCTTTTTATAAAGCTACATTATATATATATATATATAAATATACACAAAAGTAAAAATAAAGGAAAATAAAAAGGAAAAATTAACAAATGAAACACAAAATAAAGCAGGTGGTGAGAAATGTCTGTGCAGTAGCGCTGCAAAGATACAATTGTTTTTTTAAAAATGATATAAAAGATAAAATGTATTAATGTAACATTAGAACGTTTTGTATTTGTAAAGAAATAAATCCAAATAAAGGATTGTGGGTAACGAGACAAAACACAGAGGTGAAAGCGGAAAATAAAACTATGAAATATCATTTTATAATTTTATATAAAATAGGACATTTTATCCCCCAGGGTTCAGTTCAGGGTTTGTCTCTAAAAACATGCAAACAAATTCCTTCGAAAATGCATAATTAAAATATATATATATAAAACAATAAACTAATTTATACAGTTCATTTTTTACTCAATAACATCAGAAGTGTGTATCTTCATCTCAAGATATGTGTGTGTGTGTGTGTGTGTGTTATAATACAGTGCAGGTTATATGGACTATGATTAAATAAGAAAGAAAATGTGTGTGTGTGTGTGTGTAGGAGAGAATGAGATGATGAGATGGTGGCGCCCCCTGGTGGTCACTC
>JACRUU010000001.1:1010090-1012590 GCA_030449085.1 Kryptopterus vitreolus
TGGGTAGTTTAGCGGTGCATTGTGGGTAGTTTAGCGGTGCATTGTGGGTAGTTTATCTGTACATTGTGGGTAGTTTAGCGGTGCATTGTGGGTAGTTTATCTGTACATTGTGGGTAGTTTAGCGGTGCATTGTGGGTAGTTTACCTGTGCAGGCTTTGCGGTCGGGAGTCGGAGTGAAACCGTCTTCACAAGTACAGATGAAGAAACCTTCACGATTGGAGCACTGACCATGAACACACACAGATCCGTCCACACACTCATCTATATCTACATACACAGAGAACACACACTTTTATAAACACACACACACACACACACTCACACACAGATCCGTCCACACACTCATCTATATCTACATACACAGAGAACACACACTTTTATAAACACACACACACACACACACTCACACACACAGATCCGTCCACACACTCATCTATATCTACATACACAGAGAACACACACTTTTATAAACACACACACACACACACACACACACAGATCCGTCCCACACACTCATCTATATCTACTACACAGAGAAACACACACTTTTTATAAACACACACACACACACACACACACACACACACACACACAGCACATCAACACACTCCACACACTATATCTATACACATACACAGAGAACACACACTTTTATAAAACACACACACACACACACACACACACACACACACACACAGATCCGTCCACACACTCATCTATATCTACATACACAGAGAACACACACTTTTATAAACACACACACACACACACACACACACACACAGATCCGTCCACACACTCATCTATATCTACATACACAGAGAACACACACTTTTATAAACAAACACACACACACACACACACACACTCACACACAGATCCGTCCACACACTCATCTATATCTACATACACAGAGAACACACACTTTTATAACACACACACAACACACACACACACACACACACACACACACAGATCCGTCCACACACTCATCTATATCTACATACACAGAGAACACACACTTTTATAAACACACACACACACACACACACACTCACACACAGATCCGTCCACACACTCATCTATATCTACATACACAGAGAACACACACTTTTATAACAACACACACACACACACACACACTCACACACAGATCCGTCCACACACTCATCTATATCTACATACACAGAGAACACACACTTTTATAAACACACACACACACACACACACACTCACACACAGATCCGTCCACACACTCATCTATATCTACATACACAGAGAACACACACTTTTATAACACACACACACACACACACACACACACACACACACAGATCCGTCCACACACTCATCTATATCTACATACACAGAGAACACACACTTTTATAAACACACACACACACACACACACACACACTCACACACACACAGCTATTCTACATCACACACACATCACGTCACACACACTCATCTATATCTACATACACAGAGAACACACACTTTTATAAACACACACACACACAACACACACACATCCGTCCACACACACACACACACACACTCACACACAGATCCGTCCACACACTCATCTATATCTACATACACAGAGAACACACACTTTTATAAACACACACACACACACACACACACACACACACACACACTCACACACAGATCCGTCCACACACTCATCTATATCTACATACACAGAGAACACACACACTTTTAAAACACACACACACACACACACACACACACACACACACACACACAGATCCGTCCACACACTCATCTATATCTACATACACAGAGAACACACACTTTTATAACACACACACACACACACACACACCACACACACACACACACAGATCCGTCCACCCCACACACTCATCTATATCTACATACACAGAGAACACACACTTTTATAAACACACACACACACACACACACACACACAGATCCGTCCACACACTCATCTCTATATCACTACATACACAGAGAACACACACTTTATTACACACACACACACACACACACACACACACACACACACACACACACACACACACACAGATCCGTCCACACACTCATCTATATCTACATACACAGAGAACACACACTTTTATAAACACACACACACACACACACACACACACACACACACAGATCCGTCCACACACTCATCTATATCTACATACACAGAGAACACACACTTTTATAAACACACACACACACAACCACACACACACACACACTCACACACAGATCCGTCCACACACTCATCTATATCTACATACACAGAGAACACACACTTTTATAAACACACAACACACACACACACACACACACACACACACACACACAGATCCGTCCACACACTCATCTATATCTACATACACAGAGAACACACACTTTTATCACACACACACACACACACACAACACACACACACACACACACACACACACACAGATTTTGTCCACACACTCATCTATAT
>JACRUU010000001.1:1030090-1040809 GCA_030449085.1 Kryptopterus vitreolus
CAAACTCTTATTACTGACTTACAAACTACTAAACACTTTCACTCCCATGTGTCTCTCACGATTCTCTCACAGCACGGACGCAGGTTTATACTTCTGCATGAACGCTGTAGCGTACGCACATAGCCGTCGTGAGCGTTTATACTTCTGCGCCGCAGTAGGTTACGGTGTAGGATATGGTGTAGGATATGGTGTAGGTTACAGTGTAGGTTACGGTGTAGGATATGGTGTAGGATATGGTGTAGGTTATGGTGTAGGATACGGTGTAGGTTACGGTGTAGGATATGGTGTAGGTTACGGTGTAAGATACAGTGTAGGATATGGTGTAGGTTACAGTGTAGATTACGGTGTAGGATACAGTGTAGATTAGGGTGTAAGATACAGTGTAGGATATGGTGTAGGTTACGGTGTAGGTTACAGTGTACATTACAGTGAAGATTACAGTGTGTATTACAGTGTAGATTACAGTGTAGATAACAGTGTGTATTACAGTGTAGATTACAGTGTAGATTAGGGTGTAGGTTACGGTGTAGGTTATGGTGTAGGTTACAGTGTAGGTTATGGTGTACATTAGGGTGTAGGATATGGTGTAAGTTACAGTGTAGAATATGGTGTAGATTAGGGTGTAGGATATGGTGTAGGTTACAGTGTAGAATATGGTGTAGATTAGGGTGTAGGATATGGTGTAGGTTACAGTGTAGAATACGGTGTAGATTAGGGTGTAGGATATGGTGTAGGTTACAGTGTAGAATATGGTGTAGATTACAGTGGGGTTACGTGTAGATTTAGGTGTAGGATTGTAGGATTGGCTGTAGGATATGTGTAGGTTAAAGGTAGGTTACAGTGTAGGATACGGTTGTGTGATTAGGGTGTATAGGATATGGTGAGGTTGTAGGGTACAGTGTAGGTTAACGTTGTTGTGTAGGTTACGTGTTGTAAGATTGGAGATTGAGGGTGTAGGATTATGGGTGTAGGTTACCAGTGGTTAGGTTCCGGTGTAGTTGGGTTGTAGGATAGGTGTAGGTTTACAGTGTAGGGTCCGTGTAGCTTAGGGTGTTAGGATATGGTGTTGAGGTTACGGTGTCGTTGTGGATACGGTGTAGTGTTGTCGATTAGGGGTAGGGCTCTGGGTCGGTTCCGTGGCGGCCGTTCCGGTGTTGTAGGATACGGGGTAGATTCGGTGTAGGCTCTGGTGTAGGTTCCAGTGGAGGGTCGGTGTTGTCGGCTACGGTGTCGCTTCGGGTTGTGAGGTATTTTTTTTTGTGGTGTGTCGGTTCCAGGGAGGGGACGGGGGGGTAGGAGAAAGGGGAGAGAGAGCCGAAACAAAAATACACAAAAAACAAACCAAACACACACAGCACACACACACACACACACAAACAACACACACATCACACGCACAGCACACACACACAAAAGCTCACACACATATACAAACATACACATACACACACACATAAACACACACAAAAACACACACACAACAAACACACACACCCACACACAACCCACACACACACCACACACACACACACACCTGTAAGCCAGTGGTTTCCTGGAAGCAGCGTCCGAGTTGGCTCTTGGAGGTTACAGGTTGGTAATGTAGGAAACTCTGCTGGTTGGAATATGAGCTGGGCGTCGGGAAAGGTGAGGAAACATGAAGGAAGGAGAGGCGGATGAGGAGAGGAGGAGGAGGAGGAGTGAGGAGGAGGAGGAGGAGGAGCAGGAGGAGGGAGGAGGAGGAGGAGGAGGAAAAGAAGGAGGAGGAGGAGAAGAAGAAGGAGGAGAGGAGGAGGAGGAGGAGGAAGAAGAAGAAGAGGAGGAGGAGGAGGAGGAGGAGGATGGAGGGAGAAAGGGAGGAGGAGCGGAGGAGGAGGAGCAGGGGGAGGAGGAGGAGCAGGGGGAGGAGGAGGAGGGGAGGGGATGGGAGGAGAAGGAGGAGGAGGAGGAGAAGGAGGTGGAGGTGGAGGAGGTGGAGGAGTAGGTGGAGGAGGAGGAGGTGGAGGAGCAGGAGGAGGAGGAGGAGGCGGAAGAGGAGGAGGAGGAGGAGGAGGAGGAGGAGGACACCGGGGGAGGAGGATTGAGGCAGGAGCTAGGAGGAGGAGGAGGACGAGGCGGAGCAGGAGAGGAGGAGGAGTCGGAGCAGCAGGAGGAGGAGAGGAGGACGAGAGGAGGAGGAGGCGCAGGAGCAGGAGCAGGAGGAGGGGGGAGGCGGAGGAGGAGAGCAGGCAGGAGGAGGTGAGGAGGTAGGAGAGGGGGAGGAGGAGGAGGAGGGCAGGAGGAGAGGAGGAGGAGGCAGGGGGAGGAGGAGGAGGAGGAGCGGAGGAGCGAGGAGTAGGAGGAGGATGAGGAGGACGAGGAGTAGCAGGAGGAGCAGGAGAGGAGGAGGAGCAGGGGGAGGGAGGAGTCGGATTCGGATAGGAGGAGCAGTATGATTAGGATTCGTAGCAGGAGGAGGATTAGGAGCAGGGGGATGAGGAGGAGGAGGCCGCTGAGGAGTGGGGGAGCGGAGGAGGGGAGGGAGGATTAGCCGGGTGAGTAGTGGATGATTATTAGGAGGATTCTTCATTATGATAGTCCTCTTTCTTCTCCTTTTCTGCTTCTTATTTCGCCTTCTTCTCGTTTCTCCCTCTTCCTATTAGTCTTATTAGGAGCATTAGCAGTATCAGGTAGTAGTCGTAGAGTAATCGTATTCTTATTCTGCTTCTTTCCTCTTCTTCTTGTTCTTTTCTTTTCTTCTTCTTTTCTTATTCTTCTTGTCTCGTGTGTCGGCCTCTCCTCCCCCCCCCCCGTCCCGTGTCGTCGGTGCGAGTTGTGCAGTTGTGCGTTTCCCCTGTCTGCTTGCTCTTCTCCCCCCTTCTTATCTTCTCTGCCCCTTTCGTCCGACTCAGCTTTGTCCCTTTCTCTCGTCGGTCCTTTATATATTGTCGTTCCCTTTCTCTCCTGTAGTTCACTTTATATCATGGAGTTAAACAAGGAATGATGTCAGCCTTCCCACCTTCCATTACGCACCAACGTCCACGGTCAATTGGTGTTCACGCCCCGTTTTCTTCCCCCTTCCCCCTGGGGGGAGGAAAAAAGAGGAAGCCAGGGGCAAAAACGCGGGAGAAGGAGGGAAATCAGCACCACAAAAACACACACGAACGACAGACACACACAACACAACATAACACATCATACCACACAACACAACACAACACATCACACAACACATACACATACACACACACATACACCACAAACACACACACACACAACAAACAAAAAAAAAAAAAAAACCACACAAACACACGAAAACAGTCACCACAAACACACGACACAAACACAACCACAGCACCACAACCAAAACACACAACACACACCAACAAAATCAAGAAAACAGCACCACACTAAACACAAACACCACACACACAACACACGACTAACTAGCACCACAACACACTACACATCGCAACCAAAGAAAAGACTGATGAAAAATGCAAAAAACAAAATGAAACACAAACAAACACCCCACAAAACACACGACGACAGCATGCACAACTACAAACACACAAAACGACAATAAACAGCACCAAAAAAACCAAAAAAAAAAAAACAAAACATCGAAACAGAACCACAAAACACACCAAACAACACACGACAACAGCACGAACAAAACGTACCACCAACACACCACAACACACCACTACAACACACACAACGCACAAGGTGGACACAGTGCAAAAAAAACATGGAACTAAGAAAAACGAACATCACAACACAACAACAGCAGCACAACACACACACAACACACACACAACACCAACACACAATCACACGGGACAACATGGCACCAGCCGAACACAGCTCACGAAAACAGTCAACACAACATCACAGCTACAAGCACACCACGACGCACACACACAACACATCTACAACAGCCCAGAACAGCACACACAAAGCGCCACACACAACACACACACAGACAATCACACAACAATCACACCTGCAACCGCACCATCAAACCACTCCCACACAAACAAGAAACCACAACACACGGACAGACAGCACCATCAACACGAAATCACAACAAACACCCAACTACACACACAACACACGACAACTGCACCACAAACAAACACACAAACCACCCGACCCTAACATCACACACAAGCACACGACAACACACCTACAAACCAAACATCACAACGACACGACAGCACCACAACACACGAGCACCACCACACACACACAAATATACAACACATCAACACTACGACGAACGAGCCCACCATCACACCAAAACCAACCCCACAACACACCACAGAACACCACAACCAACACACACAAAGCACACGACAACAGCACCACAACAGCACCACAGGAACAGAAAAAACACATCACAACAGCCCCCAACACACGAACAACACACTAAAGACAGACACACGACCACAGGCACTCGTTCTTGCACAAACACACAAAACATCATCAAAACACCAAACACCAAGCACACACAACACACAAGAAAACCCACACCACAACACACACACCACAAAACGATAAAAGCAGCAATAAAAAAACACGGAAAGGCATAACGAACAAAACGACAAAACAGCACCAAAACTACCACGACAGCACCACAAAACCATCCACACACACAACCACGACAAACAGCAAAACAAACCAACACCACACCACAAAATACCACAACGAGCACCATCAACACGACTACACAAAGCACACACACAACACACGCCAACAGCCCCACAACCACAAAAACAATCCAACACGACAACAGCACCACAACACACACCACAACACACACAACCACAAAGCACAACACACACACAACACACAAACAACACACACAACACACAAACACTATAGACACACACACACAACACACAAACACAAAAAACACACACAAACACACGCACATACACATACAAACACACACAAACACACACCCACAACACACACACAAACACACACAACACACACACACAAAAAACAAACAAAAACACACACACACACCACACACCACAAACAACACACACACAACACACACAAAACCAACACACACAAAACCAACACACACAAAACCAACACACACACACAACACACACACACAACACACACACAACACACCACAACATCACACAACACACACACAACACACACACAACACACTACAACATCACCACAACACACACACAACACACACACAACACACACACAACACACAACACACACACAACACACTACAACATCAACACAACACACACACAACACACAAAACACACACAACCACAACACACACACGACACAGCCGCACAGAACACACAAATACACATCATAAACACACAACACACAAACACATCACATCACAAACACACACAAACACAACACAACACAACACACACAAACACAACACACACAAAACAACAAACACACAAACACACACAAACACACAACACACACAACACACACACAACACACACACAACACACACACACACACACACACACACACAGCACACAAAAACACACACACACACAACACACACACAACACACCACAACACACACACAGCACACACACAACCTCACACAACACACCACATCACAATTATTAATGATGTTGAATAATGAAATGAAAGATTTTATTTTGCAGATATAAAATAAATAATCAACTAGTGTAAAATAATTTTAATGATTAAACTGTTACAAAACAACACCAAAATCCACGTCGAAGTTTTTTACGCGTTTAAAACACCGTCATTACTTTAAAACATTACAAGAATATTATGTTGAGTTTCACTAATAATAATCAGACATTAATTAGGATTCATTTAAGCTACATTTAAAACAAATAGTCATACATGATTAATTACGAGTTAAATCATGACAACTAATCACAATTAAATATGTAAATCAGCACAAATTATAATATTATAAAACACTAATCCCCCCCCCCATGCCCCACAGGCCACGCCCCCTACAACATATCTGTGTGTGTGAAGTTTACCTGCACTGAGCTGCTGCTGCTGCTGCTGCTCTCCACCTGAGACACCTGGTGAATCTGAACTGAAGCCTCAGGAGGATGATTTACATGAATATTCACCACACCTGGGGGACGGGGGGCACATACTTATAAACACATACATGAGTGTGTGTCTGAGTGTGTGTGTGTGTGTGTGTTACCTGGCTGTGGCTGTAGCTAAGTGGGAGTGTGTGTGTGGTGGTGTGTGTGTGGTGTGTGTGTTACCCTGGCTGTGCTGTAGCTCAGTGGAGTGTGTTGTGGTGTGGGGTGGGTGTGTGTGTGTGTGTGTGTGTATGTGTGTTGTTAACATGGCTGTGAGCTGCTAGCTCAGTGGGAGGTGTGGTGTGTGTGTGGTGGTGATTGGTGTGTACCCTGGATGGCTTTTGTAGCTCAGTGGGAGTGTGGTGTGTGGTGTGTGTGTGTGTGGTGTGTTACCCTGGTGTGGCTGTTGTAGCTCAGTGGGGAGTGTGTGTGTGGGTGTGTGTGTGTTGTTGTGTGTACCCTGGGATTGGCTGTAGCAGTGGAGTGTGTGTGTGGTGTGTGTGTGCTGTGTGTGTGCTACACTGGCTGTGGTGTAGCTCAGTGGGAGAGAGTGTGTGTGTGGCTGTGGGTGTGTGTGTTGTGTGTGTGTTACCGGGATGTGGCTGTAGCTCAGTGGGAGTGTGGTGTGGTGTGGTGTGTGTGGGTGTGTGTGTGGTGTTAACCTGCTGTGGCTGTAGATCAGTGGAGTGTGTGTGTGGGGTGTGTGTGTGTGTGTGTGTCGTCTGTGTTACCCTGGCTGTGGCTGTAGATCAGTGGGAGTTGTGTGTGGTGTGTGTGTGTGTGTGTGTGTGTGTTCCCTGGCTGTGGCTTGTAGAATCAGTGGGGAGTGTGTGTGTGGTGTGTGTGTGTGTGTGTGCGGTGTACCCTGATGTGGCTTAGCTCAGTGGGAGTGTGTGTGGTGGCTTGGGTGTGTGTTGGGTGTTGGGTGTTACACTGGATGTGGTGGGAGATAAGTGGGAGAATAGTGTGTTCGTGTGTGTGTGTGTGTGGTGTTCACCTGGATCGTGGACGTAGCTCAGTGGGAGTGTGTGTGGTGGGGGTGTGTGGGGTGTGTGTGTGTGCTACCCTGGCTGTGGCTGTAGCTCAGTGGGCGGGTGAGGTGTGGTGTGTGTGTGGTTACACATGGATTGTGCTGTAGCTCAGTGGACGTGGGGGTGTGGTTGTGTGTGTGGGTGTGTGTGTGTGTGTGTGTTACCCTGGCTGTGGCTGTAGCTCAGTGGGAGTGTGGGTGTGGTGTGTGTGGTGTGTTGTGTGTGTGTGTTACACTGGAGTGGCGAGCTCAGCCCACGGTGGGGAAGTGTTGTGGGTGGGTGTGTGTGTCGTGTTAAAATGGCCTGTGGATGTAGCTCAGTGGGGTGTGTGTGTGTTGTGGGGTTGTGTGTGTGTGTGCTGTGTGTGTGTGTGTGCATGTGTGTAATTGTGTGTGTGTGTGTGTGTGGTGTGTGTCGTGTGTGTGGTGTTACCCTGGCTGGAGCTAAGTGGGGATGTGGTGTATCTCTCCACCGGTGGGTGCGTGTGTGTGTGTGGTGTGTTGTGTGTTACCATGGATGTGGCGTAGCTCAGTGGGGAGTGTTGTGTGTGTGGTGTGTGTGGTGTGGGGTGTTTACCCTGGCTGTGGCTGTAGAATAAGTGGGAGTGTGTGGGTGTGTGGTGTGGGGTGTGTGTGTGTGTGTGTTTACATGGCTGTGGTGTAGCTTCAGTGGGAGTGTGTGTGGTGTTGGTGTGGTGTGTGTGTGTGTGGTGGTGTGTGTATGTGTGTGTGTACCCTGGATGTCGGCTGTAGCTCAGTGGAGTTGTGTGTGTGGTGTGTGTGTTGTGTGGTGTGTTTAAACTGGATGTGGCTGTAGCTCAGTGGGAGTTGTGTGTGTGTGGTTGTGTGTGTGTTGTGGTGTGTTACCATGAGCTGTGGCTGTAAGATTCAGTGTGTGAGAGTGTGTGTGTGGTGTGTGTGTGTGTGTGTGTGTGTTAACCTGGATGTGGTAGATCAATGGGGAGGGTGGTGTGGTGTGTGTGTGTGTGTGTGTTTCCCTGGCTGTGGCTGTAGCTCAGTGGGTGTGTGTGTGTGGTGTGTGTGATGTGTGAGGTGTGTGTGGGGGTTACCCTGGACTGTGGCTGATAGCCAGTGGGCGTGTGTGTTGTGGTGTGTGTGGTGTGTGTGTGTGCTGCCTGTGACCCTGGCTGTGGCTGTTAGCGCAGGGGGAGTGATGGGTGTGTGTGGGTGTGTGTGTGTGTGTGTGTGTGTGTGTTACCCGGCTGGACTGTAGCTAAGTGGGAGTGTGTGTGTGGTTGTGTGTGTGTGTGTGTGGTGTGTTACCATGGTGTGGCGGTTAGATAGTGGGAGTGTGTGTTTGGTGTGTGGTGTGTGTGTGTGTGTATACCCTGGCTGTGGCTGTAGCTCAGTGGGAGTGTGTGTGTGGTGTGTGTGTGTGGTGGGTGTGTGGTACCACTGGCGTGGCTGTTAGCTAAGGGGAGAAGTGGGTTGTTTGTGTGTGTGTGTGTGTGTTTCCCTGGCTGTGGCTGTAGCTCAGTGTGAGTGTGTGTGTGGTGTGTGTGTGTGTGTGTGTGTACCCTGGCTGGTGGTGTAGCTCAGTTGGGGTGTGTGTGTTGGTGTGTTGTGTGTGTTACCCTGGCTGTGGCTGTAGCTCAGTGGGATGTGTGTGTGTGGTGCACTTTCTGTGTGTGTGTGTGTGGTGTGTGTGTGTGTGACCCTGGGCTGATGGCGGATAGCTCAGGGAGTGTGTGTGTGGTGTGTGGTGTGTGTGTGTGTGTGTGTTACCTGGCTGTGGCTTAGCTCAGTGGGAGTGTGTTGGTGGGGTGGGGTGATGTGTTTAACCCTGGAGGTGGCTGTGTTGTAGATCAAGTGGGAGGTGTGTGTGGTGTGTGTGTGTGTGGTGTGTTGTGTGATGTTAACCCTGGCGTTAGACTCAGTGGGGCTGTGTTGTGTGTGGGTGGTGTGTGTGTGTGTGTGTACCTGGAGTGTACGCTCAGTGCGGAAGTGTGGGTTGTGTGTGTGAGTTTGGGTGTTGTGTGTTTACCATGGGCGGTCGGCGTGCCAGTGGGAGTGTGTGTGTGGTGCTGGTGTGGGTGGTGTGTGTTACCCTGGTGGGGCATGTAGATACAGTGAGGAGTGTGTGTGTGGTGTGGTGTGTGGGTGTGTGTGTGTAACCCTGGCTGTGCTGTAGTCATGGAATAGAGCTGAATGTGGTGGTGTGGCCTGCCCTTTGTTGTGGGTGATGTGTTACCATGATGTGGATGTGTTAAGCTAAGTGGAGTGTGTGTGGTCATGGTGTGTGTGTGTGTGTGTTGTGTGAAAATGGTGTGATGCTAGATAAGTGGAGTGTGTTGGCTGTCGTGGGTGTGTGTGTGGTGCTGGGGTGTTAAACTGGCTGTGGCGTAGAAGTAGGGAGTGTGTGCCTGTGGGCCTGTGGTGTGGATATGTGTGTGTGTGTGTTACCCTGGGCTGGGACTTGAGACAGTGGAGTGGTGTTGTAGTTGTGTGTGTGTTGTGGTGTTACCCTGGCTGTGGATTGTGTAGATAAGTGGGAGGTGGTGTGGTGTGTGTGTGTGTGTGTGTGGGTGTGTTACCTGGCTGTGGCGGTAGATCAGTGGGAGTGGTGTGTGGTGTGTGTGGGGTGTGGGTGTGTGTAACTCGGCTGTGGCTGTGGCTCAGTGGGAGTGTGTGTGTGGTGTGTGTGTGGGTGTGTGTGTGTGTTACCCTGGCTGTGGCTGTAGCTCAGTGGGAGTGGTGTGTGGTGTGTGTGTGTGCGTTACCAGGGCTGTGGGCATTGTTTGGAGTCAGTGGGCGATGTGGGTGTGTGGTGTGGGTGGGTGTGTGTGTGTGTGTGTTACCCTGGCGGTGGCTTTGTTTGTAGCTCATTGGGAGTGTGTGGGTGTGTGGATGCTGGCTGGGTGGTTCGCTATGTGTTGCAGCTGGCCAGAAACTTCAGTGAAGTTCGGTGGCCACTGGATTTACTCTGCATGAACTTAAAGCAATTAATGACAGGGCAGGTGACACACAACCTTTAACACACACAAACAAACAAACACAAACAAAAAAACACACACAAACACACACACCACACACGTGTGTAAAAAGATTAAATTTTATCTCGATAACAGTCATTTGATGCGGTCAGGTCAATACCCGAAACAACGTGGGAAGACCTTTGACTCCTAACAAACACACACAAACACAACACAAACACCACACAAACACAACACACACACCCACCACACACCAAACAAACAACACACACCCAAAAACACACACACACACACACACACACATACATACACACGACACACACACACAGTGATTTCCAAATCGGAACAGTGTTTCTTTTGTCCATCGTTACACAACAGCATAACAATGGATTTAGAAAATCATCTGATACACACGCACACACACACAGACACACAAACCCACACACACACACACACACACACACACACACACAAAAACTTAATACAATTACTCAATTACATTGACATTTGTGGGTCATTCAAGGACAATGTACAAGTGTGTGTGTGTGCGTGTGTGTGTGAGTAATGTGTAATGATAGCACAGGATGATGTTTTCACTTCAAACATGTTATTACTCTGATGACAGCTGCTCTGTGATAAAAACACACACACACACACACACACACACACACACACA
>JACRUU010000001.1:1041309-1053809 GCA_030449085.1 Kryptopterus vitreolus
TAATACCCATAGACGCCTGAGATAGACAGACTCCCCGTGACCCGAGGGAAGATCGGATAAAGATGAATAAAGATGAATGAATGAATGAATGAATGAATGTGTTTTAGAGGTAAAAAAAAATCTAGATATAGTAACGTTTATATAATGTGGTGTGAGTAGATAATGGAGGTGTGTGTGTGTGTGTGTTGTGAGTTAAGATATTACAACACTAATGAAATGAGATTGACAGTTTAATGAGTGTGATGTTTATTATGAGCTCGACTCTGAAGTCCGTGTTGTCAGATCTCAGATGTGTCTCAGACGTGTCTCAGACGTGTCTCAGACATGTACAGGAGCGTCTGTTGACTCACGCTGGTTCCTCCCTGTAGCGCTGAGACCTGCGTCTCTCTGTTCACTAATCTGTACATTCATCACCTATTGAGCAGAAAAGTACCCTGTGAGTGGGGGGGGGGGTAAGAGGAGGAGGGGGGGGTTAGAGGGGTATTTGTGGAGAAGGAGGGATGTTACTCCTTTCATTATTCTTTCTCAATCCTCCTTTTGATGCAGGAGCTACAGAGGATCAGAGGTGCACGGAGAGATCCACATCCAAACCCAAACTCACGCTGGATTTCTCCTACAAATATAGAAATAATGTTTATTATGTACATTTATGCATAAAATTCTTATGCATCGCTCATCATTTGAATATAACATTATAATGACGTATTAATGTGTGTGTGGAGTTTGTGCATGTTCTCCCCGTGTCTCAGGGGGTTTTTCTCCGGGTTCTCCGGTTTCCTCCCCCGGTCCAAAAACATGCACGGTAGGTTGATGGGAACCTTGGAAAATTGTCCTTAGTGTATAAATGTGTGTGTGTTCCTGCGATGGTTGGCTTCCATCCAGGGTGTATCCTGTCTTAATGCCCATAGACGCCTGAGATAGACACAGACTCCCCGTGACCCGAGGGAAGTAAAGAGGAGGAGTTATGTGTGTTTACGTTAGTCGATACTGCACTACATCTCACATACTGAGAGATAAATAAACAGCAGAATTAATATGAAAGTATTGTACAATAGCGTGTGTATAAAATGATGTTATTATTGTTTTGTAGATAACGTGACGCTGCATTTGAGCTCGGTGCCTCCCGGATATCTCACACCTCCCCTGGACCGAATACAGCAGGTGAGTTATGTACGGTGTCATGGTGTAACGAGTTACATGTAACAGCGTTACGTACTTTAATGACAAAATAAAAGTAATCCGTTACAGTTACTGCAAAAAAAAAACATGGCATTAAATTACAGTTACTTTTGAAAATGTTTAGAAAAACATTAGAAATCAACATTACAAATGTTCAACATTATAAACTTTTATAAAGTCATTTAAAAGTTACACTAATTGTGATTGGGGTCATTTGTAATCTGTAATTTATTACATTTCCAAAGTAACTTTCCCAACACTGCACTAACTATAAAGTCAACAAGTAAAAAAACAAACAAATGTTTATTGAAGGTCAGTATTTTTATAGCTTAATAATTGTATTATCTCTTTTTAATATGCATGAAGTGAAAGGTTCATTATTGCTCTGAACTTTTTCACCTTTTTAGTTTAAATGCATGTTAGTTTAAATCTGTTTATAACAATGCACATCTTATATTGTATAATAATTTTCGAGTATCCCGGACGTTTTAACACACTCAGTGTCCTTATTTAATATTTTGTGTAACACAACGTTTGTCATGAATTTTTTATGTATGCAGATTTGTTATAAACATGGAAAAAAATGTAATGTTATTATAATAAAAATAATATTTGTTAACATATAGTAATTATGTGAAAAGAATAATATAGTTAGAAAAACATTTTAAAAGCTAAAGATCAATATTGCAATTTTAAAAGTGCTTTTTTCTCGCCATTTATTTAGTTCTTCTCTAAACTCCAAATAAAAGCTGTGTGTGTTTCCTTAATATATTTTCCCCGCTTCTCTTTTAAAAGTACATATATATAAAATGTTATATTCAAATGTTAGATTTATATAAATATAATCAGAAATCTACATCATATTGTTTTCAATAAAACAATAACTGTAAATATTCTATATATTTATTATATAATGTTTTTTGTAATGTGGTAATATATAAGAAAGATTCTAGTGTTCTACTTATTATAGTGTGTATAAAATTTAATTTTTATTTGTCACACCACACACCACACACACACACACACACACACACACACACACACACACACTGCAGTGCAATGCTTTATACGACCATCCAGCATGTAAACATAAAGGAAAGAAAGGAAAAAGAAAATAGTGCAGACATTAGAAATAAATGTAAATAAAAAATAAAGTAGAATAAAAAATAGAATAGAAATGACTTCTTTATAAAAAAAAATAAATAAACATAGTATTAACATAAAATAGTGTATAAAGTGTAAGGTGTCCATATACAGTATATAATTATATATACATTATATATAAATATGCAGAGTATATTTATAATTGTACACACACACACAAACACACACACACACACACACACACCGTCTGCAGTACATATTTATGCATGTAAAATGATGTATTGTTTTTCTGCCTCATATAAATTCCTCCTTGTGAGTGCTGTGAGGTTTCCTCCTCCTCGTCCTGCTCGTCCTCGTCCTCCTGCTCGTCCCGTGTGATCATTCAGCATTTACTACACTTCATTTCCTGCAGGAAGTTTATTCTCCGACGTGCCAAAACCCCACACTGCAATTACTTTCTCCGTGTGTTGGTGCTGAACGTGTGTGCGCATGTCACACTCAACATGGTGTACAACTCACACTTCATTTTAATGTTCACACACATTTCACCATTTATTATTACTAATAGTATTGTGTGTGTGTGTGTGTGTGTGTGTGTGGTGTGTGGTGTGTGTAACAAGGTTGCCAGGAATGGTGGTTAATTGGTGTCAGGTGATTAATTGGTTCAGGTGTGCAGCAGTAAACTATAAAACATGAGCCACATCACAGCGCTGTTTCAGTGGGAAACTGATGTCAGAGAAAGTCTGAGTAATTCTGGAGTTCTTAAGAAGCTTGTTTTTCCCCTCTGGTGATTAATAAAATAAGATAAAGACAATGTAAATAATGATATAAAACTCACAGAAATTCAGAAGTAAAAAAAAAACATTCTTTTGGAAAAGAAACTCTTGTTTTTAAGCTTCCACGTTGAGACTTTAATTACAGGAATTACAGCAGAAGTTTAAAAAAGAAATGTAAAAAAATCTGATATTGTAGCTACAACTTGCACTTTTATATGTTTTAACGTGTCCCACAGGAGCTCCTGAATGACTTTGTGTGTGTGTTCAGATCAAAACACAGAACACTGAGAAATTTCTAGCAGTAAGACTTTATATACATTATTTTCATATTTCATATTGTAGAAATGTTCCCAGATCAGTTCTCATGTGCTTTAATGCAGCGACACCCAGCACACAGACGTTTGTGTTTTGTTCTTTAGGAATAATGTTTTATGTGTTTATTTTCCAAAATAAAACATAATTCATTGTCAGATAATAAATAAATAAGGTATTTCTGTGAGGTCCCGGTTGACCCATGACGGGGGCGGGGGGGGGGGGGGGCAGGTGTAGTGTACATTACAGCACAGTGACTTGTTTCTGAAGTCAGAATGGTATAGCGCCTCCTGGAGTACACAACGTTAAGTGCATTGACCCAAGAGTGGCTTCTTGGCGATACCAGGGCTCGAACCCCCGACTTCGATCAGTAACCCGCACTTTAAACACTGATCAGCACCCCCCACCACCACCACCGTAGCTATTTACACCAGATGTCTATGTGACAGTGTAAGTTCTAATAAACAGATAAACAACAACACTGCCCTTATATGGGTTGTAGATTTTTTTGAGGTTCCTCTTGAGGATCTACATGTAAACGCAGAATAAATCACAAAGCTTCAGAAATACGATTTTACTGAACATTTTTCTTGTAGGTTTTTAGCATCATTATTTTGATATACTTTTTGTGAAAGTGTTGATCTTCATCCCAGAGGAACCCTGGAGGTGTCGGTCAACTTTAACTCACGCATCTGTAGATACTTTGTAGTTCCGGTTCGTGTATATAATAAAGATCCTGAATACGGGAGGAACGTCGGCACCGCTCGGATGTCATGTGGAAGTGTAGCTGTGGAATTCTCTTATCCAGGAACAGCAGAAACCACTGAAGTAACGTTCATGTAACGTTAGGACAATGTTGGGAAGGTTATTAAATCATGTGATAAAGTGTAACTTTTTAATGACTTTATAAAAGTAAAGTAAGTGATTACATTTGGTTACTTTTTGATTCATTTAATTTGTCCACAAGGTGGCGCTGTGAAAAAGTGGGAATCAGATTGTTGACACGGGTCGGGGTTGGGCGAAAATTTTAATCGATTGAGGTGGGGGCGGGGCCAGGGGGAGTGGCTTGGGGACGGGGTTATAGGTTGTTACATGGTGGTCGGTTGTTTTGTTTACTCTTCACATTCAAAAGTAACTGTAATTTAATGACGTTTTTTCGCAGTAACGGATTACTGTTACTTTTATCTTGTAATTAAATTACATAACGCCGTTACATGTAACTCGTTATTCCCCGACACTGCGTTTTTGCAGTAGATCTGTAGATTATAATCATTATCATGGATTAATTCGACTTTTGTTGAAATGTGGATTTTTACGACGTCACCTCGGTTTGAACACAGCGAGCTTCCGTAGTTCTCCGCCTCCCGCATCACATTACACTCGCAATATACCAAATACAACATGGTGGCGCTGCTCTGACCAATCCCAAGAGCGCGTTTCCGAGAAGGGGCGGAGTTTCATCAGTCGTATGGAAACTGTTTCGGGTTTCAGATGTTCGACAAACCAAAACGCCGCTGTAACGTTTATCATATTCCAAACAGGCATATGTTGTTTGAAGGTGTGTGTGTGTGTGTGTGTGTGTGTGTGTGTTGATGCGGGATAAACAACAAAACACCAAAACACAAACAGGTACAAAAACATTTTCCCCTGATATCCAAAATCACATTATGTTGAATTTATGACATCATTTGGAGTTTTACAAAACGCTGAGCAGAACACACGACATAAACCCATCTCACTTTACACGTCACATGATGTTTTTGTTGATGTTTTTGTTGATGTTTTTGTTTTTGGTGCAGCCGGTGGAAAACGAGGCGAGTGCGTTAATCTGCCCGGGATCCTTCACTCCAGGTAGACGCGTCACTTTTCTCTTCTTCTGCTTTTCCTTCTTGTTGGTAAATCATTTAAAATTGAAAAACCCGTCACGACTTTCCGCTTCAGAGTTCGTCCAGGACCTCCAGTGCCTGTCGAGCTCCTGCGAGAAGTGCCTGTGCTCCGTACCACCGCCCAAAATCAGCGACCTTCTGGACGACGAGGATCTCCTGTACACGCTGCGACTGAAGCTCGACCCCGCCCACTACACCGTCAAGAACTGGAAGAACTTTGCCAGCCGCTGGGGAATGAGCTACGACGAGCTGATGATGCTGGAGCAGCGGACGCACGGATCCACCTCCCACAGTCCCACGCAGGAGTTCCTGTTCCGCTACAGCCAGAAACCCGTGACGGAGCTCACCAAGCTGTGCCAGTTCTACCAGCGCATCGACGTCCTGAGGCTCCTCCAGCGCTGGGTGGAGAACGACTGGCCTTCACGCTGGAAACCAGTGCACTAGCGGAAGAACTCGCCTTTGACTCTTGGTTTCTACAAACACCGTGGAGGACGGCGGCAGCCGCGCATGAGGTCCAAACGTGCCGCAGGACTGCTCCTGGATCCTCACCTTCAGGTTTTGGAGTTCATTGATTATGCAAACTTATTTTCGATTTTTCTGTTTGAACGCTTTTGAAACGTCACGCCTAAAAACGTCCTCGTTCCGTTGGATTTCAACGTGCGTTTAAGAGAAAATGATGTAAAAACAATAATAATAAGAGTATAATGTTCTGAAAATGAGGGTTCCTCAGGGGGTTCCTCAGGGTTCTTCAGAGTTTCTTCAGCTGGTTAAACTCAACATTTTTAAGGAAGATGTTTCAAATGCAACATCAAGGTTTCATCAAGAAGAAAGAATAGAACTGGCTTGTGCTAAAGTACAGAAAAAAGACGAAAAAAAAAACAACATCAACAAAAAAAAAGCCGCACCCCAAAAAAAAACTCCCCAAAAAAAAAGAAAAAAAAAAACCTCCTCACCCCAAAAAAACCTCCCCAAAAAAACTCCCCAAAAAAACTCCTCACCCCAAAAAAACTCCCCAAAAAAACTCCCCAAAAAAACTCCCCAAAAAAACTCCCCAAAAAAACTCCCCAAAAAAACTCCCCAAAAAACCTCCTCACCCCAAAAAAACCTCCCCAAAAAACCTCCTCACCCCAAAAAAACCTCCCCAAAAAAACCTCCCCAAAAAAACTCCCCAAAAAACCTCCTCACCCCAAAAAAACCTCCCCAAAAAACCTCCCCAAAAAACCCCCTCACCCCAAAAAACCTCCCCAGAAAACCTCCCCATGTTACAGTAAACACACCTGATGAATGATGTGATAAATCCTGCAGCCCTCAAACACAAAATTAATTCATTTCAAAATGACATATAAAGAAAAAATGTAAATCAAATCTTCATTAATATTCACTTTAATTGCACAGAATTGGATCTACAATTTCAATTAAATACAAAGAATCGTGTAAAAAATACAGATTCCAGATCAGTGAAATGATGTTCTCAAACCTCAGTAACACAAATCTGCCACTAGTGGGCGCTTGAGGAAGACCCCTGAGCCTCGCTGTGGTTAAGGGCCTCTGTTAAATACAGTAAATGTAAACAATACACATAATCGTTACACTTTTGTTTGGTAGAATCTCTGATCCAGAATCAGTTTAGATCCTGAGCAGGTGAAGGTTTAAGGGCCTCACTCAGGGGCCCAAAACACAGTGACTACCGAAGCTAACAAAGGACTTCATTTTCCTCAAAGTTACTTCACACTTCTGATGTTTAAGGTGTTTTTTAACATTGGCTTTTTTTTACTTTTTTATTGTGGATTGTTTTTTTTTTAAATAAAATGTAGCAGGAAAAAAAATAATCTTTAAAAAATTCTGGAAAAACAAAAACGATGCACTTATACATGTTTTATTAGATTTTTTTTGTATTTTTAAGTCTGAACTGTTTTTATAGGCCTGTTTTAAACTCCAGCTTGTTTTTTTGTTGTTTTTTTAAATAAACATGTTGATTTTGATATAAAACGGTGAGTCGTGATTCTAAATCAAAAATAATTATCGGAAAAAAAAAACGACACAAAACACACCGAAAATTCAAGTTTGAATTTTTATTTCTTGAAAAAATACACAATGGAAAGTAAATATATTACAGTGAGAGAAAAGCAAAGTACAAAGAGAATTGTTTATTTTCCCATTAGTAACAATACTGATAAATAAAACATGAAAAAATGAATATCAGATTTGATTTAATTGCACAGAAAATGGTTTCAAGTGTAAAATTAAATCCTTCATATGATTGTTCTTGGAAATATTTCAGAATTCTTCAAATAAAAAAAATATCTGTAAATATTTTTTTATTATACATTTTAAACTATTCAAATTTAGTCATATAAACTGTATCATCAGAAAATAAAAGAAATAAAAGACATATTAACAAATGAAATCTAATAAAAGAATGATTTTAGGATGTTAAAGGTTTATTTTGATGAATTGCTGTTTAATCCGAGCATGTTGTCGAGACTCAGGGAAAGTTTCTCCGCTTCGCTGGACGGATTCCTGAGCCGAGATCCCGCGTCCGGATTGGTGAAGTTTAAGGTGGGTGTTTTGTATTTGACGGAATTGTCGGGGAAATCTCCTTCGGGCGCGAGAGCATCAGACGGCTCGCTGAGATCGTACATGGACCGCGTTGTGAAAAGTCGTAGGCGTTCTTTGATGTCTACAGACGGCGATTCGCTGGAATCGAGTTTCCCTGACGACGCTCTCCATCCGGCTTTGATCCGGGACACGTTGGGAACCGTCTCGGTTGGCGATTCTGTTTTATCGCTGTTCAGACCCAAAGCTGCACTCGTTCCCTGCAGGAAATTCCCGAAGCTGTAGTCGGGGAGACGGTGCGGCCTGAACACGGGCAGGTCTTTGGGAAGAGCGGCGTTAAGGTCGATCTTGCCAGCGTCCACGTTTGCGTCCACGGTATCCGCGGGATTCGTACGTCTGAACGGCCACTTAAATTTACTCTTAGCTCCGTCCACGTCAACTTTGCCATCCGCAGATTCAACTTTTGATGAAGTCAAGTCCACCTTCGGGCTCTCCACCTTGGGGGCCGCCACGTTCACCACGGGCTCCTCCATTTCAGGGGTTTTTACTTTAGGACTGGAAAAATTGAACCTTTTTAATGTTGGAAATTTGATCTTTCCCTTGGGGGCGTCGAGATCAACACTGGGACTTTTGAGATCAGCTGTGGGAATCTCCACATTGGCATCTGGAACTTTAACATCTGCATCAATTTTGGGGGCAGAAAGACCGAGGTCTGGATTTTTAACTGATGCATTGACGTCTAATTCTGGTGTCTTTTTGGATTTTTTGAACGTTAAAAATTTAAACCTTCCGGATGGAGCCTCGACTTCTGGAGTCTTAACATTCCCTTCTGGAACCTTCAGAGCTACATTTGGACCTTGTAGGCTTCCCTTTGGTAAGTTCAGATCTACATCAGGACCTGAGAGATCCACATCTGGTGCACTCATGTTAAGATCAGGACCTCTGAGATCTGCTTTAGGTAGATCCACATCTACATTTGGTGCGTTCAGGTCTGCATCAAGACCTGGACCTTTGACTTTTGGTCCAGATGTGTGAAACTTGGGCATCTTCAGGTGTGGCAGCTTAAACTTTCCAGAAGGTGCATCAATGTTTGCATCTGGAACGTTCAGGTCTACATCAAGGGCTTGTAGGCTTCCCTTTGGTAAGTTCAGATCTACATCAGGGGCTTGAAGATTCACATCTGGTGCACTCATGTTAAGATCAGGACCTCTGAGATCTGCTTTAGGTAGATCCACATCTACATTTGGTGCTTTCAGGTCTGCATCCAGAGTTGGACCTTTGACTTTTGGTCCAGATGTGTGAAACTTGGGCATCTTTAAGTGTGGCAGCTTAAACTTTCCAGAAGGTGCATCAATGTTTGCATCTGGAACGTTCAGGTCTACATCAGGGGCTTGAAGATTAGCTTTTGGTAAGTTCAGATCTACATCAGGACCTGAGAGATCCACATCTGGTGCACTCAAGTTAAGATCAGGTCCTCTGAGATCTGCTTTAGGTAGATCCACATCTACATTTGGGGTCTCGAAGTCTGCATCCAGACCTGGACCTTTCACTTTTGGTCCAGATGTGTGAAACTTGGGCATCTTCAGGTGTGGCAGCTTAATCTTTCCAGAAGGTGCATCAATGCTGGCATCTGGAACGTTCAGATCTACGTCAGGGGCTTGAAGATTCACATCTGGTGCACTCAAGTTAAGATCAGGTCCTCTGAGATCTGCTTTAGGTAGATCTACATCTACGTTTGGTGCGTTCAGGTCTGCATCCAGACCTTTCACTTTTGGTCCAGATGTGTGAAACTTGGGCATCTTTAAGTGTGGCAGCTTAATCTTTCCAGAAGGTGCATCAATGTTTGCATCTGGAACGTTCAGGTCTACATCAGGAGCTTGAAGATTAGCTTTTGGTAAGTTCAGATCTACATCAGGACCTGAGAGATCCACATCTGGTGCACTCAAGTTAAGATCAGGACCTCTGAGATCTGCTTTAGGTAGATCCACATCTACATTTGGTGCGTTCAGGTCTGCATCCAGACCTGGACCTTTGACTTTTGGTCCAGATGTGTGAAACTTGGGCATCTTCAGGTGTGGCAGCTTAAACTTTCCAGAAGGTGCATCAATGTGTGGGGCATTTAGATCCACATTAGGACCCTTGATTTCTCCTGTTGGTAGGTTCACATCTACATCTGGAGCAGAAAGGTTGAGATCTGGTGATTTTGCATGAAGGTTAAGGTTTGGATTCTTAAACTCGGCTTTGGGAACAGACAGAGAACCATCGATCTGTGGTGCTTTTAGGTCTCCACCAGGTCCTTTGATCTGAGCTGATGGTAGGTTCACGTCTACATCTGGTGTAGGCACATTTGCGTCAACGTTTGGTGCTTTAACTCTGGGGCCAGTGAAACTAAATTTAGGGAATTTTGGTTTCTTTACTTTTGCAGATGGAGCATCAATTTTTGGAGTTTTGATGTCTATGTCTGATGTACCAATTTCACCTTCTACTTTGGGTGCAGAGACTTTGAGATCTGGTGCTTTGGCGTCTATGCTCGGCCCTTCGAGTTTAGCTTTGGGCAAGTTGACATCCATATCCGGTGTGTTTATTTCGCCATCAAGATTTGGACCTTCCAATTTCGCTTTATTGTGTCCAAGCCTTGGTAGTTTCCAAGTGGAGATCTTGGATTTTCCAGACGGGGCATCAATGTTTACTTTGGGAGCGTTGACATCGACGTCTGGGACGTCCACGTTGACGCCTGCGTTCAGTTTGGGAGCAGATAGATTGAGGTCTGGCGGATTGGCATCTGCATCGACGTCTCCGGCCGGCACTTTCACTTTCCCTTTGGGTCTCTTGAACTTCGCCCATGTGAATTTCGAGCTTTCGACGCTTGGTGTATCGATGCCAACTTCAGGGTTGGTGATCTCAGCCTCGGATAAACTCACGTCCACATTGGGGGTCTTGATGTTGGCGTCGAGATTTGGTACTGAAAGATCGGTTTCAGGCGTTTTTACTTTCGGCTTGGAAAAAGCCCAGTTTGCTTTGGGCCATTTGAGTTTGGCTGACGGGGCGTCGATGTCTCCGTCTGGAAGATCCGCTTTAAGACTTGGGGCTTTCACTTCGGCATTCGGCAAATTCACATCTACATCGGGTGTATCGAGGTCTAAATCTGTGGAACTGCCCTTGAAGTTCGGCATCTGAAATGTCGGAACGTTGTAGGACGGTTCTGGTGCCTGCACTTGTGGAGCTTTCAGTGACGGAGACGAGACGCTGCCGTCTAGACCGGCACCTTTGATTTTGGGCCCCGTCATGCCGACGGTCGGCATGGTGAACTTGCCGCCGTCGCCGACCTTCACCTCGGGCGTGGAACCCTTTATGTTCAGCTCCGGAAGTTCTCCATTCAGGGACGGAGCTGCGAGGTTACCTTTAACCCCCGGGAGACTTAAATTCCCGTTCAGTCCGTGGATTTCAGACGACGGGGCTTGAAGTTTCGGGGCTTCGCCTTTCAGAAGCAAGTCGGCGAGTTTCTGTAGAAACAAGATGAAATTGAGATGAAAAAGGCATTTCAGGATCGCAGCAAACAGAGCGAGCTTTAGACGTTTCTCACCACTCCGCCGTTGGTTTTGATTTCCAGGTTTTGGTCGTGAGAATGAAGGAATTTGAGTAATTTCAGAGCTTCTTCTCGACTCAGGTGATCCAGGTGAACGTTGGCGCCGAGAATCTTCTCATCTACAAAAACAGATTCCATTATTAGTCCGTTTGTTTGTCAGTGAAGGCGAATCCTCGCGGTTGGGGTTCCTGGTGAATTCTGCTCGTTACCTTGCTGTAAACTCACTGCGGCTTCCTGAATTGCGGCGTTTAAAACTCCACCGACCGCCAGGTTGGCGCTTCCTGTTTCCCCATTCTGAAAAGCATCGTTAATAAAACACAGGATTATTTTGGGATGTTTAAAGTAAAAGCTGATAATGAAAGGCTCTGAAGGAAACGTACCATCATCTCGTAGCGATCTCTACTGCCGCATACTACGCAAGATCACACCTCCGGGAATCTGTCGAGAAACGAGTCCAGTCTGTAGTTATTTATCTGTTTATCTTCTGTTTTCTACCACACACACTTTTTCCCTTCATACTCAAATACTTCACATGTTTTAGTTATTAACATGCAGTAATGTTGCGTGACCAGTTACGGGGAAGAATCAAATACATCACTGTGTTACACACTTTAAATTCACTATCCTGAACCTGATGTAAGAAATGTAAACACGCCTGATTAAAGCGATATAAAGTTACGTTTCGGTTCTGACGCGATCCGGAGATACGGATTGTTATTTTGGATGTTTGTATAGTTGTTGTGAATGCAGTCATTTGAAAATTAATGTATAATTATATGATTATAAACATTTTAATAATACATTTAATTAATATTTAAAAACATGACTAAAATATATTAAATAAAATCGAATTCCATTACGTGTGAAATACGATATATGTAATTATAATTATAATTATATACACAAACACAAAAAGCTTCCAGTTCATGAAGTCCTAAAAGTCGTTCTGGAAGGATTACTGTTTTTAAATCATGTCATTTAATGAACAAAAATTGTGTATCATTAGTGTATACTACACAACTGTGTATTCATTACACTCATGTGTGTGTATGTGTGTGTGTGTGTGTGTGGTGTTTATTTGTTTTGTTATATAGTGTGTTG
>JACRUU010000001.1:1066309-1073809 GCA_030449085.1 Kryptopterus vitreolus
CACTGCATCTCACTGTCTGATCCTGCTGTATCCAATCTCACTGTATCTCACTGTCTGATCCCGCTGTATCCAATCTCACTGCATCTCACTGTCTGATTTTGCTGTATCCAATCTCACTGTATCTCACTGTCTGATCCAGTCTGTATCCAATCTCACTGTATCTCACTGTCTGATCCCACTGTATCCGATCTCACTGCATCTCACTGTCTGATCCTGCTGTATCCAATCTCACTGCATCTCACTGTCTGATCACTCTGTATCCGATCTCACTGCATCTCACTGTCTGATCCCGCTGTATCCAATCTCACTGCATCTCACTGTCTGATTTTGCTGTATCCAATCTCACTGTATCTCACTGTCTGATCCCGCTGTATCCAATCTCACTGCATCTCACTGTCTGATCCAGCTCTGTATCCAATCTCACTGTATCTCACTGTCTGATCCCTCTGTATCCGATCTCACTGTATCTCACTGTCTGATCCACTCTGTATCCAATCTCACTGTATCTCACTGTCTGATCCCTCTGTATCCGATCTCACTGTATCTCACTGTCTGATCCTTGTGTATCCAATCTCACTGCATCTCACTGTCTGATCCAGCTGTATCCGATCTCACTGCATCTCACTGTCTGATCCAGCTGTATCCGATCTCACTGCATCTCACTGTCTGATCCACTCTGTATCCGATCTCACTGCATCTCACTGTCTGATCCCGCTGTATCCGATCTCACTGCATCTCACTGTCTGTATCCAATCTCATCATCTCACTGTATCCAATCTCACTGCATCTCACTGTCTGATCCTGCTGTATCCAATCTCACTGTATCTCACTGTCTGATCCCGCTGTATCCAATCTCACTGCATCTCACTGTCTGATCCCTGCTGTATCCAATCTCACTGTATCTCACTGTCTGATCCCTGCTGTATCCAATCTCACTGTATCTCACTGTCTGATCCCTCTGTATCCAATCTCACTGTATCTCACTGTCTGATCCCACTGTATCCGATCTCACTGCATCTCACTGTCTGATCACTGCTGTATCCGATCTCACTGCATCTCACTGTCTGATCCACTCTGTATCCGATCTCACTGCATCTCACTGTCTGATCCACTCTGTATCCGATCTCACTGCATCTCACTGTATCCAATCTGATCCCATTTTGCTGTATCCAATCTCACTGTATCTCACTGTCTGATCCCGCTGTATCCAATCTCACTGCATCTCACTGTCTGATCCAGCTGTATCCAATCTCACTGCATCTCACTGTCTGATCCCTCTGTATCCGATCTCACTGCATCTCACTGTCTGATCCCTCTGTATCCGATCTCACTGTATCTCACTGTCTGATCCCTCTGTATCCGATCTCACTGCATCTCACTGTCTGATCCAGCTGTATCCAATCTCACTGCATCTCACTGTCTGATCCCTCTGTATCCGATCTCACTGTATCTCACTGTCTGATCCCTCTGTATCCAATCTCACTGCATCTCACTGTCTGATCCACCTGTATCCAATCTCACTGTATCTCACTGTCTGATCCCTCTGTATCCGATCTCACTGCATCTCACTGTCTGATCCCACTGTATCCGATCTCACTGCATCTCACTGTCTGATCCCTCTGTATCCGATCTCACTGCATCTCACTGTCTGATCCCTCTGTATCCGATCTCACTGTATCTCACTGTCTGATCCCTCTGTATCTGTATCCAATCTCACTGTATCTCACTGTCTGATCCCTCTGTATCCGATCTCACTGCATCTCACTGTCTGATCCACTCTGTATCCGATCTCACTGCATCTCACTGTCTGATCCACTCTGTATCCAATCTCACTGTATCTCACTGTCTGATCCCTCTGTATCCGATCTCACTGCATCTCACTGTCTGATCCCACTGTATCCAATCTCACTGCATCTCACTGTCTGATCCCTCTGTATCCGATCTCACTGTATCTGAGGTGAGGAGGTGATGTTGGTGCGGTGAGAAGGATTTTGGTGGTGATGTTGGTGAGAAGGATTTTGGTGGTGATGTTGGTGAGAAGGATTTTGGTGGTGATGTTGGTGAGAAGGATTTTGGTGGTGATGTTGGTGAGAAGGATTTTGGTGGTGATGTTGGTGAGAAGGATTTTGGTGGTGATGTTGGTGAGAAGGATTTTGGTGATGATGGTGGTGAGAAGGATTTTGGTGGTGATGTTGGTGAGAAGGATTTTGGTGGTGATGTTGGTGAGAAGGATTTTGGTGGTGATGTTGGTGAGAAGGATTTTGGTGGTGATGTTGGTGAGAAGGATTTTGGTGATGATGGTGGTGAGAAGGATTTTGGTGGTGATGTGGTGCGGTGAGAAGGATTTTGGTGGTGATGTTGGTGAGAAGGATTTTGGTGGTGATGGTGCGGTGAGAAGGATTTTGGTGGTGATGTCGGTGAGAAGGATTTTGGTGGTGATGTTGGTGAGAAGGATTTTGGTGGTGAGGCCGGCTTTGTGGTGTGCTGTGGTGGTGAGAAGGATTTTGGTGGTGATGGTGGTGAGAAGGATTTTGGTGGTGATGTTGGTGAGAAGGATTTTGGTGGTGATGTTGGTGAGAAGGATTTTGGTGATGATGGTGGTGAGAAGGATTTTGGTGGTGATGTGGTGGTGAGAAGGATTTTGGTGGTGATGTTGGTGAGAAGGATTTTGGTGGTGATGTTGGTGATGTGGGGCGGTGAGAAGGATTTTGGTGGTGATGTTGGTGAGAAGGATTTTGGTGGTGATGTGGTGGTGAGAAGGATTTTGGTGGTGATGTTGGTGAGAAGGATTTTGGTGGTGATGTTGGTGAGAAGGATTTTGGTGGTGATGTGGTGGTGAGAAGGATTTTGGTGGTGATGTTGGTGAGAAGGATTTTGGTGGTGATGTTGGTGAGAAGGATTTTGGTGGTGATGTTGGTGAGAAGGATTTTGGTGGTGATGTTGGTGAGAAGGATTTTGGTGATGATGTCGGTGAGAAGGATTTTGGTGGTGATGTTGGTGAGAATGATTTTGGTGGTGATGTTGGTGAGAAGGATTTTGGTGGTGATGTTGGTGAGAAGGATTTTGGTGGTGATGGTGCGGTGAGAAGGATTTTGGTGGTGATGTTGGTGAGAATGATTTTGGTGGTGATGTTGGTGAGAAGGATTTTGGTGGTGATGTGGTGCGGTGAGAAGGATTTTGGTGGTGATGTTGGTGAGAAGGATTTTGGTGATGTGTTGGTGAGAAGGATTTTGGTGGTGATGTTGGTGAGAAGGATTTTGGTGGTGATGTTGGTGAGAAGGATTTTGGTGGTGATGTTGGTGAGAAGGATTTTGGTGGTGATGTGGTGAGAAGGATTTTGGTGGTGATGTGGTGCGGTGAGAAGGATTTTGGTGGTGATGTTGGTGAGAAGGATTTTGGTGGTGATGTTGGTGAGAAGGATTTTGGTGGTGATGCTGGTGCGGTGAGAAGGATTTTGGTGGTGATGTTGCAGTGAGAAGGATTTTGGTGGTGATGTTGGTGAGAAGGATTTTGGTGGTGATGTTGGTGAGAAGGATTTTGGTGGTGATGGTGCTGGTGAGAAGGATTTTGGTGGTGATGTTGGTGAGAAGGATTTTGGTGGTGATGTTGGTGAGAAGGATTTTGGTGGTGATGTTGGTGAGAAGGATTTTGGTGGTGATGTTGGTGAGAAGGATTTTGGTGGTGATGTTGGTGAGAATTTGGTGGTGAAGGATTTTGGTGGTGATGTTGGTGAGAAGGATTTTGGTGGTGATGTTGGTGAGAAGGATTTTGGTGGTGATGTTGGTGAGAAGGATTTTGGTGGTGATGGTGCAGTGAGAAGGATTTTGGTGGTGATGTTGGTGAGAAGGATTTTGGTGGTGATGGTGCGGTGAGAAGGATTTTGGTGGTGATGGTGCGTTGGTGAGAAGGATTTTGGTGGTGATGTTGGTGAGAAGGATTTTGGTGGTGATGTTGGTGAGAAGGATTTTGGTGGTGATGGTGCGGTGAGAAGGATTTTGGTGGTGATGTTGGTGAGAAGGATTTTGGTGGTGATGTTGGTGAGAAGGATTTTGGTGGTGATGTTGGTGAGAAGGATTTTGGTGGTGATGTTGGTGAGAAGGATTTTGGTGGTGATGTTCGGTGAGAAGGATTTTGGTGGTGATGTTGGTGAGAAGGATTTTGGTGGTGATGTTGGTGAGAAGGATTTTGGTGGTGATGTTGGTGCGGTGAGAAGGATTTTGGTGGTGATGTTGGTGCGGTGAGAAGGATTTTGGTGGTGATGTTGGTGAGAAGGATTTTGGTGGTGATGTTGGTGAGAAGGATTTTGGTGGTGATGTGGTGGTGAGAAGGATTTTGGTGGTGGTGGTGAGAAGGATTTTGGTGGTGGTGTTGGTGAGAAGGATTTTGGTGGTGATGTTGGGAGTGTGCAGAGGGACATGGAGATGTTCACCAGGTTCACCAGAGGAGGGAAGGTGAACACGAGCGGATGCTAAACAACAGCTTCGGAGTGCGACAGACAGGAACAGGAAGTGATGTAACGTCCTGCCTGAGAGGTGGTGAGGAGACATGTGGATTCGGATCTTCTTAATCAATCCTGTACATTTAACATTTATAATTTATCTAGCATCCTACTCAGCACACACACTCACACACACACACACACACACACACACACACACACACACACACACACACACACACAGTGTCAGTGGTGTCCAGGGCGTGGTCCTGCACACACTCAGGAACGCAAACACACACATCCGTGGAATGTCACAGAGCTGCATTGTGAAACCGAGACTTCTTACTCTTACACACACACACACACACACACACACACACACACACACACACACACACACACACACCTCTGATCCTGAGCGCCAGTGCTTAGTTACAGAGTGATGTTTGCGTGTCTTTTGTGTCGAGTGTCACTGTGTGCAGATCCCTGTAATCGTGTGTGTGTGTGTGTAAGGAGAGACGTTAGTCAACACTAGCATGAGGAAACACACTCACACACACACACACACACACACACACACACACACACACACACAGACACACACAAACATACACACAGACAGAACGTTGTCAAAACACACTTCAGGATGTTACAACACACACACACACATGCAGCAGGAGTGTGTGTGTGTGTGTGTGTGTGTGTGTGTGTGTAGTTTCCTGGAGATGTTGATTAGTCTCTCCAGCAGCACTCGCCCTGATTGTTTCCATAGCGACACTGAGAACACGCCCCTTATACACCAGAAGAAAAGGGAGATGTTTCAGCCGGAAGGAGTCTCCAGTGTCAGTGTTGAAAATGATATTAATATGAGAACTAGACGCAGGATATTTCCTGTAGATAATATGAGTGATGTTTGCCGATGTAAAGCGCATCTCCGCCCGCGACCCCCTTACAGCCTGGTGCGTTTAATATTTTGGGTGTTTTTTCGGGAGGGGGCGGGGCCAGTGACACACGTGACAATCAACTTACCCAGCGTCCTTTTAATGTGCCGATTAGACATGTCACATGACCGAGTTTCGAAGATTTTCCACGTTTATATTTACATGATGCCGTGCGGCAGTCACATGATCACGACCGACTCCATCTCACCTACGAGTGGATATGTCACATGTACATGTCGGGCGAACACGGGGCCGAACGGCGGAGCGTCAAATTTCCTCATTCATTCTCTATGATGATGAAAATTTCCCGAAATTCCGAACGTGTGTGTGTGTGTGTGTGTGTGTGATTGGGGAGGTATATGATGGTGATCCACTCCGGACCCCCTACGAGTGGATTTGCCATATGTGCATGTCGGACGCTCACAGGTCGAACTGTGAGGCACGGAATCTCAACCCCATTCATTTTCTATGGGGAAAAATTCCCACTTTTTGTCCCCGGGTTGGGAATTCCGCGGTGCGATTCCTTATAAAAGTAACAGCACGGCTCACACCATCGGGACGCACGATATGAGATATGATCAGTGACGATCGGAGAAAAACTGCGGGACGAGTTACACGCTGAAGATTTGTGTGAAGTGATTATAATAGTGATGCTTTTGCACACGACACTAATGATATGCTAATGAGATGCTAATGAGATGTTTTGGCAGTGTATTTGTAAATGTGCAGTGATTAGCGCTGTGTCGCACTGTGTGTGTGTCAGGCGCGTCGTCACCCTGAGGTCGCTCCATGACGGCGGCGACGGCGTGCGTACAGGAGCGGGACCCGAGTTCCTCCGCCTGCTGAACCGGAGCATGTTGTGGTTCTGCTCCACATTCCTGCCTTAATGAAGTCACTGGTTTGTGTGGTTTAGTGAGACTGAGGCACTCGGAGAATCTCTCGGGGGGGCAATCGGAATACCGACAGCTAAAAATCACTCATCACATTCCCTCCATCCTGATAAACACACACACACACACACACACACACACACAACGTCTTTACACCAGCATTAAAATACACACTTACAGTTACACAAAGATCAAAAGTATTTGGACACGTGTTGCCTTCCAAAGACCCAAATCTTTCTCCAGCACCATGAAGATCTGCTGCCCGTCCATCCGTCACCTCCATCACCTGCGTCACCTCCGTCACCACTATCACATCTGTCACCACCACCACCATCACCTCCATCCATCACCTCCATCACCACTGTCACCTCCATCACCTCCATCCATCCATCACCACCATCACCACTGTCACCTCCGTCACATCCATCACTACTATCACATCTGTCACCACTATCATCTCCATCCATCCGTCATCTCCATCACCACCATCACAGTCACCTCCATCACCTCCATCACATCCACCACCACCATCACCTCCATCCATCCATCCATCACCACCATCACCTCCATCACCTCCGTCACATCCATCACTACTATCACATCTGTCACAACTATCATCTCCATCCATCCATCACTACCATCACCTCCATCATGTCATTCACCACCATCACCTCGTCACCTTCGTCACCTCGTCACCACCACACTCTATCTCCATAAAAAGATAGACTGGCAGAACAGAAGATTATTACGGCACATGTGGAATGAGATCATGGTGTCTCGTGGTGTCCACATACTTTTGGCTCCTGGATTGATTCTGAGACGGCTGGCGATGTTTTTGATATTTACAGCGAGTGTAACGTAAATAATCCATGACTTCATTCTCTCTTATGGAAATGTTCACTATTACTATAAAATAAAGAAACTGTGATCTTAACGAAGAAATGACCTGCTAGCATCAAGTCACGCTAACATCTACAGAACTACTCCTTATTGTATTAACAGATAGGAATACTATCATAAACGTAAAGCAATCATCGTTATAGTGTGTCTATAAACAATCACTCGCATTCTATGTGTTAGCTGTGTGTGTGTGTGTGTGTGTGTGTGTGTGTGAGAGTGGGTGTATAAACACACACACATTGTTTACTCTTAAAAAAGTAAAATAAAACTTTCCCTTGCTATCTGACTTGAAGGTTAATATGCCTTTATGGTAATTTGATTAGTAGTGTAT
>JACRUU010000001.1:1078809-1093809 GCA_030449085.1 Kryptopterus vitreolus
AGGAGAGTGGCTCGATCCCCAGCTCAGGTTCTCCTTCTTTCTGTGGAACTGCTGCAGGACACACAGGCCCGAGGGCATGCTGGGAGTACGAGGTCGCTCTGACGAGGACGATGGCGGTCTGGAGGGTGTTGTGGAAGTGGTTGACCAGCTGAAGGCGCTCGGGTTGGTGCGGCGTGGCGGTGGCGTCGGCTCGGCGCCGTGCGTTTCTCTGCCTGTCGAGGGGGAGGGGTCCGATTTCTCAGAGTCGTCCATTTCTTCTGTGTGTTCGTCAGATCGCGAAACACCGAGATCAGGACTCGCAAAAAACCTGCAGGAGAAACCAATCACCATTATCACCCACCATCACATCATCACCACCACCAATCACCATTATCACCACCATCACATCACATCATCACCACCACCACCACCATCACATCACCACCATCACATCACCACCATCATCATCACATCATCACATCACCACCACCATCACCATCACCATCATCATCACCATCACACACGTCATACATCACCATCACCACCATCACCATCATCACCATCACATCACCATCACCATCATCATCACACCATCATCACCATCATCCGCCCCACCACCACCACCATCATCATCATCATCACCACCATCACCATCATCACCACCACCATCACCACCACCATCACCATCATCACCACCACCATCATCATCATCATCATCATCCACCACCACCATCATCATCACCATCACCATTACCACCACCACCATCATCACCACCATCACCATCATCACCACATCAATCATCATCATCATCATCATCATCACCATCACCACCATCACCATCACCATCACCATCATCATCACCATCACCACCACCCATCATCCCCATCACCAACCATCACCCATCATCATCATCATCACATCATCATCATCATCATCATCCCACCATCATCTCACCATCATCACCACCATCACCACCATCATCATCCACCATCACCACCACCATCACCATCACCATCATCATCACCACATCACCACCATCACCATCATCATCATCATCACCATCACCACCACCATACCACCATCACATCATCATCATCACCACCATCATCCACCCATCATCATCACCACCACCATCCACCACCACCACCATCACCACCATCATACCATCACCATCATCATCACCATCATCATCCACATCACCATCATCACATCACCATCATCATCATCATCATCATCATCATCATCATCATCATCATCATCATCACCATCACCATCATTATCACCATCATCATCACCATCACCATCATCACTATCATCATCATCTCTATCATCATCACCATCACCATCATCATCATCACCATCATCACCACATCACCATCATCATCACCACCATCACCACCATCATCACCACCATCATCATCATCATCATCATCATCACCACCATCATCATCACCATCATCATCACAATCACCATTTAATTGATTGACAGACTAAATTATTGTATTATTTAATTAATTATAGTAAGTTATAATACAATAAATAGGGTAAAAATGAGAAATAAGAATACAGGTAAAGCCCAGAGATCACCTGCTGCGCGTTCCCTCCTCAGGCTCTCCGTCGCCATCCTCTGGTCGGTTCTTCCACTGCAGCAGTGTGGCGAATCGGTTCCGGGGTCGCGGACGCTCCGGTTGGAGATGTTCCGTCTCCCTGGTGACGCTGTGCTTGGTTTCCGTGGTTACTGTGCGCTGTTTCTTTACGTTGGAGGAGTACATCTCCAGCACGTCCTCGTCTGAGACACTGGAGTCTGGAGACAGACAGGAGTTTTATTAATAATGACGTTACACTGTTTTTCGTGTGTGTGTGCGCGCGCGTGCGTGTGTGTGTGTGTGTGTGTGTGTGTTCACCTTGGCGTGGTCTCTTGACCTGTGGTTCCCTGTTGGGGAGTTTGAGGCCGCGCAGGGACACGACGGCGTCCTGGCCCCGGGTTTGAGGAGGTCGTTGAGGAGATGATGGGGTCTGGACGCTGCCCGGGACGTAACCTCTGCTCCAGATGCTGGCGTGGGGGGAGGGAGGGGCCAGAGCAGCGTCGCCCCAACCTCGACTACGAGGGGCTTTCACGCTCTGAGGGGGAGAAACATACTCACGTCTACGTTCACAGAGAACCAATCAGAAGGCGGGAGCTCGGTGGTTATGGCATCGGCCTACATTGAACATTGCCGGTTCAAATCCCACCTAGTGGGCCCTTGGGCAAGGCCCTTAACTGCCCAGTCGTACTATATTTCCTATTCCAGTTGGCCATGACAACCAATCACCTTTCCTCTGATTGGTGGTTAGAGAGCAGAACCAATCAGAAGCGTTTGCGCAGGTCATGTGACATGTGAAGATTTACGAATGATGTGATTTGTACTTGTGTCACCGGAGCGTCCGGGTTGAAGTGGTCGATCTTCTCCAGCGTATGGATGTCGACGTTCCCTAGCGCCATCTGCAGGCCTTGTTTATCCCCCACGTTCCTGCAGGCGTGGTCATTAAGGAACGATGGCGTAAGTAAAGAGGAGCGCACGGTAGACTGCTATAAGAAGGTGATGTGTGGAAGGATACACTCCGGCGTAGCTGAGCGCACTGGGATCCAGGTGTTCTGGGTACGGGTTTAGAGGAACTACTTTCCTGTGGATGGGGTCGAAGACGAGCTGATAGAGGAAGGTGTTGTTGGCTTTGGTGAAGCCGTCGATGTAGTCGTCAGGTACGCTGATGTTCATCTTCAGGTACTGCCCCATCTTCCTGATGACCTGGAGAACACCACACTGTAACGTCAGCCATATTAAACACACGATACGGATATTAACAATACTGTTATAGTGATTATTTATTATTGTGACGCTTTAACTCGGGTGTACGTGACGTCGGTGCCTCGGTTTATTAAGTCAACAAATTGTGTGATTCTGGTGTTGGTGATGTATGATGACGCTGGTGTTGGTGATGTATGATTTGTGGATGTATGATGACACTGGTGTTGGTGATGTATGATGACACTGGTGTTGTATGTGACACTGGTGTGATGTATGATGACACTGGTGTTGGTGATGTGTATGATGACACTGGTGTTGGTGATGTATGATGACACTGGTGTTGGTGGTGATGTATGATGACACTGGTGTTGGTGGTGATGTATGATGACACTGGTGTTGGTGGTGATGTATGATGACACTGGTGTTGGTGACTGGTGTTGTATGTGTGATGACACTGGTGTTGGTGATGTATGATGACACTGGTGTTGGTGATGTATGATGACACTGGTGTTGGTGATGTATGATGACACTGTGTGTGTGTGTGATGTATGTGTGATGACACTGGTGTTGGTGATGTGTGATGACACTGGTGTTGGTGATGTGTGATGACACTGGTGTTGGTGATGTGTGATGACACTGGTGTTGGTGATGTGTGATGACACTGGTGTTGGTGATGTGTGATGACACTGGTGTTGGTGATGTGTGATGACACTGGTGTTGGTGATGTGTGATGACACTGGTGTTGGTGATGTGTGATGACACTGGTGTTGGTGATGTGTGTGAGTGGTGTTGTATGTGTGATGACACTGGTGTTGTGGTGGATGTATGTGTGATGACACTGGTGTTGGTGATGTGTGATGACACTGGTGTTGGTGATGTGTGATGACACTGGTGTTGGTGATGTGTGATGACACTGGTGTTGGTGATGTGTGATGACACTGGTGTTGGTGATGTGATGATGACACTGGTGTTGGTGTTGGTGAGTGGTGTTGTATGTGTGATGACACTGGTGTTGGTGATGTGTGATGACACTGGTGTTGGTGATGTGGTGATGTGACACTGGTGTTGTGATGTGTGATGACAGTGGTGTTGGTGACTGGATGTTGACTGTGTGTTGGTGACTGGTGTTGGTGTGTGATGACACTGGTGTTGGTGATGTATGATGTGGATGTATGCTGACACTGGTGTTGGTGATGTATGATGACACTGGCTGGTGTTGGTGATGTATGATGACACTGGTGCTGGTGTTGGTGATGTATGATGACACTGGTGTTGATGTGGTGGACTGTGTGTATGATGACTGGTGTTGGTGATGTGTGATGGACACTGGTGTTGGTGATGTGTGATGACACAGTGGTGTTGGTGATGTGTGATGACACTGGTGTTGGTGTTGGTGATGTATGTGTGATGACACTGGTGTTGGTGATGTATGATGACACTGGTGTTGGTGATGTATGATGACTGGTGTTGATGTGATGATGTGATGACACTGGTGTTGGTGATGTATGATGACACTGGTGTTGGTGATGTATGATGACACTGGTGTTGATGTGGATGTATGTGACACTGGTGTTGGTGATGTATGATGACACTGGTGTTGGTGATGTATGATGACACTGGTGTTGGTGATGTATGATGACACTGGTGTTGGTGATGTATGATGACACTGGTGTTGGTGATGTATGATGACACTGGTGTTGGTGATGTATGATGACACTGGTGTTGGTGATGTATGATGACACTGGTGTTGGTGATGTATGATGACACTGGTGTTGGTGATGTATGATGACACTGGTGTTGGTGATGTATGATGACACTGGTGTTGGTGATGTATGATGACACTGGTGTTGGTGATGTATGATGACACTGGGGTTGGTGATGTATGGTGTTGGTGATGTATGATGACACTGGTGTTGGTGATGTATGATGACACTGGTGTTGGTGATGTATGATGACACTGGTGTGGTGTTGGTGATGTATGATGACGACACTGGTGTTGGTGATGTATGATGACACTGGTGTTGGTGATGTATGATGACACTGGTGTTGGTGATGTATGATGACACTGGTGTTGGTGATGTATGATGACACTGGTGTTGGTGATGTATGATGACACTGGTGTTGGTGATGTATGATGACACTGGTGTTGGTGATGTATGATGACACTGGTGTTGGTGATGTATGATGACACTGGTGTTGGTGATGTATGATGACACTGGTGTTGGTGATGTATGATGACACTGGTGTTGATGTGGATGTATGATGACACTGGTGTTGGTGATGTATGATGACACTGGTGTTGGTGATGTGACACTGGTGTTGGTGATGACACTGGTGTTGGTGTTGGTGAGTGGTGACACTGGTGTGTATGATGACACTGGTGTTGGTGTGATGTATGATGACACTGGTGTTGGTGATGTATGATGACACTGGTGTTGGTGATGTGTGATGATGGTGTGGTGTGATGTATGTGTGATGACACGTTGGTGATGTATGGTGTTGGTGATGTATGATGACACTGGTGTTGTGGTGATGTATGATGACACTGGTGTTGGTGATGTATGATGACACTGGTGTGGTGGTGATGTATGATGACACTGGTGTTGGTGATGTATGATGACACTGGTGTTGGTGATGTATGATGACACTGGTGTTGGTGATGTATGATGACACTGGTGTTGGTGATGTATGATGACACTGGCGTTGGTGATGTATGATGACACTGGTGCTGGTGTTGGTGATGTATGATGACACTGGTGTTGATGTGGATGTATGATGACACTGGTGTTGGTGATGTATGATGACACTGGTGTTGGTGATGTATGATGACACTGGTGATGTATGATGCTGGTGTTGGTGATGTATGATGACACTGGTGTTGGTGATGTATGGTGTTGGTGATGTATGATGACACTGGTGCTGGTGTTGGTGATGTATGATGACACTGGTGTTGGTGATGTATGATGACACTGGTGTTGGTGATGTATGATGACACTGGTGTTGGTGATGTATGATGACACTGGTGTTGGTGATGTATGATGACACTGGTGTTGGTGATGTATGATGACACTGGTGTTGGTGATGTATGATGACACTGGCTGGTGTTGGTGATGTATGATGACACTGGTGTTGGTGATGGTGCGTTGGTGATGTATGATGACACTGGTGTTGATGTGGATGTATGATGACACTGGTGTTGGTGATGTATGATGACACTGGCTGGTGTTGGTGATGTATGATGACACTGGTGTTGGTGATGTATGATGACTGGTGTTGGTGATGTATGATGACTGGTGTGGTGATGTGGATGTATGATGACACTGGTGTTGGTGATGTATGATGACACTGGTGTTGGTGATGTATGATGACACTGGGGTTGGTGATGTATGATGACACTGGTGTGGTGGTGATGTATGATGACACTGGTGTTGACTGGTGTGGATGTATGATGACACTGGTGTTGTGTGTATGATGACACTGGACACTGGCGTTGGTGATGTATGATGACACTGGTGTTGGTGATGTATGATGACACTGGTGTTTGGTACCATGAGGATATTGGGATTGTTGGCCATCCTGATCAGCTTGCAGGCTTTCCCTAAGCCAATGCCGTATAGTGATGGAAGATAATCACAGCCTGACAGGATGCACATGTAGCGAAACTTCTCCTCGGTGAAGACGTCTCCCAGGGAGCGACAGCGGCCCAGGTGGCACTGAGATATCTCCAGACCGTTTCCCTGCTTATCCATCTTCAAGATCACCTGCAGATACAACACTCACATTAATCAAGATCTCACACACACACACACACACACACACACACACACACAGCTTTGGTGTAACGGGTAACCTTTTTGCAGCCGAATGCCAGCAGGTCCGAGTCCTCAGTGATGACGGCCTGAGCGATTCCAGATTTATTCAGGAACGCCAACTGGGCATCTGCTTCATACGGAGCCACCAAACAGTCCACGCCACGTGCCCTCGCCGCCTACACACACACACACACACACACACACACACACACACACACACACACACACACTAAAATCCACTCTCACATTGTCTGCGTGTCTGCATCATATCCATCTATTCATCTGTCCATCAACTTCACTCACGTTTCGAAGTAACTGTGTAACTGTGTGTGTGTGTGTGTGTGTGTGTTTACCTTGATGACCTGGTGTGCCATTGAGTGTGTGACGTTAACGCAGCGTGTGAAACATTCTCGAGCCTCGTTCACTTTCCCCTCTCTCAGCAGCTGCTTCCCTTTCTGTAGGTTGGCCTGACGACGCCTGAGCACGCACACACACACACACACACACCAGTCAGACTTCACTTTATATAAAGCTCTAGATCAGTGTGACGGCCACATACACACACCACACACACACACACACACACACACACACACACACACACACACACACACACACACACACACACACACACACACACACACACACTCACTCTCGGCGAGATTTCTCCACTTCCTGTTTGGACGGAAGGTTCCGTCCATCAAACACCAGCAGCGGCTTCACACCGTACGACAGGAGCATGTCCACCAACTTCATACAGAATGACACGTACCTGCACACACACACACACACACACACACACACACACACTGGTTAATACACCATCAGAAACATCTCTCAGGTTACCTTTAACATGTTTATTACTATAAAGGTTCTCAGAGTGAATGTAAAAATTATTCTGTAAAGTTGTTGATCAAAGTAAAGGTTCTCCTGTAAAGTTGTAAATGAGTGTAAAGTTGTAAATGAGTGTAAATGTTCCGCTGTAAATGAGTGTAAAAGGTTGTTCTGTAAATGTAAAGGTTCTCCTGTAAAGTTGTAAATGGTATAAAGGTTCTGCTGTAAAGTAGTAAATGAGTGTAAAGGTTCTGCTGTAAAGTAGTAAATGAGTGTAAATGTTCTGCAGTAAAGTAGTAAATGAGTGTAAAGGTTCTGCAGTAAAGTAGTAAATGAGTGTAAAGGTTCTGCAGTAAAGTAGTAAAGTAGTAAATGGTTTGTTGTGTAAAGGTTCTGCTGTAAAGTAAAGTAGTAAAGGTTCTGTTCTGCTGTAAAGTAGTGAATGGGTGTAAGAGGTTCTGCAGTAAATGTAAAGTAGTATGGGTGTAAGGTTCTGCAGATGTAAAGTAGTAAATGGGTGTAAAGGTTCTGCTGTAAAGTGAGTAAATAGTGTAAAGGTTCTGCAGCTGTAAATGTAAAGTAGTAAATGAGTGTAAAGGTTCTGCAGTAAAGTAGTAAAGTAAGTAAATGTAAAGTAGTAAATGGGTGTAAAGGTTCTGCTGTAAAGTAGAAAAATGAGTGTAAAGGTTCTGCAGTGAATGTAAAGTAGTAAATGAGTGTAAAGGTTCTGCTGTAAAGTAGTAAATGAGTGTAAAGGTTCTGCAGTAAATGTAAAGTAGTAAATGAGTGTAAAGGTTCTGCAGTAAATGTAAAGTAGTAAATGAGTGTAGTAAAGGTTCTGCTGTAAATGTAAAGTAGTAAATGAGTGTAAAGGTTCTGCAGTAAATGTAAAGTAGTAAATGAGGTTCTAAATGGTGTAAAGGTTCTGCAGTAAATGTAAAGTAGTAAATGAGTGTAAAGGTTCTGCAGTAAATGTAAAGTAGTAAATGAGTGTAAAGGTTCTGCAGTAAATGTAAAGTAGTAAATGAGTGTAAAGGTTCTGCAGTAAATGTAAAGTAGTGTAAATGGAGTGTAAAGGTTCTGCAGTAAATGTAAAGTAGTAAATGAGTGTAAAGGTTCTGCAGTAAATGTAAAGTAGTAAATGAGTGTAAAGGTTCTGCAGTAAATGTAAAGTAGTAAATGAGTGTATGGGTGTAAAGGTTCTGCAGTAAATGTAAAGTAGTAAATGTAAAAGAGTGTAAAGGTTCTGCAGTAAATGTAAAGTAGTAAATGAGTGTAAAGGTTCTGCAGTAAAGTAAAGTAAAGTAAATGGGTGTAAGGTTCTGCAGTAAATGTAAAGTAGTAAATGAGTGTAAAGGTTCTGCAGTAAATGTAAAGTAGTGTAAATGGGTGTAGAGGTTCTGCAGTAAATGTAAAGTAGTGTAAATGAGTGTAAAGGTTCTGCAGTAAATGTAAAGTAGTGTAAATGGGTGTAGAGGTTCTGCAGTAAATGTAAAGTAGTGAATGTAAATGAGTGTAGTAAAGGTTCTGCAGTAAATGTAAAGTAGTAAAGTAAATGAGTGTAAAGGTTCTGCAGTAAATGTAAAGTAGTAAATGAGTGTAAAGGTTCTGCAGTAAATGTAAAGTAGTAAATGAGTGTAAAGGTTCTGCAGTAAATGTAAAGTAGTAAATGAGTGTAAAGGTTCTGCTGTAAATGTAAAGTAGTAAATGAGTGTAAAGGTTCTGCTGCAGTAAATGTAAAGTAGTAAATGAGTGTATAGGAGTGTAAAGGTTCTGCAGTAAATGTAAAGTAGTAAATGTAAAGTGTAAAGGTTCTGCAGTAAATGTAAAGTAGTAAATGAGTGTAAAGGTTCTGCAGTAAATGTAAAGTAGTAAATGAGTGTAAAGGTTCTGCAGTAAATGTAAAGTAGTGAATGGGTGTAGAGGTTCTGCAGTAAATGTAAAGTAGTGAATGGGTGTAAGGTTCTGCAGTAAATGTAAAGTAGTGAATGGGTGTAGAGGTTCTGCAGTAAATGTAAAGTAGTGAATGGGTGTAGAGGTTCTGCAGTAAATGTAAAGTAGTGAATGGGTGTAGAGGTTCTGCAGTAAATGTAAAGTAGTGAATGGGTGTAAGAGGTTCTGCAGTAAATGTAAAGTAGTGAATGAGTGTAAAGGTTCTGCAGTAAATGTAAAGTAGTAAAGTGCAGTAAATGAGTGTAAAGGTTCTGCAGTAAATGTAAAGTAGTAAATGAGTGTAAAGGTTCTGCTGTAAATGTAAAGTAGTAAATGAGTGTAAAGGTTCTGCAGTAAATGTAAAGTAGTAAATGAGTGTAAAGGTTCTGCAGTAAATGTAAAGTAGTAAATGAGTGTAAAGGTTCTGCAGTAAATGTAAAGTAGTAAATGTAAATGGTTCTGCAGTAAATGTAAAGTAGTGAATGGGTGTAGTAAAGGTTCTGCAGTAAATGTAAAGTAGTAAATGAGTGTAAAGGTTCTGCTGTAAATGTAAAGTAGTAAATGAGTGTAAAGGTTCTGCAGTAAATGTAAAGTAGTAAATGAGTGTAAAGGTTCTGCAGTAAATGTAAAGGTAGTAAATGAGTGTAAAGGTTCTGCGTAAATGTAAAGTAGTAAATGGGAGTGTAAAGGTTCTGCAGTAAATGTAAAGTAGTGAATGGGTGTAAGGTTCTGCAGTAAAGTAAAGTAGTAAATGGGTGTAAAGGTTCTGCAGTAAATGTAAAGTAGTAAATGAGTGTAAAGGTTCTGCAGTAAATGTAAAGTAGTGAATGGGTGTAAAGGTTCTGCAGTAAATGTAAAGTAGTGAATGGGTGTAAGGTTCTGCAGTAAATGTAAAGTAGTAAATGAGTGTAAAGGTTCTGCAGTAAATGTAAAGTAGTAATGGGTGTAAAGTTCTGCAGTAAATGAGTGTAAAGGTTCTGCAGTAAATGTAAAGTAGTAAATGAGTGTAAAGGTTCTGCAGTAAATGTAAAGTAGTAAAGTGTAAATGAGTGTAAAGGTTCTGCAGTAAATGTAAAGTAGTAAATGAGGTGTAAAGGTTCTGCAGTAAATGTAAAGTAGTAAATGAGTGTAAAGGTTCTGCAGTAAATAGTAAAGTAGTAAATGAGTGTAAAGGTTCTGCAGTAAATGTAAAGTAGTAAATGAGTGTAGTAAAGGTTCTGCAGTAAAGTAAAAGTAAATGTAAAGTAGTAAATGTAAAGTGTAAGAGGTTCTGCAGTAAATGTAAAGTAGTAAATAAGGTGTAAAGGTTCTGCAGTAAATGTAAAGTAAATGTAAAGGTTCTGCAGTAAAGTAGTAAATGAGTGTAAAGGTTCTGCAGTAAATGTAAAGTAGTAAATAGAAGGTAAAGTCTAAAATGAAGTGTATAAAGTGTAAAGGTTCTGCAGTAAATGTAAAGTAGTAAATGAGTGTAAAGGTAAAGGTTCAGTAGTAAGTGTAAAGTGCAGTAAATGTAAAGTAGTGTAATGATGTAAAGTAGTAAATGTAAAGGTTCTGCAGTAAATGTAAAGTGTAAATGAGAGTGTAAAGGTTCTGCAGTAAATGTAAAGTAGTAAATGAGTGTAAAGGTTCTGCAGTAAATGTAAAGTAGTAAATGAGTGTAAAGGTTCTGCAGTAAATGTAAAGTAGTAAATGGGTGTAAAGGTTCTGCAGTAAATGTAAAGTAGTAAATGTAAAGGTTCTAGTAAAGTAAATGTAAAGTAGTAGTAAAGTAGTAAATGAGTGTAAAGGTTCTGCAGTAAATGTAAAGTAAATGTAAAGTAGTAAATGAGTGTAAAGGTTCTGCAGTAAATGTAAAGTAGTAAATGAGGTTCTGCAGTAAAGGTTCTCCTGCTGCAGTAAAGTAGTAAATGAGTGTAAAGGTTCTGCAGTAGTAAAGGTGTGAGTGCAGTAAATGAGTGTAAAGGTTTCTGCAGTAGTAAATGTAAAGTGCAGTAAATGAGTGTAAAGGTTCTGCAGTAAATGTAAAGTAGTGAATGGGTGTAGAGGTTCTGCAGTAAATGTAAAGTAGTAAAGTGTAAAGTAAAGTAAATGAGTGTAAAGGTTCTGCAGTAAATGTAAAGTAGTAAATGAGTGTAAAGGTTCTGCAGTAAATGTAAAGTAGTGAATGGGTGTAGTAAAGGTTCTGCAGTAAATGTAAAGTAGTGAATGTAAATGTAAATGGGTGTAGAGGTTCTGCAGTAAATGTAAAGTAGTAAATGAGGTGTAAAGGTTCTGCAGTAAATGTAAAGTAGTAAATGAGTGTAAAGGTTCTGCAGTAAATGTAAAGTAGTAAATGAGTGTAAAGGTTCTGCAGTAAATGTAAAGTAGTAAATGGGTGTAAAGGTTCTGCAGTAAAGTAAAGTAGTAAATGAGTGTAAAGGTTCTGCAGTAAATGTAAAGTAGTAAATGAGTGTAAAGGTTCTGCAGTAAATGTAAAGTAGTAAATGAGTGTAAAGGTTCTGCAGTAAATGTAAAGTAGTAGTAAAGGTTCTGCAGTAAAGTAGTAAAGTGAGTGTAAAGGTTCTGCAGTAAATGTAAAGTAGTAAATGAGTAATAGTAAAGGTTCTGTAAAGTAAAGTAGTAAATGAGTGTAAAGGTTCTGCAGTAAATGTAAAAGTAAAGTAGTAAATGAGTGTAAAGGTTCTGCAGTAAATGTAAAGTAGTAAATGAGTGTAAAGGTTCTGCAGTAAAGTAGTAAATGGGTGTAAAGGTTCTCCTTACTGGTCAGTGGGTTCTCCTTTGGCCAGTTTCTCTGCGCAGGAGAACGCTCCTTTGTGCAGCCAGCAGTAAGTGTCCACAGCCACGGTGGTTCCGCGGTACTTGTGCATATGGACCGGTTCTGACGCGTCCTTGAGGAACTGCAGGAGTCCCGGAATACCCATGTTATAGCAGCGTGCACGTGCGCGAGGCTAATCCCGCTAATGATCCGTTATAACTGCGATTTATACATAAACACTTCCGCAATCTCACTCTACCGTTATAATCAGCGCTGCCTCGCGCCGTGTACACAATGTGTGGAAATAAATAACAACAAAATGTCGTCACGAAAAACAAACAAAAACAAACAAAAACAAACAAAAACAAACAAAAAACCGACAAAAAGAAAAAAAACCGACAAACACAAGTCGAGTTTAGCGGCAAAATATGACGTCATGTAGAAAGCGGCATCCCATTGGCCGGCCTGTTTCTCACAACCAATCACAGAGCAGCGGAAAGTCCGGCCGGCGCGCTGAGTATGTGATGTTTATTTATTGTTTTATTTTATTCCTTTCATGCCACAGAAATAAAGAATACGAGTTAATAATAATAATAATAATAATAATAATGATTAATATAATATATATTGATATAATGAAGTGGTTTGTTTTATTGTGAATTTGCTGCGGTTAAAAACAGGACAGCAATGCGGATGTGACGTGTGGGCACCTCCAGCTGTTTCCGGTGCAGTTCCGGGTGTGTATTTCCTGCTTCCTGTTGTGTGAGGGAGTAGACGCTCCGCAGTTACGCCTGTTTATAACCGCTAATAACGTGGCGATGATCTGAGCGTTATAACACAGTGGAGTATCTCCTCACAGAGCGCCGCTGTTTCCGCACTTTCACCTGCGTCACTTCTAAACACACAACAGGAGGAGGAGCAGAGCGACATGCAGTTTCCCCCCAGTAACGGAGATTTTACCTTCGTCTCTTCTACTGGAGCTGAAGGTAAACTAGATACTATACTACTACTACTACTACTACGACACTATACTATACTACATACTACTACACTATACTACACATACTACGACTACACTATACTACTACTACACTACACTACACTACACGACTATACACACTATACTATGACGACTACTACTACTACGATACTACACTATACTACACTACTATACTACACTACACTATACTACACTACTATACTACACTATACTACACTATACTACACTATACTACACTACTATACTACACTACTACTACACTACACTACACTACACTACTCACTACACTACTACACTACACTACACTACACTATACTACACTACTACTATACTACTACTACTACTACTACACTATACTACATTATACTACACTACTACTACTACTATACTACACTACTACACTACACTACACTACTAAACACTATACTACACTATACTACACTACTATACTACACTATACTACACTATACTACACTACTATACTACACTATACTACACTATACTACACTACTATACTACACTACACTATACTACACTACTATACTACACTATACTACACTATACTATACTATACTACACTATATGTACTACACTACACTATACTACACTACTATATACTACACTATACTACACTATACTATACTACACTACACTACACCATAACACTACACTACACTACACTACAATACACTACACTACTACACTATACTACACACTACACTATACTACACTACTACACTATACTACACTACACTATACTACACTATACTACTACACTATACACTACACTATACTATACTACATACTACACTACACTATACTACACTACTACACTACACTATACTACTACTACACTATACTACACTATACTATACTACTACTACTACTACACTATACTACACTATACTACACACTATACTACACTATACACACACTACACACTACACTACACTACTACTACACTACACTATACTACTTACTACACTATACTACTACACTAGATACACTACACTATACTACACACTACACTACACTACACTACACTATACTACACTACTATACTACATACTACACTACTACACTACACTACTACTACACTACTATACTACACTACTACTACTATACTATACTACACTATACTACACTATACTACACTACTACACTACTACTACACTATACTACATACTACTATACTACGACTATCTCACACTATACTAACACTACTTACTACACTATACTACACTATCTACTATACTATACTACACTCTACTACTACAAATACAACAACCATACTACACATACTACTACACTATACTACACTATACACTACACTATACTACACTACTACTATACTACACTACTACTATACTACACTATACTACACACTACTACTACACTACTATACACTACACTATACTACTACACTACTACTACATACTATACTACACTATACTACACTATACTACACTACTACTATACTACACTATACTACACTACTATACTACTTTACACTATACTACACTACTACTACTATACACTATACGACACTACACTATACTACACTACACTACTATACTACACTACTATAATACACTACTAGACTACACTATACTACACTACTATACTACACTACTACACTACTATACTACTACTACTACTACGTACTACTACTACTACACTACTACACTATACTACTACTATACTACACTATACTGACACTACACTACTATACTACTATACTACACTACACTATATACTACTACTATACTACACTACTATACTACACTACTATACTACACTACTACTACACTACTACTACTACACTATACTACACTATACTACACTATACTACTACTATACTACACTATACTACACTATACTACACTATACTACTATACTAC
>JACRUU010000001.1:1101309-1119215 GCA_030449085.1 Kryptopterus vitreolus
TGCAAAAAGGGAAAAGAAAAAAGTCTTTCATTTTATTATTCAACCAAATAAATAAACATATTCATCATTAAAGTTTAAACAGTTATAAAATATGTGTATTTTCCTAATAATACTTTCTCCTGGTGAAGTTTCAGTGATGTTTGTTATCAGTGTTTATCATTATCAGTGTTTATCAATCAGTGTTGTCATTCAGTGTTTATAGTTAAATAAAATGAAGTTAACATGAACTTTACATTTAAACACATTAAACTTTCATTCATTCATTCATTCATTCATTCATTCATCTTCTAGCGCTTTATCCGATCTTCCCTCGGGTCACGGGGAGTCTGTGTCTATCTCAGGCGTCTATGGGCATTAAAGCAGGATACACCCTGGATGGAATGCCAAACCATCACACACACACACACACACACCACACACACACACACACACACACACACACACACACACATTCATACACTAGTGACAAAATTTTCCAAGCTGCCAATCAACCTACCGTGCATGTTTTTGGACCAAGGGGGAGGAAACCGGAGAACCCGGAGAAAAACCCCCTGAGACACGGGGGAGAACATGCACAAATGACTTAGTTGAAAAAAAGACTTAGTTGAGGAGATGTAGATGTAGTTGAGGAGATGTAGATGTAGTTGAGGGGATGTAGATGTAGTTGAGGGGATGTAGATGTAGTTGAGGGGATGTAGATGTAGTTGAGGGGATGTAGATGTAGTTGAGGGGATGTAGATGTGAGTTGAGGAGATGTAGATGTAGTTGAGGGGATGTAGATGTAGAGTAGTGAGGGGATGTAGATGTAGTTGAGGGAGATGTAGATGTGTTGAGATGTGAGTTGAGGGGATGTAGATGTAGTTGAGGAGATGTAGATGTAGTTGAGGGGATGTAGATGTAGTTGAGGGGATGTAGATGTAGATGTTGAGGTAGAGTGATGTGAGATGTAGATGTAGTTGAGGGGATGTAGATGTAGTTGAGGGAAGATGTAGATGTAGTTGAGGAGATGTAGATGTGGTTGAGGTGATGTAGATGTAGTTGAGGGAGGGGATGTAGATGTGGTGTGAGGTTGAGGGGATGTAGATGTAGTTGATGAAGTTGAGATGTAGATGTGGTTGAGGTGATGTGATGTAGATGTAGTTGAGGGGATGTAGATGTAGTTGAGGTAGATGTAGATGTAGTTGAGAGGAGATGTTAGATGTAGTTGAGGTGATGTAGATGTAGTTGAGGGAGATGTAGATGTAGTTGAGGTGATGTAGATGTAGTTGAGGAGATGTAGATGTAGTTGAGTAGTTGATGTAGATGTAGTTGAGGAGATGTAGATGTGAGTTGAGGTGATGTAGATGTAGTTGAGGGGATGTAGATGTGTAGGTGTGAGGGGTTGAGGTTGAGGGATGTAGATGTAGTTGAGGAGATGTAGATGTGGTTGAGGTGATGTAGATGTAGTTGAGGAGATGTAGATGTAGTTGAGGAGATGTAGATGTAGTTGAGGGGATGTAGATGTAGTTGAGGTAGAGTTGAGGGGATGTAGATGTAGTTGAGGGGATGTAGATGTGGTTGAGGTAGTTGAGGAGATGTAGATGTAGTTGAGGAGATGTAGAGGTAGTTGAGGGGTAGATGTAGTTGAGGGTAGATGTAGTTGAGGGGAGATGTAGTTGAGTGGAGATGTAGATGTAGTTGAGGGGATGTAGATGTAGTTGAGAAGATGTAGATGTAGTTGAGGAGATGTAGATGTAGTTGAAGAGATGTAGATGAGTGAGGGGATGTAGATGAGTGAGAAGATGTAGATGAGTGAGGAGATGTAGATGAGTGAGGGATGTAGATGTAGAGTAGATGAGTTGAGATGTAGATGTGAGAGATGTGAGTGGAGGGGATGTAGATGAGTGTGAGGGGATGTAGATGTAGTGAGGAGTTGAGATGTAGATGTTGAGGTAGATGTAGTTGTGGGATGAGTGTAGATGTAGATGTGGTTGAGGGATGTAGAGATGTAGTTGAGGGGATGTAGATGTAGTTGAGGGGATGTAGATGTGGTTGAGGGGATGTAGATGTAGTTGAGGGGATGTAGATGATGTAGTGAGGAGATGTAGATGTAGTTGAGGAGATGTAGATGTAGTTGAGGAGATGTAGATGTAGTTGAAGAGATGTAGATGTAGTTGAGGGGATGTAGATGTAGTTGAGAAGATGTAGATGTAGTTGAGGAGATGTAGATGTAGTTGATGTAGTGAGATGTAGATGTAGTTGAGGGAGGGGATGTAGATGTAGTTGAGAAGATGTAGATGTAGTTGAGGAGATGTAGATGTAGTTGAGGAGATGTAGATGTAGTTGAGGAGATGTAGATGTAGTTGAGGTGATGTAGATGTAGTTGAGGGGATGTAGATGTGTGAGGATGTAGATGTAGTTGAGGGGATGTAGATGTAGTTGAGGTAGATGTAGATGTAGTTGAGGGGATGTAGATGTAGTTGAGGAGATGTAGATGTAGTTGAAGGAGATGTAGATGTAGTTGAGGGGATGTAGATGTAGTTGAGTAGATGTAGATGTAGTTGAGGGGATGTAGATGTAGTTGAGGGGATGTAGATGTAGTTGAGGGGATGTGATGTAGATGTAGTTGAGGGGATGTAGATGTAGTTGAGGAGATGTAGATGTAGTTGAGGGAGATGTAGATGTAGTTGAGGAGATGTAGATGTAGTTGAAGAGATGTAGATGTAGTTGAGGGGATGTAGATGTAGTTGAGGAGATGTAGATGTAGTTGAGGGGATGTAGATGTAGTTGAGGAGATGTAGATGTAGTTGAGGGGATGTAGATGTGAGGTGATGAGGGGATGTAGATGTAGTTGAGGAGATGTAGATGTAGTTGAGGAGATGTAGATGTAGTTGAGGGGATGTAGATGTAGTTGAGGGGATGTAGATGTGGTTGAGGTGATGTAGATGTAGTTGAGGGGATGTAGATGTGGTTGAGGTGATGTAGATGTAGTGAGGGGATGTAGATGTGGTTGAGGTGATGTAGATGTAGTTGAGGGGATGTAGATGTGGTTGAGGTGATGTAGATGTAGTTGAGGGGATGTAGATGTGGTTGAGGTGATGTAGATGTAGTTGAGGGGATGTAGATGTGGTTGAGGTGATGTAGATGTAGTTGAGGGGATGTAGATGTAGTAGTTGTAGGGGATGTAGATGTGAGGGAGTTGAGTTGAGATGTAGATGTAGTTGAGGGGATGTAGATGTAGGTGAGGGAGATGTAGGGGATGTAGAGTTGAGGGGATGTAGATGTAGTTGAGGGGATGTAGATGTAGTTGAGGGGATGTAGATGTAGTTGAGTAGATGTAGATGTAGTTGAGGGGATGTAGATGTAGTTGAGGGGATGTAGATGTAGTTGAGGAGATGTAGATGTAGTTGAGGGGATGTAGATGTAGTTGAGGGGATGTAGATGTAGTTGAGGAGATGTAGATGTAGTTGAAGAGATGTAGATGTAGTTGAGGGGATGTAGATGTAGTTGAGAAGATGTAGATGTAGTTGAGGAGATGTAGATGTAGTTGAAGAGATGTAGATGTAGTTGAGGGGATGTAGATGTAGTTGAGGAGATGTAGATGTAGTTGAGGGGATGTAGATGTAGTTGAGGTGATGTAGATGTAGTTGAGGAGATGTAGATGTAGTTGAGGAGATGTAGATGTAGTTGAGGAGATGTAGATGTAGTTGAGGTGATGTAGATGTAGTTGAGGAGATGTAGATGTAGTTGAGGGGATGTAGATGTAGTTGAGAAGATGTAGATGTAGTTGAGGAGATGTAGATGAGGAGATGTAGATGTAGTTGAGGGGATGGAGATGTAGTTGAGGGGATGTAGATGTAGTTGAGGAGATGTAGATGTAGTTGAGGGGATGTAGATGTAGTTGAGGTAGATGTAGATGTAGTTGAGGGGATGTAGATGTAGTTGAGAGGGATGTAGATGTAGTTGAGTGGAGAGGTAGATGTAGTTGAGGGGATGTAGATGTAGTTGAGGTAGATGTAGATGTAGTTGAGGGGATGTAGATGTAGTTGAGGGGATGTAGATGTAGTTGAGGGAGATGTAGATGTAGTTGAGGAGATGTAGATGTAGTTGAGGGGATGTAGATGTAGTTGAGGAGATGTAGATGTAGTTGAGGAGATGTAGATGTAGTGAGGGATGAAGAGATGTAGATGTAGTTGAGGGGATGTAGATGTGAGGAATGTAGATGTAGTTGAGGGGATGTAGATGTGTGAGGGGATGTCGATGAGTTGGGGATGTAGATGTAGTTGAGGAGATGTAGATGTGGTTGAGGGGATGTAGATGTAGTTGAGGAGATGTAGATGTAGTTGAGGGGATGTAGATGTAGTTGAGGGGATGTAGATGTAGTTGAGGGGATGTAGATGTAGTTGAGGAGATGTAGATGTAGTTGAGGTAGATGTAGGAGATGTAGTTGAGGGGATGTAGATGTAGTTGAGGGATGTAGATGTAGTTGAGGAGATGTAGATGTAGTTGAGGAGATGTAGATGTAGTTGAGGGGATGTAGATGTAGTTGAGGGGATGTAGATGTAGTTGAGGGGATGTAGATGTAGTTGAGGGAATGTAGATGTAGTTGAGGAGATGTAGATGTAGTTGAGAGATGTAGATGTAGTTGAGGAGATGTAGATGTAGTTGAGGGGATGTAGATGTAGTTGAGGGGATGTAGATGTATCGGTAGTTTAAGTGTAATTAAAGGCGAAGCATGTATCAGTAGTTTGAGTGTAACTAAAGGCAGAGGTAGTTTGAGTGTAATTAAAGGCAGAGGCATGTATCGGTAGTTTGTGTGTAATTAAAGGCTGAGGCAGAGGTAGTTTGAGTGTAGTTAAAGGCAGAGGCATGTATCGGTAGTTTGAGTGTAATTAAAGGCAGAGGCATGTATCGGTAGTTTAAGTGTAATTAAAGGCAGATGCATGTACCGGTAGTTTGAGTGTAATTAAAGGCAGAGGTACGCATCAGTAGTTTGGGTGTAATTAAAGGCAGAGGCATGTATCGGTAGTTTGAGTGTAATTAAAGGCAGAGGCATGTACCGGTAGTTTGAGTGTAATTAAAGGCAGAGGCATGTATCGGTAGTTTGAGTGTAATTAAAGGCAGAGGCATGTATCGGTAGTTTGAGTGTAATTAAAGGCAGATGCATGTATCGGTAGTTTGAGTGTAATTAAAGGCAGAGGCATGTATCGGTAGTTTGTGTGTAATTAAAGGCTGAGGCAGAGGTAGTTTGAGTGTAAGTTAAAGGCAGAGGCATGTATCGGTAGTTTGAGTGTAATTAAAGGCAGATGCATGTATCGGTAGTTTGAGTGTAATTAAAGGCAGATGTATGGGTAGTTTGAGTGTAATTAAAGGCAGAGGCATGTATCGGTAGTTTGAGTGTAATTAAAGGCAGATGTATGGGTAGTTTGAGTGTAATTAAAGGCAGAGGCATGTATCGGTAGTTTGAGTGTAATTAAAGGCAGATATATGTATTCGGTAGTTTGAGTGTAATTAAAGGCAGATATATGTATCGGTAGTTTGAGTGTAATTAAAGGCAGATGCATGTATCGGTAGTTTGAGTGTAATTAAAGGCAGATATATGTATCGGTAGTTTGAGTGTAATTAAAGGCAGATATATGTATTCGGTAGTTTGAGTGTAATTAAAGGCAGAGGCATGTACCCGTAGTTTGAGTGTAATTAAAGGCAGATGTATGGGTAGTTTGAGTGTAATTAAAGGCAGATGTATGGGTAGTTTGAGTGTAATTAAAGGCAGAGGCATGTATTGGTAGTTTAAGTGTAATTAAAGGCAGATGCATGTATCGGTAGTTTGAGTGTAATTAAAGGCAGAGGCATGTATCGGTAGTTTGAGTGTAATTAAAGGCAGATGTATGGGTAGTTTGAGTGTAATTAAAGGCAGAGGCATGTATTGGTAGTTTGAGTGTAATTAAAGGCAGATGCATGTACCGGTAGTTTGAGTGTAATTAAAGGCAGAGGCATGTATCGGTAGTTTGAGTGTAATTAAAGGCAGATGTATGTATCGGTAGTTTGAGTGTAATTAAAGGCAGAGGCATGTATTCGGTAGTTTGAGTGTAATTAAAGGCAGATGTATGTATCGGTAGTTTGAGTGTAATTAAAGGCAGAGGCATGTATCGGTAGTTTGAGTGTAATTAAAGGCAGAGGCATGTATCGGTAGTTTGAGTGTAATTAAAGGCAGATGTATGGGTAGTTTGAGTGTAATTAAAGGCAGAGGCATGTATCGGTAGTTTGAGTGTAATTAAAGGCAGATGTATGTATCGGTAGTTTGAGTGTAATTAAAGGCAGATATATGTATCGGTAGTTTGAGTGTAATTAAAGGCAGATATATGTATCGGTAGTTTGAGTGTAATTAAAGGCAGATGTATGGGTAGTTTGAGTGTAATTAAAGGCAGATATATGTATCGGTAGTTTGAGTGTAATTAAAGGCAGAGGCATGTACCGGTAGTTTGAGTGTAATTAAAGGCAGATGTATGGGTAGTTTGAGTGTAATTAAAGGCAGAGGCATGTATGGGTAGTTTGAGGCTGTAGCTCGGGGGATGCACGCATGCGCAGTGTTTTGTCCGTAGCGCGGATGGTGAATAGCAGTGAGCGCAGGCAGAGAGGCGGAGACAGAAGCGCCGCCGCTGAGGGAGGGAGAGAGGCGGAGAGGAGGAGTGGAGAGAGCCGGAGAGCCAGTCAGGTTCAGTCCTGCGCTACTTTTTGTTGAACATTTGGCTTTATTTTGCTCCTTTTAGACAGCGGAGAGAATCACAGGGCATCTCCGGAGAGCGGCTCGGGAGGACGGTGTGAGGGCTTTCAGGGGGAAAATGGCCGCGGCGGGGGCTGCGGCCTGCGGCTCGTCCGAGTCCTCGGACTGGATTTTGGTCACCGACGGGCGGCTGCGCTGCGACGAGGAGGGCCTGCGGAGCCTCTCCTACCACCCGGCCCTCAACGCCATCCTGGCCGTGACCAGCCGCGGGAGTATCAAAGTCATCGACGGCACTTCCGGGGCCATCCTGCAGGCGTCCGTGCTCCACGGTGAGAGCGCCGGGTCACGAGCTGCAGCTCGCCGACAACACCGACTCGATCCGGGGGCCTTTTTCATCCCCCCCCGTTCTTGTTGTGTCGTTAGCACGGATGCTAATCGGGCTAACACCTCGCCGAGTCCAGCCCAGTGTGAGCCGTATCCCAAACGACCGGCTTGAGGAATTCTAGTGCACTACAGAGGGCGTAGGGGGCGTGGTTGGTGTTGATACTCTCGGGTGCGCGCTGTGTAGGGTGTGCTGAGCTATTCGGGATACGGCCCGCTTGTTCTCGTAGCATGCTAGCAAGCTCGGTCATGACACGAACATTATGGGTTTCATCGGTGACTTGTTGGTTTTCGGGTTTTCTCCGCGCTTCTGTGTGTTTATATCGCCATGAAATGAAAGTAGAACGAATGTTAACAATCTTACAGTTTAGTCCCGGTTAGTTACACTTCCCAGTCTTTTCCTCACATGGCCCGCCTCCTGCGTTCTGATTGGCTGTAACAACTCGATCTCGCCTGCGATGGGTTAGATGTACGCTAAGTGTGAAATGCGAGCCAATCGTAGGAGCGGGAGGGCGGGGCTTAAGCGTGGTGTATGTTCGGCGCAGTTTGAGCGAAAGCAGTGATAGTGAATATTTATTCACTATTAAATCTCAGTAACACAACAACAACAACAATAATAATAATAATAATAATAATAATAATAATGTTCTATCTTCATTTCCATGTGATTTTCACCATCACTTCTGAAATGTGTTGATTTATAGATTTGGTGTCAATGCTAAAAGCTTTCTTAGCTAGCATGAAACCCGGCCGTCATTTTACTTCACTTATTACAAACACACACACAAGCGAATAAATAAACACACAAACACAACAATAATACATCAAAGTAATGAATAATAACACAAATCTGAGTTTGATATAAATTATCATCTTATAAACATGTATTTCCTTATTTACGGTGAATGACAGGGAGTGAGAGTGGTCACGTGACCCGGCTGCACTGCTGTATACACACTGTCCCGAATTTCTCACACACACACACACACACACACACACACACACACACACACATGCACACTTGTACACACAACTACACAATTATACACACAACTAAACACTAATACACAACTACACACTTATACACACAACTACACACTATACACAACTACACACTTATACACACAACTACACACACACTACACACTACAAATACACAATACACACAACACAAATACACACACACACACACTAAACACTTATACACACAACTACACACTAACACACTACACACTACACACAACTACACACTACACACTTACACACACTACACACACAACACTACACACTAATACATAACTACACACTTCTATACACACAACTAAACACTAATACACAACTACACACAAATACACACTTCTATACACACAACTACACACTTACACACTATACACATACACACTATAAACACTAATACACAACTACACACAAATACACACTTCTATACACACAACTACACACTTCTATACACACAACTAAACACTAACACACAACTACACACTAATACACACAACTAAACACTAATACACAACTACACACTAATATACACACACTTGTACACACAACTACACACTTATACACACACACTTATACACACAACTACACACTAATATACACACACTTGTACACACAACTACACACTAATATACACACACTTATACACACAACTACACACTTCTATATACACACACACACTTATACACACAACTACACAATAATATACAGACACTTGTACACACAACTACACACTAATATACACACACTTGTACACACAACTACACACTTCTATATATATACACACACACACACTTATACACATATATATATACACACACACACACTATATACACACAACTACACACTTATACACACACTACACACTATATACACACACGCACTTATACACACAACTAACACACTTATACACACAACTACACACATATACACACTAAACTACACACTTATACACACAACACACACACACACACTTATACACACAACTACACACTTATATACACAACTACACAATGTACACACAACTACACACTTCTGTACACACACTACACACACAATACATACACAATACACACTACACTTCTATACACACACACACGTACACACAACTACACACTAACTACACACACTATACACAATACACATACACACACACTATATACACACAACTACACATATAATATACACACACTTATACACACAACTCCACAACACACTTATACGTCTATACACAACTACACACTTATATACACAACTACACAATAATATACACACACTTGTACACACAACTACACACTAATATACACACACACACACGTCCTGTTTATATCACCAAAATGATCAAAACCATCTCCATCACCACCTCCATCATTTATATCTCCACCACCACCTCCATCATTTATATCTCCATCACCACCTCCATCATTTATATCTCCACCACCACCTCCATCATTTATATCTCCACCACCACCTCCATCATTTATATCTCCACCACCACCTCCATCATTTATATCTCCACCACCACCTCCATCATTTATATCTCCATCACCACCACCTCCATCATTTATATCTCCTCCACCACCACCTCCATCATTTATATCTCCACCACATCACCACCACCACCTCCATCATTTATATCTCCATCACCACCTCCATCATTTATATCTCCATCACCACCTCCATCATTTATATCTCCATCACCACCTCCATCATTTATATCTCCACCACCACCTCCATCATTTATATCTCCATCACCACCTCCATCATTTATATCTCCCCACCACCACCTCCATCATTTATATCTCCACCACCACCTCCATCATTTACCACCATCTCTCCACCACCACCACCACCACCACCATCATCTTATATCTCCATACCACCACCTCCATCATTTATACCTCCATCATTTATATCTCCTCCACCACCACCTCCATCATTTATATCTCCACCACCACCTCCATCATTTATATCTCCACCACCACCTCCATCATTTATATCTCCACCACCACCTCCATCATTTATATCTCCTCCACCACCACCTCCATCATTTATATCTCCATCACCACCACCTCCATCATTTATATCTCCACCACCACCTCCATCATTTATATCTCCATCACCACCTCCATCATTCATATTTATCCACCACCACCACCTCCATCATTTATATCTCCACCACCACCTCCATCATTTATATCTCCACCACCACCTCACACCACCATCATTTATATCTCCATCTCCCACCACCCCACATTTATATCTCACCACCACCTCCATCATTTATATCTCCACCACCACCACCTTCATCATTTATATCTCCACCACCACCACCTTCATCATTTATATCTCCACCACCACCACCTCCATCATTTATATCTCCACCACCACCACCTCCATCATTTATATCTCCACCACCACCACCTCCATCATTTATATCTCCACCACCACCACCTTCTCCACCTCCATCATTTATATCTCCATCACCACCACCTCCATCATTTATATCTCCACCACCACCACCTCCATCATTTATATCTCCACCACCACCTCCATCATTTATATCTCCACCACCACCTCCATCATCTCCACCACCACCTCCATCATTTATATCTCCACCACCTCCATATCTCCACCACCACCTCCATCATTTATTTCTCCACCACCACCTCCATCATTTATATCTCCACCACCACCTCCATCATTTATATCTCCACCACCACCTCCATCATTTATATCTCCACCACCACCTCCATCATTTATATCTCCACCACCTCCATCCATCCACCACCTATCGCTCCACACCACCACCTCCACATTTATATCTCCACCACCACCACCCATCATTTATATCTCCACCACCACCTCCATCATTTATATCTCCACCACCACCTCCATCATTTATATCTCCACCACCACCACCTCCATCATTTATATCTCCACCACCACCTCCATCATTTATACCACCACCACCTTCCATCATTTATATCTCCATCACCACCACCTCATCATTTATATCTCCACCACCACCTCCATCATTTATATCTCCATCCCCCACCACCTCCATCATTTATATCTCCATCACCACCACCTCCATCATTTATATCTCACCACCACCACCACCTCCATCATTTATATCTCCACCACCACCACCTCCATCATTTATATCTCCACCACCACCTCCATCATTTATATCTCCATCACCACCTCCATCATTTATATCTCCTCCACCACCACCTCCATCATTTATATCTCCACCACCACCACCTCCATCATTTATATCTCCACCACCACCTCCATCATTTATATCTCCTCCACCACCACCTCCATCATTTATATCTCCACCACCACCTCCATCATTTATATCTCCACCACCACCTCCATCATTTATATCTCCACCACCACCTCCATCATTTATATCTCCACCACCACCACCACCACCATCATTTTTATCTCCACCACCACCTCCATCATTTATTTCTCCACCACCTCCATCATTTATATCTCCCCCACCACCTCCATCATTTATATCTCCACCACCACCACCTCCATCATTTATATCTCCCCACCACCTCCATCATTTATATCTCCACCCCACCACATTTACACCTCCACCACCACCTATCTCCACCACCACCACCATCATTTATATCTCCTCCACCACCACCACCATCATTTATATCTCTCCACCACCACCTCCATCATTTATATCTCCTCCATCATTTATATCTCCACCACCACCTCCATCATTTATATCTCCTCCACCACCACCTCCATCATTTATATCTCCACCACCACCACCTCCATCATTTATATCTCCACCACCACCACCTCCATCATTTATATCTCCACCACCACCACCTCCATCATTTATATCTCCACCACCACCTCCCATCTCCTCCACCACCTCCATCATTTATATCTCCTCCACCACCTCCATCATTTATATCTCCCCCACCACCTCCATCATTTATATCTCCTCCACCACCACCTCCATCATTTATACCTCCACCACCACCTCCATCATTTATATCTCCACCACCACCTCCATCATTTATATCTCCTCCACCACCACCACCTCCATCATTTATATCTCACCACCTCCCACCACCACCTCCATCATTTATATCTCCTCCACCACCTCCATCATTTATATCTCCTCCACCACCTCCATCATTTATATCTCCTCCACCACCACCTCCATCATTTATATCTCCCACCACCTCCATCATTTATATCTCCACCACCACCACCTCCATCATTTATATCTCCACCACCACCTCCATCATTTTTATCTCCACCACCACCTCCATCATTTTTATCTCCACCACCACCTCCATCATTTTTATCTCCACCACCACCTCCATCATTTTTATCTCCACCACCACCTCCATCATTTATTTCTCCACCACCACCACCTCCATCATTTAGATCTCCACCACCAACCACCATTTATTATCTCCACCACCACCTCCATCATTTTCTCCACCAACCACCTTCATCAGGCGCCACCATCTCCACCACCACCTCCATCATTTATATCTCCACCACCACCTCCATCATTTATATCTCCACCACCACCACCTTCATCATTTATATCTCCACCACCACCACCTTCATCATTTATTCTCCACCACCACCACCACCATCATATCTCCACCACCACCACCTTCATCATGGAGATCTCCACCACCACCTCCATCATTTATTCCACCACCACCTCCAGGGATACCACCACCTCCATCATTTATATCTCCACCACCACCTCCATCATTTATATCCACCACCTCCTCCATTTATATCTCCACCACCCCTCCATCATTTATATCTCCACCACCACCTCCATCATTTATATCTCCATCACCACCACCTCCATCATTTATATCTCCACCACCACCTCCATCATTATCTTCTGTTTCTCACCCAGCACTTGCACAGAACATTGACGTGGCAGGAGTGTGTGTGTGTGTGTGTGTGTGTGTGTGTGTGTGTGTGTGTGTGTGTGTGTATGTGTGTGTATGTGTGTGTGTATATATGTGTGTGTGTGTGTGTGTATGTGTATATGTGTGTGTGTGTGTGGGTGTGTGTTAGTAAGGATTAATATTCATTTCTGCATTAACAGTGGGGTTTTATCTCATTATTCATTGATTACGCAATCAACTGATGTGGTGATTCCGGAGCGTCTCTGTAAGGGACAGTTTGGGGTAGATAAAGAAATGCGAGGGTAGTTGAGAGTAGATGAGGGTAAACATGGGTAGGTGAGGTGATGGTAATAGTGTTGTAAGAAGAATGTGAGGGTCAATGAGAGTTGTTGAGATGAGGAAGTTGAGATGTAAGTGTAGTTTTGGGTAATTGAGGATAGTGGTGAGGGTAACTGAGGGTAATTGAGGGTGGTGGTGGTGAGGTGTAATTGAGGGTGGTGGTGGTGGTGAGTGTAATTGAGGGTGGTGGTGGTGAGGGTAATTGAGGGTAACTGAGGGCGGTGGTGGGGGTAATTGAGGGTAACTGAGTGTAATTGAGGGTGGTGGTGAGTGTAACTGAGGGTAATTGAGGGTGGTGGTGAGTGTAATTGAGGGTGGTGGTGAGGGTAACTGAGTGTAATTGAGGGTGGTGGTGGTGAAGGTAATTGAGGGGGTGGTGGTGAGGGTAATTGAGGGTGGTAGTGAGTGTAATTGAGGGTGGTGGGGGTGAGGGTAACTGTGGGGTTGGTGGTGAGTGTAATTGAGGGTAACTGAGGGTGGTGATAGTGAGGGTAACTGAGTGTAATTGAGGGTGGTGGTGGTGGTGAGTGTAATTGAGGGTCATTGAGGGTAATTGAGGGTGGTGGTGAGTGTAATTGAGGGTGGTGGTGGTGTGGGTAAATGTGGGGGTGGTGGTGAGTGTAATTGAGGGTGGTGGTGGTGGTGAGTGTAATTAAGTGGTGAGGGTGAGGGTAAATGTGGGGGTGGTGGTGAGTGTAATTGAGGGTCATTGAGGGTAATTGAGTGGTGGTGTAAATGTGGGGGTGGTGGTGAGTGTAATTGAGGGTGGTGGTGAGGGTAAGGGTGGTGGTGGTGATGTGGGGGTGGTGGTGAGTGTAATGGTGAGGGTAACTGAGGTCGGTGGTGGTGAGTGTAATTGAGGGTGGTGGTGAGTGTAATTGAGGGTGGTGGTGGTGGTGAGTGTAATTGAGGGTGGTGGTGGTGGGTAAATGTGGGGGTGGTGGTGAGGGTAATTGAGGGTCATTGAGGGTAATTGAGGGTGGTGGTGAGTGTAATTGAGGGTGGTGGTGAGTGTATTGAGTGTAATTGAGGGTGGTGGTGAGTGTAACTGAGGGTGGTGGTGGTGAGTGTAATTGAGGGTGGTGGGGTGGTGGTGAGTGTAATTGAGGGTGGTGGTGGGTGTAATTGAGGGTAATTGAGGGTGGTGGTGAGTGTAATTGAGGGTAATTGAGGGTGGTGGTGAGTGTAATTGAGGGTGGTGGTGAGTGTAACTGAGGGTGGTGGTGGTGAGGGTAATTGAGGGTGGTGGTGGTGTAGTGTGAGGGTGGTGGTGAGTGTAATTGAGGGTCATTGAGGGTAATTGAGGGTGGTGGTGAGTGTAATTGAGGGTGGTGGTGGGGTAATTGAGGGTGGTGGTGAGTGTAACTGAGGTGTCCCCTGAGGGGGTGGTGGTGGGTCTATTGAGGGTGGTGGTGGTGGTGAGTGTAATTGAGGGTGGTGGTGGTGGTGAGTGTGGTGAGGGCGGTGGTGGTGGGGGGTTTGGGGTGGTGGTGGTCCTTGAGGGGTGGTGTGTGAGGGTGGTGGTGGTAGTGTCCCTGCGGTTCCTATGGGGTGTTGTGGGTAAATGTGGGGGTGGTGGTGAGGGTAATTGAGGGTGTGGGGGTGGTAGTGAGTAACGTTTGTTGTGAGTGATGCACTAGTGGAGTTGAAAGTTCAGGATAACGTTGACGTGGTGCGTCCGATCGTATCGCAGTTGCCATCTTGTTTTTCGCTCTCGTTACCATGACGACAAAGCAGCCAGGAGTTTTGATTGTAGTCAGGTGTGTTACAGGTCATGATGTGGTACACTGGGACCGGCGACGGCGGCGATACTGATCAGGTCGCGCGGGTCTGCCGTGACATGGTTTAAATAAATGACTATTTGTTTACAATATAAATAGTGTTATTGTAAAAGAGTGAAAGTGAATATAAGTGTAATGTGAGAGGAGTAAACCCCCACAGTGACATGCTGTTAGAGGAAACTAATCCCCCCCCTGTTATAGGTCATTAATCAGGAGTGGGCGTGGCTCAGCGTAAAGCACCGCCGCACTGCAGACCATCAGATTCTACAAGTGTGTGTGTGTGTGTGTGTGTGTGTGTGTGTTGATGTAATCAATAGTGTGCGGTGTGATTGAAGTGGTGTGTCAGGGGTTATTAAAGGTCGTCTCTCTCTCTCTCTCTCTCTCTCTGGATAGTGTATCAGTAGAGTGAGTATCTTCTCTGGTTCCTTCTCCATGGAGCCTGCTGAGGAACCGAGCGGAGAACGTCATCTCTCAGGGTTTAGATGGAGATAATCAATGCGTGACTCGTGGCGTTATGGTGCACTACTACAGAGAGTTATTATTTATCTTCACTATTAATTCACGTATTAGTGTTATTGAGCTGCGGAGTATAGAAGCGTTTAACCCAGCGCTGTAGACGTGGTGAATATGGTACCTAACGTTGAGCCGCCTCAAGTTAGAGGTGTGAAAAGAAGAGCTGCGTCGCGTAGAGGGGTGAAAAGAAGAGCTGCGTCGCGTCGAGGGGTGAAAAGAAGAGCTGCGTCGCGTCGAGGGGTGAAAAGAAGAGCTGCGTCGCGTAGAGGGGGGGAAAGAAGAGCTGCGTCGCGTAGATGATGGATGATGATGATGATGTAGATGATGATGATGATGATGATGATGATGATGTAGATGGATGATGATGATGATGTAGATGGATGATGAGATATGTATAGGGATAGGAGGATTATGTAGAGGGATGAATGATGATGATGATGTAGATGGATATGATGATGAATGATGTAAGGGATGATATGATTGATGATTGATGTTAAGGGATGATCTGAAGACTGTAATGGATTATGATGATGAGATATGATGTAGAGGGATGATGATGATGATGTAGATGGATGATGATGATGATGTAGAGGGATGATGATGATGATGATGATAGATAGATAGGTGATGATGATGATGATAGATAGGTGATGATGATGATAGATGGGTGATGATGATGAATATGGATGATGAGGAGTATGATGTCGAGGGATGATGATGATGAGGATGAGGATGAAGACTAAAAGTGATGATGATGATGATGATGATGATGATATATTATAATAGTGATGATGATGATGATGATAATGATGAATTAGATGACTGATGATCTGGTGATGATGATGATGTAGATGGATGATGATGATGATGATGTAGATGGATGATGATGATGTAGATGGATGGATGATGATGATATTATGATGATGATGATATATGATGTATGATGATATATGATAGAGGTGTATGATGAGATGTAGATGGCAGACTGATGGAGAGGAGATGTAGATGCTGATATGGAGAGGGAGGATGATGATGATGATGTGTATGATGTGTATGATGATGAAGATGAAGATGAAGATGATTTTGTTGATGATGATGATGATGATGTAGATGGATGATGATGATGTAGATGGATGGATGATGATGATGATGTAGATGGATGATGATGATGATGATGAAGATGAAGATGAAGATGATGAAGATGATGAGGATGATGATGTGTATGATGATGATGATGAAGATGAAGATGAAGATGATTTTGTTGATGATGATGATGATGATGTAGATGAATGATGATGATGTAGATGGATGGATGATGATGATGATGATGATAGTGGATGATGATGATGTGAGGTAATGGATGAGATGATGATGATGAATGAGTAATGGTATGATGTAAATGGATAATGATGATGATATGATGATGATGTAGAGGAGATATGATGTAATGGAGGGGATGTATGATGAGGATGTAGAGGGATGATGAGGATGTAGAGGGATGCTGAATGAGAATGAAATGATGATTGATGATGAGATGATATGTCGAGAATGATGATGATGGATAATGGATGGATGATGATGATGATGATGTAATGGATGATAATGATGTAGAGGATATGATGAAGCATGAGGATTGAATGGATGTAGAGGATGATGATGATGGTGTGGATGTGATGATGATGATGATGGTGGTGATATTAGTAATGATGATTGATGATTGATGATGATGATGATGATGATATGAGGATGATGATGATGATATGATGTACATGGAGGTGAATTTGATGAGCTGTGATGGTGTGATGATGGTGTGATGGTGTGATGATGATGATGGTGAGATGATGATGAGATGATGATGAGATTATGATGAGATGATGATGAGATGATGATGATGATAATGATGATGAAGAAGAAGATGATGATGATGATGATATGATGATTATGATTGTGATGATGATGGTGATGATTGTGATGAGGATGATGATGATGATGATGATGATGTATGATTTTCTGTATACGCATGTAAGGATAAACGACTGAATCCTCTCGTCTAAACAAAACACACTTTTCACCTTCATGTGCGAATTTAACATTGTTGGAAATGGCCTTATAACCCCTTCCTGATGATCTTGGCAGATGCACACACACACACACACACCCACACCCACACCCTCACACACACACACACACCCTCACACACACACACACACACACACACCCACCCACACCCACCCACCACACCCACACACACAC
>JACRUU010000001.1:1119715-1122215 GCA_030449085.1 Kryptopterus vitreolus
CAACCATGCTTCACAGAATTATGTAAAAAATAAACTCATGAAACAGGCAGGACAAAAATGATGGTACCCCTAACTAATTTTTGTTGCGCAACCTTTTGAGGCAATCATGCAATCAAACGCTTCCTGAACTGTCAATGAGACATCTGCACCTCTCAGCAGTATTTTGGCCCACTCCTCATGAGCAAATGCTCCAGTTGTGTCCGGTTTGAAGGTGCCTTTTCCAGACTGCATGTGGCAGTCCTTCCAAAGATGCTCAATAGGATTGTGGTCAGGGCTCATAGACGGCCACTTTAGAATAGTCCAATTTTTTCCTCTTAGCCATTCTTGGGTGTTTTTAGCTGTGTGTTTTGGGTCATTGTCCTGTTGCAAGACCCATGACCTGCGACTGAGACCAAGCTTTCTGACACTGGCTAGTACATTTCTCTCTAGAATTCCTTGATAGTCTTGAGATTTCATTGTACCATGCACAGATTCAAGACACCCTGTGCCGGACGCAGCAAAGCAGCCCCAGAACATAACAGAGCCTCCTCCATGTTTCACAGTAGGGACAGTTTTCTTTTCTTGATATGCTTCATTTTTTTCGTCTGTGAACATACAGCTGATGTCCTTGGCAAAAACTTCGATTTTTGTCTCATCTGTCCACAGGACATTCTCCCAGAAGCTTTGTGGCTTGTCAACATGTAGTTTGGCATATTCCAGTCTTGCTTTTTTATGATTCGTTTTCAACAATGGTGTCCTCCTTGGTCGTCTCCCATGTAGTCCACTTTGGCTCAACAACGACGGATGGTGCGATTGACACTGATGTTCCTTGAGCATGAAGTTCACCTTGAATCTCTTTAGAAGTCTTTCTAGGCTCTTTTGTTACCATTCGGATTATCCGTCTCTTAGATTTGTCATCAATTTTCCTCCTGCGGCCACGTTCCAGGGAGGTTGGCTACAGTCCCATGGATCTTAAACTTCTGAATAATATGTGCAACTGTACTCACAGGAACATCTAGTTGCTTGGAGATGGTCTTATAGCCGTTACCTTTAACATGCTTGTCTATAATTTTCTTTCTGATCTCTTGAGACAGCTCTTTCCTTTGCTTCCTCTGGTCCATGTCGGTGTGGTACACACCATATCACCAAACAACAACAGTGATTACCTGGAGCCATATATATAGGCCCAATGGCTGATTACAAGGTTGTAGACACCTGTGATGCTAATTAGTGGACACACCTTCAATTAACATGTCCCTTTGGTCACATTATTTTCTGTGTTTTCTAGGGGTACCATCATTTTTGTCCTGCCTGTTTCATGAGTTTATTTTTTTACATAATTCTGTTGAAGCATGGTTGAAAAACAATGTCTGACTTTCATTGGTTAACATTTATAGAATTTTTATTTATATACTTTTGTCAATTAAGTTATTTCTGTGACCATTGTGACTTTTTCTTCATTGACCAAAGGGTACCAACAATTTGTCACGTCTGTATTACCCTAAAACACGACACCCACACCTATATACACACATGCATTACACACAACGCATACACACACACAACTCAAAACGAAAATAACATCAGCATCAACCACTAACTGACTTCAAAGAGAAAATAAGTGTGTGTGTGTGTGTGTGTGTGTGTGTGTGTGTGTGTGTGTGTGTGTGTGTGTGTGTGTGTGTGTGTTAGTTGTGTGTGTGAGTATGTGGTGTGAGTATGCTGGGAGTCTCACCCCAGGTTACAGAAGCTCTAAATGTGGAGTAATGACGCAAAAAGAACAGCACACACACACACGCTCAACACACACACACACACACACACACACACAGAAGAAATGTCATATTTTTTTGTGTTGTGTTGTGTGGTGTGTGTGTGTGTGGTGGTGTGTGTATTTGGCCTCAGATTAGTGAAGCGGGCATCTTTGCTCCTTTTATATCTCAAGTTCTCCAGGGTGTGGTCAGGACATGCAAGGACATACACACAATGCTGCGAGTGAAAAGTGGTGTTGTGTGTGTGTGTGTGTGTGTGTGAGTGGTGTGTATTTGTGTCAAAAGTAAATAGACACTGTTGATTAGAGAGAGATAGAGGGGAGAGACTGAGGGAAAGACCGACAGGAGAAGGAGAGAGAGAAAGAAGAAAAAAGGCAGTAAAGAGAAGGAGAACAGAGGACAGATGGAGAGAGAGAGAGAGATATTAGCTCTTGGCATGTGTGTTCTCCCTCTCTTTTTTGCTATAACACAGCTGTGTGTGTGTGCGTGTGTGTGTGTGTGTGTGTGTGTGTGTGTGGGTATCTGTGTGATGTATTGTATCCTGCAACACACACACACACACACACCACAAAATCATGTTTGTGTCTCCAACCTATTCATGTCCCAGAAAGTGTGTGTGTGTGTGTGTGTGTGGGGTGTGTGGTTCTTGGTGGAAGCTTGTGGTATGTAGACTCATTAATGCACCTTTGTACACTTATTTTATTCCTGATTAATAGGAAATACACACAGTACACACACTGTACCAAAAC
>JACRUU010000001.1:1142215-1144715 GCA_030449085.1 Kryptopterus vitreolus
GGGAGAGAGAGAGTGCAAGTGATGTATGTAATGTTCATATGAAGGAAGAAGAGAATAAAGAGATGACATCATGGTTGAATAAGATGTATATAATATAATATATAATATAATGTGTTTGTGACTCTGACTCGAGTCGTTTTGGTCTCAGACGTGTTTCGAAGCAGGAACATGAAATTTCCCTCAGAACCTGGAAACTCCTTCCTGCAGGAACATCTGGAGTAGAAGATCACTATTAACCATGAAGGAATGTGAACTCTGACCCCGTCACCTTCTCACCTCCATCACACACTCGCATCTCACTACATGTACACACAGTACACACACTCGTATCTCACTACATGTACACACAGTCACACTCTTACTACATGTACACACTCAGTATCTCACTACATGTACACACAGTCTCACTACATGTACACACAGTACACACACTCGTATCTCACTACATGTACACACACACACTCGTACACACTCACACACTCGTACACACACTCGTACACACATCGTATCTCACTACATGTACACACATCTCACTACATGTACACACAGTCACACTCTATCTCACTACATGTACACACTCTCACTACATGTACACACTCGTATCTCACACACATCAGTACACACACTCGTATCTCACTACATGTACACACAGTACACACTCGTATCTCACCACATGTACACACAGTACACACTCGTATCTCACTACATGTACACACAGTATCACACACTCACTCACATGTACACACATCTCACATGTACACACACTCGTATCACACTATGTACTGCACACTCACTCGTACACTCTCACTACATGTACACACACAGTACACACTCGTACACACATGTACACACTCGTACTCACACACTACACACTCTCACTACACCACACACACAGTGTACTCACACAGTACACACAGTCACTCGTATCTCACTACATGTACACACAGTACACACACACTCGTACACTATCTCACTACATGTACACACAGTACACACACTCACTCGTACACACTCTCACACACATGTACACACAGTACACACTCGTATCTCACTACATGTACACACAGTACACACTCGTATCTCACTACATGTACACACAGTCACTACATGTACACACAGTCTCACACATGTACACACAGTACACACAGTACTCACACTCGTATCTCACTACATGTACACACAGTACACACACTCGTATCTCACTACATGTACACACAGTACACACACACACTCGTATCTCACTACATGTACACACAGTACACACATCTCACACATGTACACACAGTATCTCACTACATGTACACACAGTACACACTCGTATCTCACTACATGTACACACAGTACACACTCGTATCTCACTACATGTACACACAGTACACACTCGTATCTCACTACATGTACACACAGTACACACTCATATCTCACAACATACAAACACACCTCGTACACACAGTCACACTCACTACATGTACACACTCGTATCTCACTACATGTACACACAGTACACACTCACACCGTATCTCACTACATGTACACACAGTACACACACTCATATCTCACTACATGTACACACAGTACACACTCGTACTCACTACATGTACACTCGTATCTCACTACATGTACACACAGTACACACACTCGTTATCTCACTACATGTACACACAGTACACACTCACTCACTCGTACACACTCGTATCTCACTACACACATCACACTCGTACACTACATGTACACACAGTACACACTCATATCACTACATGTCACTACATGTACACACAGTACACACTCTTATCTCACTACATCTCACTACATGTACACACAGTACACACTCTTATATCTCACTACATGCACACACAGTACACACAGTACACACTCACTCACTACATGTACACACATCACACACTCGTATCTCACTACATGTACACACAGTACACACACTCGTATCTCACTACATGTACACACAGTACACACACTCGTATCTCACTACATGTACACACAGTACACACACTCGTATCTCACTACATGTACACACAGTACACACTCACACACTCACACTCGTATCTCACTACATGTACACACATGTACACACAGTACACACTCGTTATCTCACTACATGTACACACAGTACACACTCACACAGTTATCTCACTACATGTACACACAGTACACACAGTCACACTCGTATCTCACACTCGTACATGTACACACAGTACACACTCATTATCTCACTACATGTACACACAGTACACACTCACACTATCTCATCTCACACTACATGTACACACAGTACACACTCTTATCTCACTACATGTATCTCACTCACACATGTACACACATCTCACTACATGTACACACTCATATCTCACTACATGTACACACAGTACACACACTCATATCTCACTACATGTACACACAGTACACACAGTCACACACTCGTATCTCACTACATGTACACACAGTACACACTCGTATCTCACTACATGTACACACTCGTATCTCA
>JACRUU010000001.1:1154715-1157215 GCA_030449085.1 Kryptopterus vitreolus
ATAATAAACAGTGTTATAATAAAGCAGTGTTATAATAAAAAGTGTTAACAGTGTTATAATAAACAGTGTTATAAAAAACAGTAATGTTATAATAAACAGTGTTATAATAAAGCAGTGTTATAATAAAGGAGTGTTATAATAAAGCAGTGTTATAATAAACAGTGTTATAATAAACAGTGTTATAATAAACAGTGTTATAATAAACAGTGTTATAATAAACAGTGTTATAATAAACAGTGTTATAATAAACAGTGTTATAATAAACAGTGTTATAATAAAAAGTGTTATAATAAAGCAGTGTTATAATAAAAACAGTGTTATAATAAACAGTGTTATAAAAAACAGTGTTATAATAAACAGTGTTATAAAAGTGTTAACAGTGTTAAAATAATCAGTGTTATAATAAACAGTGTTATAAAAAACAGTGTTATAATAAACAGTGTTATAAAAAACAGTGTTATAATAAACAGTGTTATAATAAAACAGTGTTATAATAAACAGTGTTATAATAAACAGTGTTATAATAAAGCAGTGTTATAATAAACAGTGTTATAATAAACAGTGTTATAATAAAAGTGTTATAAGTAAAGCAGTGTTATAAACAGTGTTAAATAAACAGTGTTATAATAAACAGTGTTATAATAAACAGTGTTATAATAAACAGTGTTATAATAAAGTGTTATAATAAAGTGTTATAATAAAGTAAAGCAGTGTTATAATAAAGGAGTGTTATAATAAAGTGTTATAAAAAACAGTGTTATAATAAACAGGTTAGTGTTATAATAAAGCAGTGTTATAATAAAGCAGTGTTATAATAAAGCAGTGTTATAATAAACAGTGTTATAATAAACAGTGTTATAATAAACAGTGTTATAATAAAGCAGTGTTATAATAAACAGTGTTATAATAAAACAGTGTTATAATAAACAGTGTTAGTGTTATAATAAAAAGTGTTATAATAAACAGTGTTATAATAAACAGTGTTATAATAAAGCAGTGTTATAATAAAGTGTTATAATGTTAAATAAACAGTGTTATAATAAACAGTGTTATAATAAAAAGTGTTATAATAAACAGTGTTATAATAAACAGTGTTATAAAAAACAGTGTTATAATAAACAGTGTTATAACAGTGTTAATAAACAGTAAATAAAGTTATAAAGTGCAAAAAGTAAAAAGTGTTATAATAAACAGTGTTATAATAAACAGTGTTATAATAAACAGTGTTATAATAAACAGTGTTATAATAAAGCAGTGTTATAATAAAGCAGTGTTATAATAAAGCAGTGTTATAATAAAGCAGTGTTATAATAAAGGAGTGTTATAATAAAGTGTTATAATAAACAGTGTTATAATAAAGGTGTTAGTGTTATAATAAAGTGTTAAAAAAACAGTGTTATAATAAAGGAGTGTTATAATAAAGCAGTGTTATAATAAACAGTGTTAGTGTTATAATAAAGCAGTGTTATAATAAAGGAGTGTTATAATAAAAAGCAGTGTTATAATAAAAAGTGTTATAATAAAGTGTTATAATAATCAGTGTTATAATAAAGCAGTGTTATAATAAAGTGTTAAATAAACAGTGTTATAATAAAAAGTGTTATAATAAAGCAGTGTTATAAAAAACAGTGTTATAATAAACAGTGTTATAATAAAGCAGTGTTATAATAAACAGTGTTATAATAAAGTGTTATAATAAAACAGTGTTATAATAAACAGTAAACAGTGTTATAATAAAGCAGTGTTATAATAAACAGTGTTATAATAAAGCAGTGTTATAATAAAGTGTTAAGTGTTATAATAAAAAAAACAGTGTTATAATAAACAGTGTTATAATAAACAGTGTTATAATGTTAAATAAACAGTGTTATAATAAAGCAGTGTTAAATAAAAAGTGTTATAATAAACAGTGTTATAATAAACAGTGTTATAAAAACAGTGTTAAATAAACAGTGTTATAATAAACAGTGTTATAATAAACAGTGTTATAATAAAGTGTTATAAAAAACAGTGTTATAATAAACAGTGTTATAATAAAGCAGTGTTATAATAAACAGTGTTATAATAAAGCAGTGTTATAATAAACAGTGTTATAATAAACAGTGTTATAATAAACAGTTATAATAAACAGTGTTATAATAAAAGTGTTATAATAAAACAGTGTTATAATAAACAGTGTTATAAAAAAACAGTTTTATAATAAACAGTTATAATAAACAGTGTTATAAAAGTGTTAACAGTGTTATAATAAACAGTGTTATAATAAAGCAGTGTTTTAATAAACAGTGTTATAATAAAGTGTTATAATAAACAGTTTTATAATAAACAGTTTATAATAAAGCAGTGTTTTAATAAACAGTGTTATAATAAACAGTTTTATAATAAACAGTTATAATAAAGCAGTGTTATAATAAAGTGTTATAATAAACAGTGTTATAATAAACAGTGTTATAATAAACAGTGTTATAATAAACAGTGTTATAATAAAGTGTTATAATAA
>JACRUU010000001.1:1162215-1177215 GCA_030449085.1 Kryptopterus vitreolus
CACTGTAACTATAATACACTTTATTTACCTCACTGTAACTATAATACACTTTATTTACCTCACTGTAACTATAATACACTTTATTTACCTCACTGTAACTATAATACAATTTATTTACCTCACTGTAACTATAATACACTTTATTTACCTCACTGTAAATATCATACACTTTATTTACCTCACTGTTTAATAATAAAATCTAATAATAACTTCACGGAGACACGCCCCTTTTTATATAAGCTCCTCCCCGAGGCGCTTAACTCGTACATAACTTCGGAATATCGCTGAAGTCAGGAGTTCCGTCTGAGCGGAGATAGAACATAAGAGCAGAATGTGGGCTTCAGCAGGGAATCCAAGAGACATTATGATAGTGTGTGTGTGTGTGTGTGTGTGTGTGTGTGTGTATGCGTGTGTGTATATGTGTGGGTGTGTGTGAAGGATTGTTTAATTCACCAAGTGCGACCAACTGATTAGTTTCATCAGTCATGACACTCAGCAGAGAGACCAAACATGCATTTACACACACACACACACACACACACACACACACACACACAGAGTAAGAAAAGGGTTGTAATATATGGCTGCTGCAGTCTGTGTGTTTATTAGTCCCGGCACGTAGTGCTGAGAGAGCAGGAAACAGCCGAAAGCTTTAGTCACACCCCCCTTTTATTCCTCTCTTTTCTTCTTTGTCGTTTTCATCCTGACACCACATCTTTCCGTTATCCTGTCTGTCCATCATTCAGATGACTAAAATCACCTGCATGTAGTTCACACCCCCACGAGATTGCTATGTTTTTTTTACTAAAAGGGTCAGAGACTGCTTTTTCCCCCAACATGTGTAAACCTTTAAACACGGGAGAACCCTGATCATTACCCTGTTATTAAAAGATTTATATTTTACACCATGCTACAATAGAGGATTATCTTACACTTCTCTTATCTCCATTATTATTGAAATACTGCAGCACAAAATGACAGACTTAAAGCGTGGACTCCAAACAAGATCGGGCTTCGGAACATTTGTAGACATGTTATTTTTGGAAAATGTTAAATTATTTTCAAATCCAGAAACTTTCTCGATATTACTTTTGTGCACCTTGTACGCTGTAATTGTGAAACTATTCAATTCAAGCATTCATTTTTAACCCTAACTCACAGTAACAATAGTCAGAAGGCAGTGTAGGTGTATAATTGTGAGATTTGGCACTTTCAGATCTGTAATTGTTTTGAAGTGGTTGGAAGTCTGAGATCTGTGAACGTTGACGGATCTCCCGCAGGGGATCGTGGGACGCGGTCCTCGTTGCCACAACGCCCACATTACCGTTAGCAGCGATAGCGGACCGTCTGGTCGAGAGTCGGCCCAGGATCACCATGGTAATGCCATGGAGACGGTGATGATAAATGAGAAAGGAAGCAACAGATTGGAAATGCTGGTGTTGTGAAACAGACTGCAGATTTTATTGCCTGTTCGTGGTTCTTCTGTCCTCTCTACTCATAATATAATCATTATAGCCTGTATAATACACTTTATTTACCTCAGTATCTTTAATACGCATTACTCCCCCGGTGTAACTATAATGCACTTTATTTACCTCACTGTAACTTTCATACTCTTTATTTAACTCACTGTACACTATAATACACTTTATTTACCGCAGTGTAAATATCATACACTTTATTTACCTCAGTGTAACTATAATACACTTTATTTAACTCACTGTACACTATAATACACTTTATTTACCTCAGTGTAACAATAAAAACACTTTATTTACCTCACTGTAACTATAATACATTTTATTTACCTCAGTGTAACTATAATACACTTTATTTACCTCAGTGTAACTATAATACACTTTATTTAACTCACTGTAATTATAAAACACTTTATTTACCTCAGTGTAACAATAAAAACACTATTTACCTACACTTTATTTACCTTTATTTACACTGTGTAACTATAATACACTTTATTTAACTCACTGTAACTATAATACTCTTTATTTACCTCACTGTAACTATAATAATCTTTATTTACCTCAGTTTAACTATAATACACTTTATTTACCTCACTGTAATTATAAAACACTTTATTAACCTCAGTTTAACTATAAAAACAATTTATTTACCTCACTGTAATTATAAAACACATTTATTTACCTCACTGTAACTATAATACTCTTTATTTACCTCAGTTTAACTATAATACACTTTATTTACCTCACTGCAACTATAATACACTTTATTTACCTCACTAACTATAATACACTTTATTTACTTTATTTATTTAATTGTAACCATAATGCACGTAATTTACCTCATTGTAACTATAATACACTTTAATTACCTCATTGTAACTATAATACACTTTATTTACCTCACTGTAACTATAATACACTTTATTTACCTCACTGTAACAACTATAATACACTTTATTTACCTCACTGTAACTATAATACACTTTATTTACCTCACTGTAACTATAATACACTTTATTTACCTCAGTTTAACTATAATACACTTTATTTACCTCACTGCAACTATAATACACTTTATTTACCTCACGTAACCTCTTTATTTATTTAATTGTAACTATAATACACTTTATTTACCTCACTGTAACTATAATACTCTTTATTTACCTCACTGTAATTATAATACACTTTATTTACCTCACTGTAACTATAATACACTTTATTTACCTCACTGTAACTATAATACTCTTTATTTACCTCACTGTAACTATAATACACTTTATTTACCTCACTGTAACTATAATACAATTTATTTACCTCACTGTAACTATAATACAATTTATTTACCTCACTGTAACTATAATACAATTTATTTACCTCACTGTAACTATAATACAATTTATTTACCTCACTGTAACTATAATACAATTTATTTACCTCACTGTAACTATAATACAATTTATTTACCTCACTGTAACTATAATACACTTTATTTACCTCACTGTAACTATAATACACTTTATTTACCTCACTGTAACTATAATACACTTTATTTACCTCACTGTAACTATAATACACTTTATTTACCTCACTGTAACTATAATACTTTATTTACTTTATTTACCTTTATTTACCTCACTGTAACTATAATACACTTTATTTACCTCACTGTAACTATAATACACTTTATTTACAATCGTCATAATCAAGAAGTGGTAACTTTTTAAAGTAAATGTTTATTTGTATATATAAGTGCGAGAGACCGGTCCGAGTCTGTGGTTGTGCGCATGTTATTTGGCCACTAGAGGGCAGAATTCACACTTCCTGCACCTTCTACACTTTTTCCGTTTGTTCTTCCTCCAGACACCTTCGCCAGTAAAGTGGCCGCGACCCAGGACCAGTACGCCGACGCCTCTATCGGGAACGTGACGGGCAGCAACGCCGTCAACGTGTTCCTGGGCATCGGTGTGGCGTGGTCCATCGCCGCCATCTTCCACCAGTCGAAGGGGCGCGAGTTCCACGTGGAGCCGGGAAACCTGGCCTTCTCCGTCACGCTCTTCACCATCTTCGCCTTCATTTGCGTGGCTACGCTAATGTACCGGCGCCGACCCGACATCGGAGGCGAGCTGGGAGGCCCGAGGACTGCCAAAGCGCTCACCACCATGCTCTTTGTCAGCCTGTGGCTGATCTACATCCTGTTCTCCTCACTCGAGGCTTACTGCCACATCAAGGGCTTCTAAACACACACACACACACACACACACACCAATATCAATGCAGATATGTGCGCTCTCTCACACACACACACACACACACACACACACACACACACAAAGGTATGAGTAAGGACAGATGCTAACATGATACATGAGGATACAGGACTCGGATCATTTCCTTATTTTCCCGTTTTAGTTAAGATGTAGATAAAGGAATGAGGAACTTTACTAAACTCTGCTAATAAGTTTTATTTCTTTTTTTTTTAATTATTATTTCTTTCGTTTCTGTTTTTTAAATGACTGAACACTAACGAGAAGGAACGGAGGAGAAACCGAGCTTTAATATGCTGTAAAACGTATTTATTTCCTCTGCTACGTCACATTCCTCGTTCAATGCTAATCTGATTGGACGCTTGCAGGCCAGTGAAGGCTCCCCATTGGCTCGGGTGGGGGGGGGAGGGGCGGGGTCTGAAAATTGACAGGATGTGATTTTAGTGGAGAATAATGTCTAGAAATAAAATGAAACACTTGATAAACTTGAGGATATGCCAGGACTAAAACACTTGTACACGAGGCCAGCTTCCAGGAAACGCTGGATTTGAGAGAATTCTGGGAATTGTCATTTCCGACGGCTGTATTTTTATTCGGAAGCGTGCACTATTCCGCTCTTTTTGCGGCCTTTACGGTCTTTTCCAAGCCATTTCCTGCAGCCAAATCTCTCTGGATAAAGAACTACGTTAGCCGTGAAATATTACGTGGATTTTTTTACATACAGGTTGGGATTTAGAGAGCATCTTTTAGCTGTTAAACGAAAAAAAAAAACAATGTCTTGCCTACTGGAACAGGATTTGGCGTTTAAAATTAGCATGGTAAGCGCATGCAGTGTTATTGCTAACGACTAGCAAAACTTTATTCACCTATTCACTACGATAATTCTGAGAGTAAGTCTGATTGTAACTTCGTGTGAATGTAAAATAGAAAAACAAAAAAAAAAACATTTACGAGCTACTAAATAATATAGCGTACAAATATTTATTAACTGCTGTAAGAAACCAATCAGAAAACCGCTGGAGCAAAAAAACTCATCGTGATTCGCAAAGCGTTCCGTTTATTTCCTGCGTTAAATTTGTTGCTGGTTCTTGAGAATAATTCAGTACGGTCGGCGAATGACGGCTCGTGAGACACGTTTCGTTCGTGCGCCGTTGTTTTTCGTTCCAGACGGAGTCGTTGAGTCATTCCTTTCGTTTAGTTGCTGCTGATCGACTTCACCGAAGCCGATTTTCCCTGTTTTTGTTGTATTTTTATTCATCAGTGTTGATAAATGTCACGTATCAGTCGTACATGAAACTGCAAGTCCTGAAATAGGACCCTGACTCACCGTCAGCTAGCTTCTGTATTCGCTGCGTTTATGCGTGAGACTCGGCAGCGTCCAATCGGTGAGCTCGCCCCACTCCGACGCCCCGTTCAATCCAAATTCAGACCATGCTAGATTAGTGTGTTATTAGCATGTCTTTTCTGCCCGAGTTTACACGGATGACTGTTAGACACACACACATACACACACACACACACACAAACACACACAGTTCCCACGCAGTACACACAGCTGCCGTTTAACACGGTTCATAAACAAGCTAACCCATGCTAAAGATGTACATATCATTGTAGCTTAAATCTATCTCACACACACACACACACACACACAGTGGAGTTTACGAGGGCATGTTCTCCCTCCAGTCCTGCTGAGATTATATATAAGTAAGGCGGATAACTACTTTAGAAGATTAGCATGGTTTTAGACAAAGACGCTCGATTTAAACTCGTAGATTAGCATTGGATACGACACAGAACGTAGCTAGCATTCTTTTTTTTTTAAAGCTTTCTGATTAAAAGTAAACACAGAGATACTCTTTTATCCTTAGAGTTTTCACGTTAACCCTCGAGTAGAGTAGAGTGAAGCGTAGCCGAGTCACGCTAGCAGTTAATCCTCAGTTAATACCGTTAGATTTGGGCTGGATGCTAATCGTAGTGTAGCTTTGATTAAAACACAAAATAGCCGGAAATTATGAGGCGAAATGTTTCTACACTTCTAGCGAAACAGCCGGGTTTTCTATTCGATGCAAAAGATTTTGTTTGTTTGGTGTTCTTTTTTTACGGAAAGTAACGAATTAACGCGTATTAAAAAGTTTGGAATAAACGCCCTCGGAAACTTTCGTACCAGAATTTATACAAATTATATACAAGTCTAGAATTAAGAGCTAATTGTTGGTGAGCGAGCGTAGGTGTGTGTTTGTGTGTGTGTGTGTGTGTGTGTGTGTGTGTGTGTGTGTGTGTCTGAGCTGAAGCTGACTCTTCTTTCATTTTGATTTCAAGTTTTATTTCATTTTTGCTTAATTCAGGAATATAAACTGTTCCGTGAAATTTCTTTATGGAGAAGAACAACATGGACGGTGTTACAATACAAGGGAAACAAAACACACACACACACACACGCACACACACGTATAAAACATACCCACAAATCAAACACAAACACAATTAAAAAAAGGACAAAGACTCGGACCCTTGATATTCGGTGAAAACAATAAAGAGAAAGAAATAAAAAGTAAGAAGGTGATGAAGAAGAGGAAGAAGAGGACGAAGAGGAAGAAGGAAGAAGAGGACGGTGGACGCGTGTGAATTACAGCCATACTCTGCCGCAATGGACTTCTTGTGGGCGTGGCCTCCTGCTGATCGCGGCATGTGTCTCAAAATGTGTCTGCGTATGTGTGTGTGTGTGTGTGTGTGTGTGTGTGTGTGTGTGTGTGTGTGGTCTCGGTCGGTCGGACGCGTCTGTCTGCAGTGTATTGTTAATTCCCGCTCCTGAAACACAGCAGTGTCAGGTTTATAAACACGAGTGCACTTGCAAAAACGAGCGAATCATTTTATCTACTGATGCTAAATAACATTAACGCTAACGAACGTTAACATCGTTAATCAAAATTTAACGCTATAACTCCCCAAAGCGCAGGACATGTTCGCGTAGTTTGCTCGATTAGCTACGTGCGCTACGTTCATGTGTGAAGATTCATCTAGCTCTGATGTTGTTTTATTCGCACATAAGCTAACGAGGATCATTTCATATTTTTATGTGTTCGAAAAAAACAATCCACGATATCAAAACTAACACATCGGGATTTTTATTTAGAAATTGTGAAATTCATGTTAAAAAAAAAAAACATCATAAACATTTATAGTTTAGATTTTTTTAAGATTTAGATTTGATTTCTTGCATAAATTAATTTTCATTTTACGTGATTTTTAGTGTTATTATTATTAATTATAAATGTCTTTGAGTTTTTATGTTAATTTGTGTGGTGTTCACTTCATTATCTTTCATTTCCAAATTATGCATTTTTATGATTTATAAAAACAAAACAAAAAACATCTAATCATTGAAATAAAATGTTGACATTATTAATAATAAAATTCATTTTTAAGAAATGAATGCTGAGTCTAAAAACAAGCGTTGTATCCGAATCATTAGTCACATTAGGACATAATAGATGTCATTTTTAATGTTAATTTGTCCAAAACAGTATCAAAAATTCTACCACAATTTCTGCTAATAATAATAATAATAATAATAATAATAATAATAAGAGTTGATGCCAGTTTACTCGCACTTTTACACCCTGCTGGAGTTTTTCAGGACTGGAGTTTGATGTTGTGGCGTTTCCGGGTCTTTAAATGTCCTCCGCACTGATTGTGGGCGGTCTTTGCATTTCGAATCCCCTCCCCCTTCCTCTAGACTCCTCCCACCCCTGAACCTGAACGTTTCATATTTGGAATGTTAACGTGCTAGTTGTTGACACTGTGCATGAATGCTAACCCTGTGTGTATATAGTTCTCAGTAACACACTCATTAATGTCGTGGATGAAAAACGGGGCTTTTTCTGGAACATGTTTGTGTAGATAATTACATTTTATTTAAGCTGTTTTGTTTTGTTTTTAATCTTACACACAAACGATGAACAGAAACAACAGAAAAAGGCAGTATCTGTCGTTCTGCACAGGACATTAGGAGGATGACAGGGAATGCATGGGATATATATATATATATATATATATATATATATATATATATATATATACATATATAATATATATAATTATATAAATAATAATAATCATAATAATAAGATATATATAATAATAATTTGTGAAAAGGAAGCAGAAAAGCGTCTCTTGTGTGTCGCTGTGGTTTTATGATTATTATTTGAGGGTAGATTATTGTAGATGAAAGGTTATTCTGTCATTGCGAGTGTGTGAGTGTGTGTGTGTGAGTGTGTGTGTGTGTATATAGTGTACAGTAAAATAGAGGCAAGTCAGTGACTCGACTGCTGCCTCACCAATATCACATATTTATTTTAAACCCTTTAGTCAACTCAAGAAGAATGACAAATATTGCCTTTTAGATGTACGTCTTATTTCCTTCACTGAGCAGTGTGTGTGTGTGTGTGTGTGTGTGTGTGCGCGTGTGTGTGTGTGTGTTTGTAGTCGTCATAGCCCCTCCCCTCCCCCACTGCTCAGATGGACTTGTTTTTTCAGGGGTTTAATAATATCTTTAATAATATTGTTTTCATGTATGATCTCTCTCTGCCTCTCTCTATCTTTCTCTCTTTCTATCTTTCTCTCTCTCTGTCTCTCTCTCCCTCTCTCTCTTTCTCTCTCATTCTCTCTCTCCCTCTCTCTCTCTCTCTCTCTCTCTCTCTCTCTCTCTCTTTCTATCTCTATCTCCCCCCCCTCTCTCTCTCTCTCTCTCTCTAACTCTCTCTCTCCCTCTCTCTAACTCTCTCTCTCCGTCCATCGACGCCTTGCGTTGTCATCACCTCCATCGTCACATGACCCTGAATTTCGCCACATTTTACGACGAAGAAAAAAGTTGATAAACTGATTTTATTCGATTGTTTATCAAACACTGGTTTTTTATTATTCTATATATTTTCGAGATGATCGAATGTGCTTTAGCAATAAAACATGTCATCTTTCTGACTGGCCATTTACTGCAACGCTGGCATCGAAGCGTAGCATGCTAGCAACCGAAAACATCGCTTTAGCATGTCGCTAAAATTCATCACGTTCTCTCTTATTGTTATTCAGTCAGTGTTTAAATCTCCATGTTGCCTTTTACTTCCACATCAGCCCTTTAATATCACTTTATTTCGCTGTATTTTGTTAGCTTTAGCCTGCAGCATGGACTTTGTACCATATCATTGTTTATTTCATTTTTGGCGAGGGATCATGTATAGCGACTGACGCGCGCTAGCAGCTAGCATACAGGTCACGATGAGTGTTAGCGAGCGGATAGACGTGTGTTATTATTTACAATGTTATGTTACATGTTTCAGGAAAGAAGAAAATAATATATATATATATTTGAACTAAAAACAACACATTTGGAAGTTATTTAGTAAATAATTACGCTTATGGAAGTGATGCGGAATATTAACGCCAGATAACCGATATGATTGGATGAAATGATGATGTGTTTTTGTTTTTTTACACTCGTTTTGTTTTTAAACACAAACACAGGTAAACCAGGTGTCTCTCATTCCACTCTCTCTCTCTCTCTCGGTCTCTCCATTTCTCTTTGGTTCTAATTGAAGCTCTGACTAATTATTTTACTTTGATGATGATGATGATGATGAAGATGAAATGATAAATGCTGATGTTTGTTGCTGATTTTTATGTTTGCACTCAGATTAATAAGAAGGAAAGTCCACTAACTGTGATTCGCCCCCTGGTACAACTCTCCTCTACACAGGAAATAAAGTTTGGGATATAATCCTGTTTAGAGTTCACAGACTGATGCGTCTTTATTCACACACACACACACACATACATCACACACACATCACACACACACAAACACACACACATACATGCACACACACACCACACATCACACCCACACATACACATACATCACACACACACATACATCACACACACACACATCACACACACACACACACACACACACACACACACACATCACACACCACACACATACATCACACACACACACACACACACATCACACACACATCACACACACACATCACATCACATACACACACACACACATACACATCACACACACACACACACAACACACAACACACACACACCACAATCACATACACACACACACACACACACATCACACACACACACACACACACAACACACACCCCACAATACATACACACACACACACATCCACACACACACATACACACACACACATCACACACACACACACACACACACACATCACCCCCACACCAGACATCACACACACAGACACCACACATACACACACACACACACACACACACATCACACCACACACCACACACACACAGTACACGTCACACACACACACACACACATCACACACACACACACACACACACACACACACACACACACACGTACATCACACACACACACACAGAGGTACACACAACACACACACACACACACACACACACACACACAATCACAACACACACACACACACACACAAACAATCACACACATCACACACATCACACCACACACACACCCACACACACATACATCACACCACACACACATACATCACACACACACAACATCACACACACACACACACACACACACACACAAATCACACATCACACACACACACATCACACACATCACACACACACATCACACACACACACACATACACACAAACACACACACACAATACACACACACACACACACACACACACACACACATCACACACACACACACATACACACACATCACACACACACACATACACATCACACACACACAATCACACACACACAATCACACACACACCACACACCACACACACATCACACGATCACACCACACACAACACACACATCACACACACATCACACACACAATACACACACAACAAATTACATCACACACAATACACACACACACAAATACACACACACATCACACACACATACACACTCACACACACATACATCACACACACATCACACAAATACACACACCACAACACACACACACACACACATCACACACACACACACACATACACACATACACACATACATCACACACTTTACACACATACACACACACACACACACAACACACACACACACACATACACACACACATCACACACACACACACACACACACACACACACCACACACACACATACATCACACACACACACAATACACACATCACACAGACACACACACATCACACACACACACATACACACACACACACACATCACACACACACACACACATACATACACACATCACACACAACATACACACATCACACACAAATACAGCACACACACAAATACACACACACACACAAATACACACACACACACATACACACACACACACACACAAATACACACACACACACACATCACACACACACACACATACACACACATCACGCACACACACACACACATCACATACAATCACACATCACACACACAACCACACACACATACACACACTCACACACACATCACACACAACATCACACAATACAGACACGCATCACACACACACACACATACATCACACACACATCACACACACACATACACACACATCACACACACATCACACACACACACATACATCACACACAACACACACACACACACACACACACACACAACACACACACACACACACAAACACACACACACATACACATACACACACACACACACACACACACACACACACACACACATACACACACACATACACACAAAATAACAGACACACATCACACACACACACATACATACACACACACATCACACACACACACATACACACACATCACACACACACAAACACACACACCATACACACACACATCACACAACATCACACACACACACACATACACACACACATCACACACACACTCACACACACACACACATACATCACACACATCACACAAATACAGACACACATCACACACAAATACGCACACACACAAATACACACATCACACACAAATACGCACACACACTTCACACACACACAAATACACACATCACGCACACACACACATACATCATATACACATCACACACACACACATACATCACACACACACACACATCACACACACACACACATACATCACACACACACCACACTACACGACACACACACATACATCACACACACATCACACAATTACAGACACATCACACAATTACAGACACGCATCACACACACATACACACATACACACACAAATACACACATCACACACACACATACACACACATACACACACACACACACACATCACACACACACACACACACACACACACACACACAACATCACACACACATCACACACACACACACACACACACCTCTCACACACACACACACACATACACATGCATCACACACACACATACATCACACACACACACACACACACACACATGCCACCACACACATCTTTGCGTGGTGTGAAAGGTCGCCGACCCCTGGTGTAAGTAACACGTGACGACCACTAGGAGGTGCTGCTGGATTTCTTGTTAGGAGCATTAAGTAAAGTTTATAAGGTGCTGAAGGTTTTTTATTTATTAATTATGATCACATGGAGGAGGAGGATGTTGATGTTGTGCGCGTGCTCACGACTTTTCCACATTGGTTGGATGTTTTAGTTATAGCGAGTGATGTAAGTGTAGGTTGTTACAGAAGGATTCCTGCATGACGAGGCTCTGAGTGGAAAGGAAAAAGTCCCGAGTGTCATTTCTGTGGAAGATTTGAACGCGTCAAGCGTAACAATGAAAGTGGCTACAAACATCAAGTAAACACACGTCTCAGGGAAAAGTGCGATAGAGGAGCTCAGATGTTGTTTTAATTGTCAGCCAATGCACATCCGAATATTCCGACAAAGCAGTGGATTGTAGATTCTGGAGAAACATGTCACGCGTGCAATGACAAGAAATGGTCTGTAGAGTTTAATGAGCGAGATGTGGAATGTGTTTGGCTAAAAATGGCACTGAGAGACGATACCACAGTGTTGTACGCTCAATAATGTTCCGAAACTCTCATACAATTTACCGAGCATGACAAAAGCAACACAACACTCTGAGGGGCATGGCTCAGTTGGGGAGGTGGACGTGGCTCGTTGGGGAGGGGGTGTGGCACAGTGGGGAGGGGCATGGCTCAGTGGGGAGGGGCATGGCTCAGTGGGGAGGGGGTGTGGCACAGTGGGGAGGGGCATGGCTCAGTGGGGAGGGACGTGGTACGTGGGGGGGGAGGGGAGGGCACAGTGGGGAGGGGTGTAGTACAGTGGGGGGGAGGGGGAGTAGTGTGCACAGTGGGGAGGGGTGAACGCAGAACAGTGGGGAGGGAGTGTAGTACAGTGGGGAGGGGGCGTGGTACAGTGGGGAGGGAGTGTAGTAGGGAGTGTAGTACAGTGGGGAGGGGGCGTGGTACAGTGGGGAGGGAGTGTAGTACAGTGGGGAGGGGGCGTGGCACAGTGGGGAGGGAGTGTAGTACAGTGGGGAGGGGGCGTGGCACAGTGGGGAGGGAGTGTAGTACAGTGGGGAGGGGGCGTGGCACAGTGGGGAGGGAGTGTAGTACAGTGGGGAGGGGGCGTGGCACAGTGAGGAGGGAGTGTAGTACAGTGGGGAGGGGGCGTGGCACAGTGGGGAGGGAGTGTAGTACAGTGGGGAGGGGGCGTGGCACAGTGGGAGGGAGTGTAGTACAGTGGGGAGGGGGCGTGGTACAGTGGGGAGGGGGCAGTGGGGAGGGAGTGTAGTACAGTGGGGAGGGGGCGTGGCACAGTGGGGAGGGAGTGTAGTACAGTGGGGAGGGGGCGTGGCACAGTGAGGAGGGAGTGTAGTACAGTGGGGAGGGGGCGTGGTACAGTGGGGAGGGAGTGTAGTACAGTGGGGAGTGGCATGGCTCAGTGGACACAAAGACACTATGGAACAGATCTCACAGCGGAGTTCTGGTGTGACTGTATAAGGAATGTCTCGGGGAGGTGGTGGATCTCTGTGGGTATGGAGTTGGCCTCTGAACCGGAAGATCATGGGTTCAAGCCCCACCACCAAGTTGCCACTAGAGGGCCCTTGAGTAAGGCCCTTAACCCTCAGTTGTAAGTTTTGCTCTGGAAAAGAGCTGATAAGAGCGTCTGCCAAATGCTGTTCTGTAAGTGTATGTAATGTGTAATGTTAATGTAGGATTTTTGGACTTCTGTGAATCGTGTGTTTATAGAAAATCTGAAAGATTGTAAAAGAGCTGGTTTTAGTGCACAGACAGGCAGAAGACGGGCAGAAGACGAGCTGAAGACGAGGCTTAATACGAAGACGGGCAGAAGACGAGCTGAAGACGGGCTGAAGACGGGCTGAAGACGAGCTGAAGACGGGCTGAAGACGAGCTAAAGACGGGCAGAAGACGAGCTGAAGACAGGCTGAAGACGGGCTGAAGACGAGCTGAAGACGAGCTGAAGACGGGCAGAAGACGGGCAGAAGACGGGCATGAAGACGAGCAGAAGATGAGCTGAAGACGGGCAGAAGACGAGCAGAAGACGAGCTGAAGACGGGCAGAAGACGAGCAGAAGACGAGCTGAAGACGGGCTGAAGACGGGCAGAAGACGGGCTGAAGACGGGCTGAAGACGGGCAGAAGACGGGCTGAAGACGGGCTGAAGACGGGCTGAGAAGACGGGCAGCTGAAGACGGGCAGAAGACGAGCTGAAGACGAGCTGAAGACGAGCTGAAGACGGGCTGAAGACGGCAGAAGACGAGCTGAAGACGGGCAGAAGACGAGCAGAAGACGAAGCTGAAGACGGGCAGAAGACGAGCTGAAGACAGGCTGAAGACAGGCAGAAGACGAGCTGAAGACGGGCTGAAGACGGGCAGCTGAAAGACGAGCTGAAGACGGGCAGAAGACGAGCAGAAGACGAGCTGAAGACGGGCTGAAGACGGGCAGAAGACGGGCTGAAGACGGGCTGAAGACGGGCTGAAGACGGGCTGAAGACGGGCTGAAGACGGGCTGAAGACGGGCTGAAGACGGGCTGAAGACGGGCTGAAGACGGGCTGACAGAAGACGAGCTGAAGACGGGCTGAAGACGGGCAGAAGACGAGCTGAAGACAGGCTGAAGACAGGCAGAAGACGAGCTGAAGACGGGCTGAAGACGGGCTGAAGACGGGCTGAAGACGAGGCTGA
>JACRUU010000001.1:1182215-1183352 GCA_030449085.1 Kryptopterus vitreolus
TCTCTCTGTGTCCCTCTCTCTGTCTCTCTCTCCATCATCTCTTCATTGTGTAGTGATATAACGGATTGTTCTGTAATGAGCTGGAACTCTCCTGCTGTCTCTCTCACTGAGTGAAGAATAACCTCATTAATCTAAATCTCACTCCATCACACCCACTGGATCTCACACAGCAGAAAGTGTGGGTGGTGTGGGAGTGGCATGGGTGTGGTGTGAGTGTGGGTATGACATGGGTGTGGTGTGGTGTGGGTGTGGTGTGATGTGGGTGTGTGGTTGTGTGGGTGTGTGTGGGTGTGAGTGTGGTGTGTGGTGTGAGTGTGGTGTGAGGTGGGGTGTGCTGAGTATGAGTGTGGTGTGAGTGTGGTGTGGTGTGGGTGTGGGTGTGGGTGTGGTGTAGGTGTGGTGTGTGGTGTGGGTGTGGTGTGGTGTAGGTGTGGTGTGAGTGTGGGTGTGCTGTGAGTTTGAGTGTGGGTGTGTGTGGGTGTGGGTGTGGTGTGGGTGTGGTGTGGTGTGGTGCAGGTGTGGTGTGAGTGTAGGTGTGGTGTGAGTGTGGGTGTGGTGTAGGTGTGGTGTGAGTGTGGGTGTGAGTGTGAGTGTGGGTGTGGTGTGGTGTGGGTGTGGTGTGGTGTGGTGTGGGTGTGGTGTGGGTGTGGTGTGGTGTGGTGTGGTGTGTGATGTGGTGTGGTGTGGTGTGGGTGTGTGTGTGTGAGTGTGAGGTGTGGTGTGAGTGTGGGTGTGGTGTGAGGTGGGTGGTGTGTGGGTGTGGAGTGTGGGTGTGGTGTGTGGTTTGGAGGTGGTGGTGTAGTGTGAGTGTGTGAGTATGGTGTGGGTGGTGAGTGTGGGTGGTGTGGGGGTGGTGTAGATGTGGGTGTGATAGTGTGGGTGTGTTGTGGTGTGTTGTGTTTTGTTGTGATGTGATGTTGTGTGGTGTGAGGTGTTGTGGTGTGATTTGGTGTGAAGTGTTTGAGTTGTTGTGTTGTGGTGTGGTGTGGTGTGGTGTGAGTGTGGTGTAGGTGTGGTGTGGGTGTGGGTGTGGTATAGGTGTGGTGTGTGTGTGGGTGTGGTGTAGGTGTGGTGTGGGTGTGGTGTAGTGGGTGTGGTGTGGGTGTGAGTGTGGTGTGGTGTGGGTGTGGAGTGGGT